>OU779868.1:32415000-33015000 GCA_916999025.1 Orgyia antiqua | reverse complement strand
TATTATTTTCATATCATCCGCGTACAGTAAAAAGTTCGAATGTTTGAAACAGGTGTCAATATCATTAATGAAAATATTAAATAATAGAGGCCCCAACAACGAACCCTGAGGAACTCCCGAAGGCACGTGCGTGGCTCTAGAGGCATAACCATTTAACACAACAGTTTGACATCTGCCCTCGACATATGACTTAAACCATCGGAAGAGATCGCCCCGAATACCCATTGATAAAAGTTTCTTCATTAAGATGAAGTGATCAATGCGATCAAAACATTTCATATAGTCAGTGTAGATGACATCTACTTGTGACCGTTGCGACATAGCCTCCGATAGAAAGTCGCTGCAGATAACTAAGTTAGATGTTGTCGATCGACCTTTGATAAAACCGTGCTGTTGTTCGATAAAATTGTGTTTCAAAGCAGAATAAACCTGATGATAGACTATCTTCTCTAAGATCTTAGCAAATATGCAGAGTTTGGAAATTGGTCTATAATTTTTAACATTACTTTTAGATCCATTTTTGTGTATCGGAGTTATGTATGCTGACTTCCAGATTTCAGGCATTATACCTACATCAAATGATCGCCTGTACAATATTGACAGGGGTAAAGTAAGGCTTCTAGCGCAGTTTGCCACAAGAATGGGTGAAATACCATCTGGCCCCGCAGATTTATTTAGTTTGATGTTTTTAAGCGTGTTATAAAGATCATTTTGACATATTTCGATCGTTGAGATATCGGCTACGATATCTACCGACCCTTCATAATGTTGCTGCAAGTTATACAAGGTGTTCTGTCGCTCATGAAACCCTACCGATTGTTCGAGACTGGTGGTAGCTTCCAGAAAATTTGAGTGAAAATAATCACTAAACATGTTGCAAATTTCAGTACCGTTGTCCGACGACATCTGCTCATATTGAAGGACTGCTGGATAAGAATTAGATTGTTTTCTGGATTTGATGTAGCTCCAAAAAGCTCGTGGATCCCTAACTATGTTAGTTTCTATTTTAGCTAGGTAGTCGCAGTACATATTGCGCTCTAAATCTTTTCCACGCTGACGCAACACTTTAAACGACTGATGGTCAGAATGATTACCATATTTTTTGAATTTAGCATGAAATTTTGATTTTTCTTTAATAACCTTTATCAATGAGCTTTTGTACCAAGGAGGATATTTAGAAGGGCTGTTAGCGATCTTAGATGGTATGTATATCCGTTGGAGGCTATAAATTACCTCATAAAAATATTTAACTGCGTCCTCAATCGGTCGAGACAGCAGTTCTCGTTGCCAGTCCACTCGAGATATTTCTTCGTTAATAGAAATATAATCAGCCAAATTGTAAAGGTACTTAGAAAAGGGACGCGCATTTAAACTAAGCATTTCAGGGCAGTCTGCAGTAACACACAGGGCTCTGTGATGCCTATCCTCAGGTACGAGGGGCTTATCCGAACAAGATATGGTAATTAAACAATTTGATAGCACTAAATCCAGGATTCTATTATTGTCGTTTGAGTGATAGTTGTATTGCAGAAGATTAGACAGATTAAGGTTGTCTATAAAATTTATTTGAGCAGTCCCGAGCAAATTTGTTGGATATAATGAAGAGCCGTCCTCACTGGGATGCCAAATTATATTAGGTTGATTAAAATCGCCCATCACTACAAATCTATCAAATGGTCGCTGAAGTATGATATCTGTGAGTTTATTTGAAAAATTATCTAATTGAGTAATTGCAGAGTTACCTAGGTTTTGATTGCATATATAGACAACACAAATATGCATACTATATGACATCCTAGGATTCTTAGTTTGTACTTTCAATGTGACCCATAGATCCTCAGCAGACGAGCACCAATCACCACGACTTTCAGCCACCAAATCCCGCCTAACTGCAATTAAAACACCACCCCCCATACTTTGATTGGTATTATCATAATCACGGTCCCGTCTCCATACGAGGTAGTTGTCATTAAATAACTCAGAGTCAGATATACCATCGGTCAACCACGTTTCCGTCAAACAAATAATATCAAACACATCTAGGCACAAATTTCTGTAAAAAGAAGACGTTTTGGTTCGTAGTCCCCTCACATTCTGATAATAAAAGTTAAGGGACGCCATTGGAGAAAAACAGAAAACTTAGTAGTATATTAAACATTACAGCAAAAAAAGGAGGCACACTCATATCACGAAAATAAATATTGCACACAAAGCGGTGAGAACAAGAAAAAAGTGTACAAGTTAGGCTTATAGTTATGCATAAATTTTGTTCAATACTGTTGCAACGGACAGTATTTAAAAGAATAAGTAACATACGAGTAATTGACATATTGGTTATCGCTAATTCAAAATTATCGTTAAGGCTTAGTAAATAAGGTTTAATACTGCAATAGTATATATAAATAAACCGGTTAAGATCAAGCGATAAGAGAACAAAAGGCCAGGTGTCAGTAATTGAATAGAAAAGATTATAAGCAATGTTTCTCAAACTTTCTAAAATTATGTTAGCGTACGACCTACCAGAACACTGAAACGACACTATTAATATAAAAACTTCCTTAAATCCTGTTCCGCCTTTATGTGATATTTCGGAGAAGTGAGATTCTTCCTTATAAATATTTTACACGCTTTGACCCATACAAATTCAAAGCCACGTTCTTTGGCATGGGCTTTTACTTTGTTTAGTAAAATTTTATTACTGAGCGTTAGGTGATCGTTCACATAGATCCTATTTTCACCAGGCAGACCTATATCACTGGCCTTCAATGACTTATATTTTTTCGCAGCCGCTACGAAGTCGTTCTTGATGTAGTTGTTATGTAAAGAACAAATTATGTTTTTGTTAACATTATCGTTGCGCGTAGGCACTCTTGCAATATAGTTGATCTGTTCTGAGGGAATATTATAATCAATTTCAGTTCCAATTTTTGAAAGAATAGTTAGCAAGTTTTCATTAGTAGATACTGGGACTCCTTTAATCTCAATATTGTTGATACGAGACCTCTGTTCAGCCTCACAGTGTTGGCTTTCGAGCTTAAGGACACGTTCACGTAATGCAGGTATTTCTTCTGACGTTTTCTTTAGTGCGTCGACTTCTTGACTCAAATTAATGACCTCCGAAGATAGGCTATCGACTTTCTCACTGCAATACTCCAAAGAAGATTTGATATCCAAGAATTCATTTCTCATAGCTGTAAGATCGACTAGTTCGTTTTGGATTGCCTTGACACTCTCCACTAATGCTGGCAGTGCCTCCATTTGAGCTGATAAGCGCTTAAGTTCAGTCATGATAGCATCAGAATCAACTCCAGAAGACTTCAACGAGGATGTACTAGGGCTGTTGACCGTTGAAGATTTACATTTGCTACATTTCCATGTAGCCTTCCGCTCTCCAAGTTTCCTCCAACCAGCTTCAGAAATCCCAGAACAAGCGAAATCGTAATGTCCTGCACAAGAGGAGCACTTGACACCATCCCTAGCCTCCCTCAAGCAACCCTTGCAGTTGAACATTTCAATTAGTTTTAATCGAGACACGCAACTTTGAGAACCACTGGAAAGTAGAAAAATCAACGAGCGATACAAGTGCACGCGCGCGTCTATATTACAGTCTACCGACCGACATACGCCTGTTATTAATGTTAACCACTTTACTGGAGGATTCCTATACATACAGGGTGTCCCAGAACTCAACGTCAAGCCGAAACGGGGTGACAGGATAGATCATAACCATCACGAGAAAAATCAGAAAAAAAATCTATCCCATGCAGTTTGAAAATTATGGGCATTTTAAGAAAAACCTAGAAATTTGGTCTAACTGTACCATTTTTCGGTTATTGTGGTTAATTTTTATTATTTTTGGTCATTTAAACTTTGGAACCGTAACCCTAAATAACATCTCGAGAATCACAGTCTAAAATAATGACACAATTACCCCAAGTTTCCTAGAATTTAGACTATTTGTTAAACTATGAATTTAAAATTTTCAAACTTTGTCGACTTTGAAACACCCTCCTTTAAAAAAAATGTACTAGAGTGCCTTGGCAAGTGCCATTAAGAGTTGGCGCATTTAATCAGGATTGTAAAATGGTACAATACTTGTAAGTTTCGTACTAAAAAAAAACGAGTAAAAAATAAAAACCTCAAGTAACCCGATTTTTGCTAACCCATTTTACTCAGGAAAAATGTTTTTTATTCGCACAAGCCCTTGGTAGGTTCTTTATTTTACGGCAAAATGATGAGAGAGATGGATAGTGGACATGTTTGCCATGAGCGAGCGAGACAGATAGTGACGCCACGCAGTGAGACGGAGATGCATCGTTTAAACGAGTGCGAATGAAACAGATACAGACGCCATACCAAGCAAATAGCTACGCTGCCAGTCTGACACCAGTTAGTACATTTCGCTCATTCGTCTACTGCGCACCTTTCCGTATTCGCTTGTGTTAATTTAGTACTGACAACTTTGGCTTTTCTTTTTGGACTTGGATTTTTGTGAATTGGACTTGTTGATTACATACCGGCAACTTTGGCTTCTCTCTTTTGGAATTGGACTTTTGTGTTGACATCCTTCTCATCACTATGCCTACGCGCTACACTTCACAAGAATATGCGAACATGCATCTCATTTATGGGGAATGCAGATGCAACGCAAGTGCCGCCGCTAGACTTTATCGTGAAAGATATCCAAATTTAGAGCGCTATCCGGATCACCGCGTGTTTGTTAATGTGCACCATTCACTCACAGAGGACGGCCATTTCCCGAATCAAATACGGGCTGGAGGTAGACCTCGCTTTCCTTACGAAGAAGAAGTGTTGGAAGAGGTCGCAGATGACCCAAGTATTTCCGTTCGTGGAATTGAAGAAAGAACGGGAATACCCAAAAGCACAGCACATCGTATTTTACAAAGAGCTGAAATGCATCCATTTCACGTACAACGAGTTCAAAGTCTTCTCCCTCGAGATTATCCTGAAAGGATTTCATTTTGTAGAACAATGCTACAGAGGCATAATGAAAATCCCCAATTCATCCAAAAAATTCTCTGGTCAGATGAATCTACATTTAAAAAAGATGGCTACATAAACTTACACAATTTTCATGAGTGGCATGTGGAGAATCCACATTTAATGCGAGAAGACCGATCCCAATATCGCTTTAAAGTTAACCTGTGGACAGGAATTTTAAACGGCAAAATAGTTGGGCCTTTTGAGCTGCCTGAGAATTTGAATGGCACGAATTACCTAAATTTTTTACGAGAAAATTTACCAAGTTTGTTAGAGGACGTACCACTAACAGATCGTTGCCACATGTGGTATCAACAAGATGGCTGCCCAGCGCATTACGCAGTGCAAGTAAGAGATTTCCTTGACCAAGAATATCCGGGAAGGTGGATTGGACGTTCAGGCACTATCTCGTGGCCAGCCCGTTCCCCAGATTTAAATCCCCTGGATTTTTTTTATTGGGGCGTTCTCAAAGAAAAAGTTTATTCTAAGCCCATTGAGAGCGTAGCCGAGCTGCGTGAACGAATTTCTCAAGCTGCTGAGGACATCAACTCTCGAGGATATGCCCGGCTAATAAGTAGATCTTTTTTAAGAAGATGTAGGGCGTGTGTTGAAGCTGATGGTAAACAATTTGAACATTTGTTTTAATAAAAAATGTTATTTTCAAATCTGACTTTTATTCCAATAAACCTAAACAAAACAAGGTCAACATTTTTCATTATTTTATTAGTATTTTGTTGCTTTGGTAAAAGTGGCGTCACTATCTGTCTCGCTCGCTCATGGCAAACATGTCCACTATCCATATCTCTCATCATTTTACCGTAAAATAAAGAACCTACCAAGGGCTTGTGCGAATAAAAAACATTTTAACTGAGTAAAATGGGTTAGCAAAAATCGGGTTACTTGAGGTTTTTATTTTTTACTCGTTTTTTTTAGTACGAAACTTACAAGTATTGTACCATTTTACAATCCTGATTAAATGCGCCAACTCTTAATGGCACTTGCCAAGGCACTCTAGTACATTTTTTTTAAAGGAGGGTGTTTCAAAGTCGACAAAGTTTGAAAATTTTAAATTCATAGTTTAACAAATAGTCTAAATTCTAGGAAACTTGGGGTAATTGTGTCATTATTTTAGACTGTGATTCTCGAGATGTTATTTAGGGTTACGGTTCCAAAGTTTAAATGACCAAAAATAATAAAAATTAACCACAATAACCGAAAAATGGTACAGTTAGACCAAATTTCTAGGTTTTTCTTAAAATGCCCATAATTTCCAAACTGCATGGGATAGATTTTTTTTCTGATTTTTCTCGTGATGGTTATGATCTATCCTGTCACCCCGTTTCGGCTTGACGTTGAGTTCTGGGACACCCTGTATAAACGGTTAGCAGGCAATAACATTATAATACGCACAATTTTGTATAGTGTGAAGCTGACGGCATGGCTTCAGACTTGAAACTTCTTTCCTATAAGTGTATTCTTAGTAAATTATAAATAATGTAATATTTGCTATTGTAAAATCAACGTTGAGTATCATACCCGCAAGCTTCCAGTAACTCGCACGCTCTCTGCTTCACGTCCGTGGGGAAGTTGCTGGTCTCTATGAGGGAGGGACACGCCACACATGACAGCACCTACCATTTATATATTAAGGACGTTTAGAAGACCGGAAGCTCCAACAGAAATAAACAAAATGTAACTTTAACATAACGACATGTTGAACCTGACCTGTCTGATAAATGTGATGGGTTGTTGTCCCATTGCGTGTGCATCTCCAATGTTCGCCTTCACCACCCTGTCGAAAGGTTTCTTGGCGCCCTGTTGTAACAAACAACACACATGTTAGCTGAATGAGTTCAAAATCTAGTTAATTACACAATAGTCATGTGCTTGCTGTTGTAATTAATTGACAAAGTTTACACATCATATTTAGAAAATAGCTCCTCAGCCCATTTCAAACAATGTGTTACATTAAAGTAATTTAAAATTATTAGTCAATACAAACTATTACGTATAACTCTGTATGTATTTGTACGAAGCAAATAGACCAAAACCAGTTCCCACCCCGTACTATTTATCTTCAGTCTAACTACACCAACCTTTACGTTCTTTGTATCGACCCGAAGAACGCGTCGAGCAAACGTGCCCTCTGTCAAGGGCAAGTCATAAAATAAGGCTTTGCTTACAGACAACCGCAACTAACTACTGCAACATATTTTGTAAGTTACACAAGTATGTGTGTTTTGCAATTTTTAATTAAAAATTATTTCAGGTTCAGGTGTTCTCCAGTGCATGATTCCAATCGGGAGAGTAATAAATATTATAAGACAGAAAGGAAACCTAGCTTAGGGAAGAAATTGGACCGGTGAATGTTACTAAACATGATTCAAGTACTGTACCGGGTCCTAACAATATTACAAACTGTATAACAACATCCTGGGTATGTTTTCTGTGAGCAGATCAATATCAATAAAAACATTATTCTATAATTTGATAAACGAGTGCTCGTAGCAGAGAACATCGTCCGTGCGATCTATCAGCACTCATTCATGTTCATGTTCAATTTATCACAACATACTACATATCTTATACCTACTATAAGTTTATATATTGTTTTACGAATACTATCGTCTGTTTGCTACACATATTTTCATTAAACCTATCATCAAATCATTAAATTAATTCATACTATTTCGTTAACGCACATTACTGTTAGAATCAAGTCAAATCTACTTGTGTATACGTATGTTGCTGAAACCACAAAATAATTATTTCAATGATGTTCATAGTTTCCTTAAGGAAAATAACCTTTATTGATTATTCATAGTTACAGGTAAGTTACTAATTTTTATAGTTTATATGAGCTATAATTAAACGTTATAAATTGTAGAGCTGTGTAGGCAGAGTCCAACTTTTAAACTTCAAGAGAAACCTGTGGGCTTTTATTGTTTCAATAATATATTTTGAACAGATTTAAATTATTTAAAATGTCACTGTTCGTAAACTGCATCTAAAGAATAATGTATGTATTATGCACAAATTAACTATACTCGCTCTTTACACAAACCTTAGGGTTCATACGCACTATGCGGTTACCCGCAATGCGGCTAGCCGTCCGGCTGACCGCAAGCACAATTATATAATATTCATTTCTATGCTCACTGCGATGCGGCTACCCGCAGCCCGCTCCGGTCGCTTGGAGGGCTGCGGCCCGAGTAACAGCCACCCGGACGATTGCTATACGCACTGTGCGGCTCAGTCTGCGGCTGCCCGCCCCGTTGAGTGTGTGCACGTAGTATTGGATACCGAAAAATTTATCATCGAACTCCAGAGTCGGCCAGCAATTTGGAACACCAAATTACCAGAGTATTCTGATAGAATAATAAAACAAAGAGCATGGGAAGAATTAGTGCATATTTATCACGATACGGAATTGCCAAAGGAGGCAACTTCTTTCACGTCCATCTTTGAAATGAATCGATATGACCGCAAATCGCAACGGTTCTTCAATCGCACGTTGCGATTGCGAATGCGGCTGCCCGCGATCCGGCTGGCCGCATCCTGCGATCAGTCGGACGGCTAGCCGCATTGCGGGTAACCGCATAGTGCGTATGAACCCTAACACTACCCTTTCACGGTTTACAAGCTCGTTAACAAACATTCATACACTCAGGGTTGGGCAGTATTTCAATTACATGTATTTGAAATACGTAATTGAAATACAATTACGTAATTTGTATTTGTATTTCAATTACTACCCTAAAATGTAATTTGTAATTTGTATTTCAATTACCAGACGTCGAAGTAATTTGTAATTAGTATTTCAATTACTTGAGGCTTCAAAATACATTTTTTAAAATACTTTCCTAAGAGTGCAATACAGAACCCCAAATTTTATAATGTTAGTCCACAGAATATATTATTATGTTAGTCTTTTCTCGTGATTGACGCATACGTGCCGATTATATTTATTATTCGTGTATTTTTATAGACTCTATAAATCACTGTTTTTTATATAGAAATATTATATAAACATTATGATTCATATCAGATTGGCTTTGTTATTTATTATTCTACATACTTATGTATAAATAAAAAAAATAAACTTAAGGGCCTACATCAATATTATCGTATATCATCGCCGACACGTACATATTAACACAGCCAGTAGGCACAGAAAATGAAGAATTAGGGATACTTTTCCTATTTACTCAAAATCTACTAAATATATTTTAATTCTGATCCACGTGTTTCTATACATAATAGTTACCTATGTTTTTAAAGTTATTTCATTAGTTAATACGCGATAACAGACCGACAAATGAAAAAAATAAAAAATTTGAGAGGTTGTTTCGCCAAGATTTTCTATCGAGAAAACTTTTTTCAATCGCGTTTCTGAGTTCATGCGATCCTAGATCACATATTGAAAAAACATATACTTAAAAATTAGAACTCTAGCCATTCAATCTAAAGAAACAATGAAAACTTCGTACATAGAAAAATGCACGTAGCTATTTTGGTATCCTCTTAAACAAAATAATATACCCGAATTCGCAGCAATGCAATATATCAAGATTTTGACAATTTTTATTTTCCCGCTGTGCTTACCCGTATTTGTAATCTAAATCATACTCTTCTTTAGAAGAACTCTCACTAATGCTTGAGTATAATAATTAATAATAACACAACATAAAACCAATAAAAGTCAACAGTGTATTAAGTTAACTCGACTTGGGAATTTATATACTTCACAATTCAAATGTTTTTATTTGCGACATTATTGCGCCGCCATTGTTATCACAACACTTGAACACTTTTGTAATTTTACAATTTATTGCTGTAGAGTTCACGTACTTTAGCTTTGAACGTCCGATAAGATTCTGATCCCAAAAAGGAAGCGATTCCAAAGAATAACGGACCGAGTCGACAAGACACTTAAAAATACGATTACGACACAATATTCTGTGGATTACGATAACAACAATATGCAAGGACTGCAATTAGTCAAATACAAATTACGTTAGTAGTAAAATAAGCTAATAACAGACAATTATAATCTATATTAATATTATAAAGTGGAAGAGTTTGTTTGTTTGAACGCGCTACTATCTCGGGAACCATTGGGCTGATTTGAAAAATTCTTTCAGTGTTAGATAGGGCATTTATCAAGGATGGCTTTAGGCTATATAACATCACGCTACGACCTGTAGAAGCGAAGCAGTAGTGAAAAATGCAAAAACGGGGAAAGTTTTCTAATAGGTACCATTTTTATATGTATCGATTCTCAAAACACTCGACTACTTCGAATGTTTTGAGAATCGATACCTCAAGTAACGTACAATATTTTATCGAGATAACTACTTACTACATACTTTCGAAGAAAGACTGATTTTTTAATCTTTTTTTTTTGTTTTTTTTTTCTAGTCGTGATTTAAGTATCGATTGAAAAAAAACTCGTTATGTTCATAAAAGTTTAATTTCCAAAAATATCTGCTTTTTCAATAGGTATGATGCGTACCTATTTTCCGAACAAAAATCGATTTCTAATCAATTTGATTTGTGATAAGTATCGATGCACAAAATATTCGAACTTGTAGAAAAAGATCGAATCTCATACATAATAAATAATTTTATGAGAACCACAAGTACAATTTTCTGCGAAAATCGATCGATTCACGAAAAATATCGTGGTAGTTATAAAAGATCGATTTTCTAAAAATCTTCTTTCTCCTCCTTCGGTACCACCCGTACCACTTTCGTAAAAGATCAATAATTGTAAATCGATTTCAATCGTGATACCTATATGTATCTTATGTAGCAGATCTATTTAAAGAATGAAAAGAATGTAAAAAAAATCTATCGGATGAACTGTAGATTGATCTAAAAAAATCGATTATTTGGGCCTTAAAAAATAGATTCTTTGATCAATCGATCTCAGATCGTCATTTTTACTATCAATATTTTACTTACAATATTTTTGACTATTGCAACACTGTTCATACTTTCAACGGGTTTTTCAAGATTTTTCAGTGGTAGGGCAATAAAGGCTGCATATCGGATAATTTAATTTATTCGCGATATAAATAAGTGTTCAGTTCTGCCCTGTGTATCTAATAATTGAATTATAAACGTTTGTCGCGATGGACGATCAAAAGCCATCAACATCTAAACCGGCGTCATCTACGATGTCCGACAATGGCGACGATGATGGAGCGAGGCAAGTGAATGCCGAGTTCAATCCGCTAATTTTATCCGGAAAGTATTTCTCAGTGATTAGTAGTGATAGTGCCCACGAAAATGTCCAGGCAACTTGTGTTTCATGTAAAGCTACCATCAAAGGAAATGTAAGAGCAACAAGCAACTTCAAATTGCATTTGAAGGTAAGTTATGAAACCTGTGAATAATTTAGGTAAAAACAATTGCAGTTAAATATGCATTCCGTCTCAGCCCATTAACATCCCGCAGTTGGGCACGGGCCTCATTAATTTTGGGAAGGTATTTGCTGGCTAGAACTTGTGGGCATAGGCAAGGCAGCATAGGGCTAACTTTTGGGATATCCTTCTGACTTACTGTTGACTGCTTTAAAAATATTTAGCTGGATCTTATCCTGTACCCTGGTTAAGAAATATGTCCTGGCACTAGCATCCATAATCTGTCTTCACATAGATAGGAAACAATACAACTAAAAATTGTTGTTAACTATATTTATTATTAAATCTCTATTTAATACATATATTTTACATAAAATGTTGTTTGTGAGCCTCGCTAGCATAAAACGAGATAAAAAAGGTACAACTTTACCAAAATGTGTTTAACTATTCATTGATTGATATTTTAGAGAAGACACCCTGATCTTCTGAATGAATATGAAAGCTGTAAACCAAATCAATGTGTTTCTGGGAAAAGAAAATTACCACTAAAGAATGAAGACAAAACTAAACAACACAAAAATGAATCTCAGAAGAAACTTGATAAAAATATCATGAATTATATTGTTCAGAGTATGAAACCCTTGAGTGCTGTTGATGATCCCAATTTTGTCAAGATATTTACTGATCTTCCACTAAACCTAAGTATAATGTCAAGAAGAACATTAGGAAGAAAAATTGAAGTACCTCATAAAGCTATAATGGAAAAACTTATAAGCATTCTGAGTAATGTGGAGTATTTATCAACCACTGCAGATATATGGTCAACAAAAACCATGAGCTTTCTTGGTGTAACAGCACACTGGGTAAGATATCAGCAACGTTTTATCTTCAGCAAAAATACTGAAAATCTGTCAGGTACGGTCCGTACGGTATATTTACATTTCAGTAAAATTCGGACTCACTCAGTTCATTATTTTCATTTTCAGATTAATGTAACTTCGCTAGAATGTATGAGTTGTGTATTATCCTTCAACCGTTTTAAAGGGTCACATACTTATGATAAAATTGCTGAAATGCTCTTTGACATACAGTCTTCTTACAAATTAAAACACGAACAAGTAGTATCAACTACTACAGACAATGGTTCAAATTTTGTGAAGGCATTCCGTGAATTTGGTTACACTGATTATGTGCCTGCTTTTTCTGAAAATGCTGTTGAAGGTAATAAAATATAATTTTGATCATTTATACCTACATTACTTATAAGAGTGTTGTTTATGAAAATCATAGTTTGAATAGCAATAGTGTTTTAAGTACTTATTAGATTTTAATATTCAAAGTTTGCTGTAATTATATGCTATAATTATTTTATTTAAAATATTTTTTGTTTTGTTTAAGAAACTGTGGAAGCTATTTTGGAATCACCACCTTCATCTAATTCTGATGTTTTTTATGAAGTGATTCTATTACCACTTAATATAACAGAAGACGACACCAGGGAGAGGGATTTATTTTTGCCAAGACACCTCAGATGTGCCAGCCACACGTTAAGTTTTTTGGCCACCACAGATATAAACAGGCTCATAAAATCTTCTCGTATCAGCAGAGTCCACTATGCTGCAATTGCAAAATGCACTTTATTGTGGAATATGTCCAGAAGACCCAAATCGGCTGAAATCATAAAAGACTGCCTTGGACTCTCACTTCAAGGTTCACACACACCCATGCAATAAGGAACCAAGTCGCATGGAGTGTGATTGCTCATTATTGTCCAGAGTATCCTCTATTAAGTACCTAGGTGTTCATTTGGATGAACGGTTAACATGGAGCAACCAAATAAAAGCATTGACGGGACGAATCAGAAAAATGATATACATTTTCAGGAATCTACGCTTAATTTCCGACAAGAGTTTTCTTATTCGTACTTATCAAGCACTCTGTGAATGTTTGGTACGATACTGCGTCTGTGCGTGGGGTGGTGCATCCAAGACATTACTCATAGCTGCAGAGAGAGCCCAGCGAGCTGTCTTGAAAGTACTCTTAGGGTTGTCCTACAGACATCCCACTATTGATGTGTTCCAAAAGGCTGGTGTGCTATCAGTTAGGCAGATTTATATATACGAGATACTAAAAAGGTATCACAAAAGCCATATTCCACATTTACCAGCTTCTAGTGGAAGAGTTGAAAGATGCCCTATGCCACGATTAAAAACAGCTTTTGGGCAAAGGCATTTTAATTTTCATGCACCTTACCTTTATAATAAATGTAATAAACGATACAATATAAGAAAGACCAACCACAAACAATTCAAGAAAATCATTATGACATGGTTAAGGATGCTAGACTATACCGCAACTGAAAGTCTGTTTGTTGTTCCTAACTAGCGGTGTCTGGAACATTTTGGTTGATGCAGTATTTGTTTGCATACAGTAGTTGTAATCGGTTCGATAGTTTTGCTATAGAAGTAGTAATGGACAAAGTCACATTCGCAATGCTCATAGGCGCGAATATGAGGTACCAATTAGTTTAAACACACACACACACTCACGCACACACACACGCACACACACACACACACACCCACACACACACACACACACACACGCGCACACACACACACACACCCACAACACAAACTCAAACACACAAAACAGACACTCTTACGGCGTACTCCACGTTTACTGTTTATGCAGGCCTTATGCTTTGTTTAGTGAGTGCGCCGTGTGAAGTTTTGCTTTTAATTCTAGTTAATTTAATTGTACGAGACTTATACATACCTATATATTTTTTTTTTTGTTTCTTAATACTATTCTTTTTTTCTATTTCTTTTTGGTTGTTAATTTAAATTTATTTTTATTTGTAGCTCTGTATGTTAGTTGCCATAAACTTATTCTTGTAACCTAGTGGGGAGGACACTGGTTCCTGTAACACAGTAATAACTAGCACAGGAACCAGGTGAATCTATATTTTTTTTGTGTACAATCTGTTTATGACAATAAATGATTTTGATTTTGATTTTGATTTTGATTTTTGGACATAATTTGATTTACCCTTGTCCCACAAGATGGAATTCTTTATATGATTCTATAGTGCAGCTCATAAAAAACAAGTTAAAATTAAATGACTTATTTATAAAATTAGGTAAAAAGAATACTTTCTCAGCCATAGAAGTTGAATATTTAGAAGAATTTATTGAAGTAGTAAAACCAGTTGCTTCGGCTCTTGATTATATTCAAGGGAGCAACTGCTATTATGGCAAGCTTCTGCCTACATTGATGACCATAAAAACAAGACTGGAGCGGTTACAAGAAAGTAACCTTAGACATATGGCTCTTATTGTTCCCCAGCTGAAAGAGAGTCTGGAGAAAGGGTTTAGGGAATTTTATACACTATCGCCAGAAGTAAACGGAGCCATATTAGCAGCATGCTACCACCCCAGTTGTAAGTTGCGGTGGTTGCCAGACTCTATCACAGCAGATGAGAGACAAAGGATTCAAAATCTTGCCATTCATGCCTTGGAGACAAGTTATAAAAAAAATCATATAGTGCCTGAAAGCAATCGCAGCAGTATCGCCAGCAGAGAAGATGATGATTTCATCATTTTTGAAAATAAAGAACACAACCAACCACAAACATCAAAAATTGAGCTAGAGTGGGCTAGCTTCCAAAATGAAAGAAGTAAAGACCTATCAATTCTAGACAAATATCCAAACATAAAAAATGTATTCCTTCAATTTAACACCAGTTTGTGCTCCTCGGGACCTGTAGAGAGGTTATTTTCTTTAGCAGGATTTATTCAGTCTCCAACAAAAGGCTGTTTATCTGATACCACATTTAAAAATCTTGTATTTCTGAAAGGAAATGCTGATTTTATTGATTAGTTACTTTAGTTATTATTCTTATTATTATATCTAGTTTTACTGATCAGTTTCTATTGTTATTATTCCGTCAGATTTTATTGATCAGAGTTACTTTAGTTATTAATAAATCTAGTTTTATTTATCAGTTTCTATTGTTATTATTCCGTCAGATTTTATTGATCAGAGTTACTTTAGTTATTATTATATCTAGTTTTACTGATCAGTTTCATTTGTTATTATTCTGTCTGATTTTACAAATCAGTTACTTTTGTTATTATTCCGTCAGATTTTATTGATCAGAGTTACTTTAGTTATCATTATATCTGATCTTACAAATCAGTTACTTTAGTTATCATTATATCTGATCTTACAAATCAGTTACTTTAGTTATCATTATATCTGATTTTACAAATCAGTTGCTTTTGTTATTATTCTGTCTGATTTTATTGATCTGATTTACTTTAGTTATCATCATATGTGATTTTACAAATCAGTTTTGTTATTATTCTGTCAGATTTTATTGATCAGAGTTACTTTAGTTATCATTATATCTGATCTTACAAATCAGTTACTTTAGTTATCATTATAACTGATTTTACAAATCAGTTACTTTAGTTATCATTATATCTGATTTTAATGACCAGTCAATTTTGTTATTATTCTGTCTGATTTCCTACCATTGTTATAATTATTATTATTAATTGGTCATTACATTTCCTAGTAATCTTACTGATTACTAAGAAATGTTATGATAAAGCTTGGGAGTAGGTTGTTCGGTTGTAGGTGCAATTCTTAGGCATTGTGACTTTGTTAATACCAGCCAAGAGTGAGGTCAACGCACTCTATCACAAACTTTACCTCTTTAGAGTATATAAAAGTATTTTGTAATTTGTATTTCAATTATTCCACTCAAATGTATTTAGTATTTTGTATTTCAATTACAACAAAGCATGTATTTTGCCCAGCCCTGCATACACTTCGGACATATTAACATTAGGGCTTTGTGGCGGAGTGGTTCATGTAACGGTCTGCCGTTCACGAGGTCGTGGGTTCGATTCCCGCTTGGGATAATCATTTGTGAGATATTCATAAATGTCATACAAATGTTTGTACCGCATCTGGGTGTTTTCTATGTATCATAAGTATGTATTTACAAAAGAAAAGTAGTTTATGTAGTATATCCGTATTCTGGTACCCATAACACAAGCGTATAGGCTTAGCTTGGGACCAGAGGACGTTGTGTGAAATGTCCATGAATATTTTTTATTTATTTATTCAAAGACTCGGACTGATCTTAATAATATGTATGTGTATATACAGATCTAATTCAATAATGTACAATATACAATACTAAAGTGTACCGTTAATATGGGTATAGCTAGTTCAACGTATACAAAATACATAAAACTACAATTACTGCATATCGAAGACTGCAGACAGGTTGGTTAAAAATATTCAAAAATAGTTTGCAATAGTAACGCAATGTCAATCGACTTCCATAGCACAATATTTTCAATATATCTACCTGTGATCTCTACATCATCTATCTATACATAGCTGATATCATTAGTCAGATTACACAATACATACCTACTACCTACTATTTATGTTTCTCACAAAATCAGTTAGTAAAATTGTTTTAGCTATCTAAGGCTATTTTTAAGGATCTTAGCTACTGCTCTACATTAAAGATCTTAATGGCATTAAAACTATATACAGTTTTAATTTACTGCATTGAAACATGATATAAATAAATAAATATTAAGTAAACGTTAACTGGTGATTTATTCATACGAGTAACAGCTGTATGAATAATTCAGTCGTTCAGTTGTATTGAGGCTAATGTCCTGTAATAAGCGCCGTTTAGCGGACGTTTGTGCGCCACAATGGCTGCAATTATTTTAAAATAATTGCCTAACTAGCGCATTTGACACATTACAGAGCATAATACACAGATAAAAAAATATATATATTTATGGACATTTCACACAAAGTTCTCTGGTTCCAAGCTAAGCTTCTGGTTACCATAACACAAGCATAATATATAATGCTTGTGTTATGGTTACCAGAAGACGGATATACTACATATACTATGTACTTTTCTTTTGTAAATACATACTTATAATTAGAAATGGGAATAACGGCTTAAAATTTTAAACGAAATTTAAACGAGATGCTTAAAATAGCTAGCTGCTTAAAAAGTTGCTATTTTAAGGGCCTACATCAATATTATCGTATATCATCGCCGACACGTACATATTAACACAGCCAGTAGGCACAGAAAATGAAGAATTAGGGATACTTTTCCTATTTACTCAAAATCTACTAAATATATTTTAATTCTGATTTACGTGTTTCTATATATGATAGTTACTTATGTTTTTAAAGTTATTTCATTAGTTAATACGCGATAATAGACCGACAAATGAAAAAAATAAAAAATTTGAGAGGTTGTTTCGCCAAGATTTTCTATCGAGAAAACTTTTTTCAATCGTGTTTCTGAGTTTATGCGATCCTAGATAATATATTGAAAAAACATATACTTAAAAATTAGAGCTCTAGCCATTCAATCTAAAGAAACAATGAAAACTTCGTACATAGAAAAATGCACGAAGCTATTTTGGTATCCTCTTAAGCGAGGATTGCTTATAAACGGCAGCGTGCTTTTTTGCTTATTTTAATAAGCATTGCTTATTTTAAGCTTTTCGTTTAAACGCTCACTACTACTTATAATACACTAGCTGCTGCCCGCGACTTCGTACGCGTAGAATTTAGAAAATGTTCCCCGTTTTTGTAACATTTTTCACTACTGCTTCTCGCCTATTAGTCGCAGCGTGATGTTGTTATATAGCCTATAGCATTCCTCGTTAAATGCGACTATCTAACACTGAAAGAATTTTTCAAATGGGATCAGAGGTTCCTGAGATTAGCGCGTTATACAAACAAACAAACTCTTCAGCTTTATAATATTAGTATAGATAGAAACACTGATTCATTTATAATCAATTCATTTATAATCTCAGTAAATATGATCACGTGTCTTCTTATCGTTGTAAGTTAAACTGGTTACGGATTGGACAAGGGCGAAGTGTTCACACGGTAAACACACTATAGGTACACCTGCTTAATTCCCAAAATACGTCTGAGTACATAACTTGTCAACTTCAACATCGTTCATCCAATCTAATTAAATTAAAATAATAAGGAATATGTAACTATTCAAATAATTAAAGACAAAATAAATGAAATTATTCATCTTAGATATCTCCGATCCCCTAACGACCTTCTTCTTTCATGCCCTCAGCATACTTCTAGTCTTGTACACTCTTCTTTCTTCATTCAATCTAATCTTCTTTGGAATGCACTCCCTCGTGAAATAAGAATGTCAACCAATCGTAACGGTTTTAAGCGCAGGGCACGCCTATTTTATTTGGATTTATCAGCGGAACTCACTCAATGAATCTCGACATACCTATTTATATAATTATGTTATGTAGGTATATGTATTCAATATTGTATTTACTGTTTATGTAGTATATTTTTATGTATCTATTATTTATGTATTTTTATAATTATATTATATATTTAGTTTATGCAGGTATTTAATATATAGCCACATTCTTCGGCAGCTATTGGCTTTGTACTTCTTCTCTTGTAGCTAATGCACCTACCTGTTTTGCTTTCTACACTCCCCAATGGTTGACTGGCAGAGAATGCCTTCGGCATTAAGTCCGCCATTGTACTATATTATTTGTGTAAAAAAATAAAAATAAAAAAAAATAAAAAATATCACATAGACGCGACCTCTTGATCGGCAGTCCGTTACATGAACCACTCAACCTCATACATTCGTAGAAGTAACAACTTCATCCGATAGTGATGGACACTAGCGTGACTCCGAAGTGCCGAAATAGCCGAACCAAAACAAATCTTCTAAGAACCCTTTAGTTAGCGAGTTAGGTAGTTATCATAAGCCTATTACACATCTGCTTCGATAAACGATGGTCTGTCTTATTGCATGATACGAGTAGATGCAAAACAAAGCTAAAAAGTAATAACATTGTACATAAAATATGAAACGAAATGGGTATACTATCGAGATCATTTAACGTGTGTAATATGAATACAAAATACGGAACCCTAAAAACAATATATAGGCATAACTAAATCATACACAATACGTCATATTGTATCTAACAGAGATTGCAATCATTTATCAATTTAAATCCAAGAGGCTATTATCACGCGCGGTCGTCTGTATCGAGCTGTGATTACCACTTTAAATGATAACTTGTCACTCAAGGTAAAAACACGAAATATAGAAAGGGAATCGCGTTCTGTAACTTCTAGTACTAACATTAATCTCTTCTTGTTTTACATATTTTAATGGCCAAACTAACGCTCAGACAACAAAACAGGCCGAGATTCGAACTCTACTTCCGACTGTTCATAGGAAGAAGCTATACAAAACTAAAGACCAAAGTTTCAGCAGAAACGCAAACAGCCCAATGTGATACAACGGTTTAGTTGTCTTATTCTGTACGGAACCTTCATAATACTGTTACATGACGCAGTTATTAGGAATCAAGATTACAGTTAACACCATTTTGTTAATTGTTATGTTAATCTTAGAGTTACAAATTTTTATGAACCCGAATAAATGATAATATGCAACAAGTACAAAATATTACTAGTTACTTTATTATTTATACATACGCAAGATCGTAAAAGTAAACAAACACAGCATAACGTCGACATCATTAATCTCGTTTTAATAATTACGTTGTTTGACATTTCTTGGGTAATATTGCTACAACTAAAATTACACAATTTAATATTATATGATTGCAAAATACATACAAGCGAGAAATGATTGAAAGTACATTTCGAAAAATATTTAATAATCTATTACTATTTCACCCCTGTATACGCCATTATCTGCAAATGCGATTGATAAGTAATTTTTTGATTACATGCAAGTTAACTTAAATATCGAGTGCTTGTTGTGTGACGTCATTGGTAAGCAGATGCCAATATTCCCATAATAAAGATAAGACATAACGTATCAAATGTACCTTTATTTAGTACATAGATAGTGCCAACAATAGCACCACGACCACGACACGCCTCGGATACTACGCTATTAATAAATCAGCACGTCATTACACGATTATTCAATTAGATAACACTTGACTGCAATATCATGTTCACAAAATTATGACACGGAACTTAATCACTGGTAGAGGGCACAGCAAAGTCCTTTTCTTGAATGTTTCCTACGGATCCGAAGAGGCAACCAAAAGGATCGGTTGTCTGTTTAAGACCTGCGCGCAACGTAACGACAGTCATAGTGTAGATCCTTGTGGTACGCCTCAGTTCATACATGTTTCTTTGCTAATTTAGAAATAATTACCAGCACAAAGGAATACGTGAAAGATAGTCGGAAGCACATTTGAGCGACTCCGTTAAAGTATTTGAATTCATCTGGTGTAACTTTCCTTAAGTGTGTAGTTCAAATATGGCATGTCCCGAAAGCAAATAACCTATCGCTTTTTACTGGCCAGCCAGTTGATTGAAATCCGAAGTTAACTTTTGAACAGAAGCGTATCTCGTGCCTTATCAATGATACGGAACTCAAAGACAACGCTACAAAGACCCTTATAGAAGTAAAAAAAGTGGTTAAATTAGTTCCTAAAAAAATAATGTTTCTTTATGCCTACAACTGTTTTTGATTGATATAAGGCTCCTCTCGAGCAAGATACGCCACTACTGTAACAAGTTGCTGTCATTTTCTACTCTAGCTACTGCTAATTATGAATATACTGACAAGATACGAGATTTTAGACACGTCACGATTATAAGTAGGTACTGGTAGGTACAGTAAAAATTATAATGATAGCCGAAGGTCAAACAACAAGTACTTGTGTGTCACTGAGTGACCATCTTAATATTAACTATGAGACATACTTTATGTTACGATCTTACTTATTTTACATAGACATAAAAAATATAAAAGCTCGTTGTGTCATTTATCACAAAACTAATAAACAAAAACTATCCTGATTCTCTTCTACACAAACACAAGTCTATTGTAATGCAACTTCAATTTTCCTGGAAGATACGAAAACAGATAATTCTTCTATATATCACTACAAACTTTTTAGTCGATAAATAATCGATAATAGTGAGATAGAAGAACAAGAACAAAACGAGTTTCATCTACAATAAAAGAATCATCAAGGTCAAATTATCTAATGGTATAATCAAATTATCTATAATAATTGGTTATCAGAGGTTTCGTCAGGTTGTGAAACTAGAATGTCTGGGTCAATAACCTCACCATAACGAAATATGATAAGACAATTATATATTTTGGGGAATATCTAAAAACCAAAGTAATTCTGACTGGTTAACTGAAAGTAACTCTGATTTGTTCCTAAGAGTCCTACTTCCGTTGCTTTTGTTTCAATATCTTTATACAATACTCGAACCAACACATATGTTGGGATCACACCACGATCTATCTGACAGTCTGGCCCCGATCCTATTGTGGTCCTTGTTTTTTGCACACCAAATAACAACATAATGAATCAATCCTTATGTAAGTAAGACATCTATCACAGCGACCTTCACTTACATAACGTGTAACATAACATTTGTGATAACTCATCACAAATGTTACGTCCTTTATTAGTTAGTGACATTCAGTAGGTTTTACTTGAAAGAGTAACAAATACACAAACTCCTTGTAGTATATGTACAGTATGTTTCAATTCATTGGGCATCTTTTAATAACGACACTGACTGGATAAATATAAGAAATAAAGCATAATAATTAATAGTCAGATAATAACAGAACAAACCCTAACATACAAAACGGATCGGAACTGTAATTCTGTAACGAAAAGACAAACAGGAAAATGGTGTTTCCTCAAGTGTATTGGACTACTCCATAATAACTACTAAGTACAAGGACAGTTCTAACCTAACCTAGGATATAATAAGACTCTAGTTATGTAATGCATATAGGTAAAAGCTTGTAAATGTAATAATTTTATAATTTTAATGTATTGGATCAATACAAGATAACTAATTATTATTCTTCTACTTTCTATGTATGTGACATAAAAGCAAATAACGTTGTGTGTAACAGCTAGTATTGAATAATTACAATGCTGTTAAATTTGTTTCACAACTTTATTATGACAATAAAGAGAATATAGTGGGCAATTCACAGATATCAGAACATTAGACAAGTGACAATAATCACTGGTAACATTATGTATTGTGTAGCAATTATTACGTACAATAATGTTGTGTGACTTGCAACATTCAGGTGCATGTTCATCATACACATTAAATAACCATGTGGCTATGTTGATGGATACATACAGGCACACTTGCATGTAGCCACAGTTAGTATATAGCATAGTCACATTACTGATAGACTGAATTAGCTAGGCAGTTACTAGGAATTTAGCATTTAAAGTGGTGGAATAGACAGGGCAAAATTCTTAAACACTTGTATTTTTTTCTATTGCCATAAGCTATTTGATTCTAACTTACGTTCTTAACTAATAAAAATAATCATAAGTGCAGTTCACATCATACATTTAATTGATGAACGATACAATATGACTCTATAATTATGATCAGTCACTAGACCATTATAAAATTATGTGGTAGCTTTATTATAATATACCAAAAATGAAGAAGGATAAGTCGATTGCAAAAATGATTAAATATCGTAAAACATAAGTTTGAAAATGGGTGTTTAGATGCCAAAAGAGAAAACAAAACTTCATCTTCAATTATGCCTGTCTTAACGACATACTTAGGGCTACTTCCATAAAAGTCATTACGGTCGACAGAGGGAAAATCTCCACACCTTCATTAACTCTATACAAATATTGTTTCAACCTGGTACTTGTCATATAACCCAGACACAATACTTTTTTCAAATTTTAGACTAAAATGCTCTGCAGCAACATTATCATTGACCCTGTTTGAACGTATTCATACCAGCACTTATTATTTAAATGAGATTATTTTAATTTTTATCTGTCAGTCTACTTGGAATACACTAAGCTTTTTTTTTAAATTCCGTTCTATTAACATAATGCCTTTTGTTGAGTGAAATTAACTATCAACAACAACATATATATTACAAATAATTTATAGATTTTGTTAAAACTATTTAATTAGACATATTGGTATTAATACAAGTGCAACTATAGACACACTCAATTATTTAATGAGGCCTATAATTATGTCTTATTTGGCTAGTTGTGTGAAATGGATTCATTTACAATTCAACTAAGTAATCACGAACTTGTATATTATTTTAGTATCAAAATCAATGGCTTAATATTATTAACACTTTTTATAAATTTAAATTTATTTACTCACTTTTTCGATTTCCTTTTCTATTTCCAGAGCTCGCACAACAATAGGTCCTCGAACAGCATATTCAAGTTTCACTATGTTTGGATTTATATTTTCCATATTAACTGCTTTCGTAGTCGAAGACATGGTGCGAGCTTTTTGTAACGAATTTCCAATGTTAAACACCGATAAGTCACCACAATTCGACCGACCCGCCGCGCCGCACCAACCTCGAGTGACGTTTATCAACTGTTTGTATGACATGCTCTGTAATCAATCAACCTACTATAAAATGTCACTGTCAAAATACAAATCACAATGCCAAATAATTAATAAAACCAAAATAATTAATTAATTATCGGATATCATTTCTAATAGTATCACTCAAGGCGCTAGGAAATTGCAACTTAGTTAAATTTAACTGAACGCTTGTGGGTATGATTTGTCTGGCGATTTTGAAGCATACATCTAAAAGTTAGGCTTATATTATTAAAACGTACGTTTAATACGCAAATAAACTGACTGGAATTTATCGTGGCTACTTAAAATATAACATTAATTTCACAACCACAGCTAAATGAACTCTTACACACATAGGTTATCTGGTTAACAATAACTAATATTTGACAGTTGTACAAAATAATGAAAAATGGTACTGAATTAAAATTAACACTATTTTTATTGGAGTAACTGACCACTTTTTTCATCCGACGTACAAGTTAATATGAAAAGTTATAAAAACATGACACTGAAAACGGAAATGAAGACACTATTATGACTGACGGTGGCCCAGTATTGTGACCACAGAATACAAATTACTCACAAGATTGTGACCTTAAAAAATTATGTAATAAGACGGAGAAAAGAAACAGAATGCGCATGTTGATAATCGCCTATCTCGCTTCTACAAAAAAATTCTTACCCAAAATGACAAAAGATTATGAGGTATTTGATGGTATTTAGCAAACTCAGTAACATGCTCAGTAATTATAACATTGGTACGAATGTCTATGTCTTTCGACTTTATATTATTTTATCACATTAACGGGCATTAACTCAGAAATATTACAATGTTTGTTATTTGCATGGGCATGGGTTTAACTATCGCGTAGGCGGGTACTACCGGGTAGTCGTGTACTACCGGGTAGTCGTACTAGTCGTGTACTACCGGGTGGTCGTGTACTACCGGGTAATCGGGTACTACCGGGTAGTCGTGTACTACCGGGTAATCGGGTACTACCGGGTAGGTGGATACTAACGGGTATGATCTGAAAGATCTAGAAACTGTAAAACAGAAATTTTTGTATTTTACTCTCAGAGTACTTAAGCTGAGAGGAGTGCACAGGAGCAGTGTTTCTCCAGCCTTTTAGGCCATGTTCCACCTTAACATTTTAAAATTTTCTTTCACTAAACGCATCTTACATAATTTTAAACCTTAAAAAACATCTGTTTTCATAAGAAATATAAATAAAAGGTTAAACTCGTGTTGAATTCATTTTTAAATTGCTCCCATAACTATGGGCCGGTTCACACGGCGCGTTGCGTCAACGTTACGCTGATATAGTGCTGTCACCTGTCACTGCATTTTACGTATTAAAAATCATAACGTTCTGTTCACGTGATGCGCTATGTCGACGCTGTCTTTAAAGTACACTATGGGTAGTGAGATACTCGCTTCTGCGGGCAGTCACCTCATAATTCCGACTCCATTTGGAGTAATGCTCTAAGCAAAAGTCGCACTGAAAGTATTGTAAATGCTTGTTTTGTTCTGCTAAAAAGGCAAATAGTTGATTGCAATCGTAGAATAGTACCTACTAAAAGGGTGTAGTGGGAAAATTTAATTTCCCACAAGGAAAGAGAGCTCCAATTCTAGGCAGAGGAAGAGCTAGCGGTCGAAGTTGTTATTCAGAAGGTGAACCTTCGGCCCCGGTCAGCTCAGCGGTGACGCTTACGGGCTCGAAAGAAAATCTGGCCCAGGAAGGAGCAATAGAGGCCACGTGCAGCAGGGAGGAATATGAGAGCACTATAGAAGCATCAGTCGCACTGATAACCTCGTTAGTCTGTCTGGAGTGAACTGAGTGCCATGTGGCCGAAATTCAGGGAGTGCTGAAGAAAATCACCGGAATATCTCAGCGATTCGCAGCAGCTAAGGAGCTTTTTACTTTCTATCTGCCACCAATATAGCAACTTACCCTCATTTCCATTTAACCGCGCCTAAATAGGGCTGTCATATTAACCATAAATGTATGAAATAATTCAATGTTACTAGGTAAAAAAAAAATTCCAAAATTAGGTACTTAAAGTAGGTATAGAAAAGTATGTTATTATATTCTGTGTGACATGCAAAAGCCTTAATAACTAAAGAAAGATCCGGTTGCAGTTGCAATGAGTTGCAGTCATGCGCCTGGACCGGCCCTGTGTGACGTCATTATTATGCTATGCAATCGGCTCCTTTATTTTCTATTGGCTATATAGTGGTCGGTAAAATCTGTTGCAGTATGTTTTAGTTTATTGCTTGCAGTACCTAGAGCACAGAACGTCTCAGAGAAAAATTTTAAATCAGACTTACCAAAAAATGTTACGGTAACAAGGTGACCGCATGTGGACAATTCTCTTTTTATTGTAAACCTATGCTAACAATACAGTCAGACGCTAAGACATAACATGGTTGGAAAAATAAATCCCGGATATTTACAAACAGTCTAGAAGGAAACGATAATTTTCTTTGATACCACCATATTTTTGTGAAAATGACAAATTTTGATATACTACCATAGACAATCTGTACATTCTTCGTAATATTCCTCTCGTGATTCTTTTATAGAGGGAAAATAGTACCGTAAAACGGGGTCAATAGGGATTCATGGGTGAATAGGGATAAAAACGATGATCAAAAGTAAAGCAGAAAAACTACTACGAGATATACCATTAACCATCAGATTTTTTTCATTTTTGTAGTAGAAAGGTGAATTATTATAATGGTAACACTTGTTTGACGTGAAGATTGTCAGAAATCCAAAAAAAATACATCTGAAGTACGCCGTCGGAAAGCTCGAGATTTTGTGCCTCAGAAACTTTGTAAATAAAGCGGTTAAAAAAGAATTTTATTGAACAAATCGTGTTGAGTGGCAGAAGTTAGTTTGTTTTCCATCCAAATCAAGTAAGTTACTAAAATTTTATAGCTTATTTTTTGTTTAAATTGAAAATTAATAAGTGCCGGTAAATTTCTCAAAAAAAGAGGGTAATAGAGACGCCTACAGGATACCATCGGGATGGCTGTGGGGTGAATCGGGACAAGGCTAAAATAACTAGGCACGTAGCTGTATGAAAAGGGACACTAAAGCAGTCATAGGGACAGGGTTGTCACTCACCAATTTCGCTAGTAAACATTTGTTTCGCTACATAATATTAATATTATTTCTTTATTAAATCGGTTTAAGGTTTGGTTAAGGTTATTAATCATTTACTTAGGGACTTTTGCTTTTTGCAGGTACAAGGCCACGAACATATAAACCCAGCTGTGAGAAAAAAAATAAAAAATATGATCAGAAATTAATAAATAACACCCTCGAACACCATAGTACGTGAAGAATTTCATATAGTGTTAAATTGATTTTAAGTAGTTACCTAAAAAGATTATATTGTTTAGTTGTTTTTAGACATATATATTTGTTGTAACATTGTTTTCTAATAAGTAAACCATTTAAAACTAAAATATTTTTATTTTACCTGAATGATTGAAATTATTTTTTGTATGTATACTTATGTATTGTGTATATACTTATGTTGTAGTTACTTGTAAATTTCGTTGAACAATATTAATAAGAGTTGTGACAACCCTGACCAAATTTCTCTATTGTTCTCAATGCCGTCCCTATTAACCCCTATACGTGTATAAATAGGGATAGCATATATTTTGTGCATTTACATAAAATGTGCTGACCAACAATTATTTTCGCATACAATTTTATAATATACAAGTCGTGACTAAACTTTTTTAGTACTATAAATTAAAAGCTGCATGCAAAATTCATAAGAAAAAGTCACACAAAGTTGAAAACTGTCCCCATTCACCCCATTTTACGGTACATATTTATGACATTATAGTCTAACATGGTCTAATCTTGTTAGTAATAAAACATACACCCACGTATATAGGTAACAAAGTGTATGTAGGTAACGAAGTGTATGCGGGTAACAGAGCGTATGTAGGTAACGAAGTGTATGCGGGTAACAGAGCGTATGTAGGTAACGAAGTGTATGCTGAACTTTGAAATAAAAAAAGACGTGTCACTCGGGGACTGCCGCGGTAAAGCTATTTTTCATTGCCGTCAGAGGTAGTTTGTTTAGGCAAACGGTACCTAAATGATCTTGTAATAGACTAAATAGACTAAAGCAAATATAATAAGATCAAAAGGTAGTTCGATTAATTCGAACGGTACCTAATAAGATCAAGAGGTAGTTCGATAAATTCGAACGGTACCTAATAAGATCAAGAGGTAGTTCGATAAATTCGAACGGTACCTAATAAGATCAAGAGGTAGTTCGATAAATTCGAACGGTACCTAATAAGATCAAGAGGTAGTTCGATAAATTCGAACGGTACCTAATAAGATCAAGAGGTAGTTCGATTAATTCGAACGGTACCTAAAAATATCAAGAGGTAGTTCAATTAATTTGAACGGTACCTAATAATATCAAAAGGTCGTTCGACTAATTCGAACGGGACCTAAAAATATCAAGAGGTAGTTCAATTAATTTGAACGGTACCTAATAATATCAAAAGGTCGTTCGACTAATTCGAACGGGACCTAAAAATATCAAGAGGTAGTTCGAATAATTCGGAACGGTACCTATAAAGAAAACTATTCTAACTCTTGGTGATGATGTGACCCTTGACAGAATTATTTCCGAAGCTAACGCTCTAGAAACTGCGAATCGACAACTTAATAATTTTGGGTTGCGAGTAAAGATTTGAGTGTTAATAAAGTAGATATTTTTAAAAAACCTTAAGCGATTCATGTGGACGTTGTGGGGCTAGTCATTCAAGCGATTCCAAATCTTGTCCTGCCCAAGATAAAATATGTCTTAACACGTAGAGTGCGAAACGAGGCTTTAAAGACCTCGTCCGTGTTTCGTCTTTACAGCGGTAAGGAAAAACTTAAACTTCTCTGTTGTGCGAGAGGCGTAACTTCCGTCTGGTTTAGCTTAGGAAAGAGATAACTATATATTTGAGATGTGCTACCCATTCTGAGTATTTTGGTATACCTACCTAAATACCGGATATTTTAGGCCTCGTGTCACACTGAATAAATAAAAGTTTAAAACAGTGCGGAACGAGGTTCTGAACACCTCGTACCCCCGCGGACCTCGTGCCGCACCCTACGCTAGATTCACGCGGTTAGTGTTGTGTAAAACATTGGACGCTGCGTCCGCGACGCTATAATAAGATGTCGAAACGTTGCCGAAGAATATTAATTGATAATATTAATGATGATGAAAAGGAATCTAATTCCCGATATTTCAAAAACGGGTAAGTTTCCAATCAATATTTTCAAGTTATACTCAGTCTAAGTGAAATAATGATGCAGGAATATAATAAATAAGTTCCAGCTATGTATATTTAGAATATGGTGTATAAATAAAATATATAGTATTATAAATTATACACTCTAATGTGTTGTATGTTTATCCTGTTTTAATGAAAGCATCCATTTGGGGCGAAAGCCCTGGCCAGTGCTGATCACCTAGCCTGGTCGGATAATTCTCCATTTGTGGTTGGAGGAGCCCGATCACCCACGCTCCTCCACATGATATTGAAAATTGTCTAATATAATATAAGTATGTATTTAAAAAAAAAAAATTATATATGTGGTATGTCCGTGTCTGGTACTCATAACACAAGCATAGAAATATAGCTTACTTTGGGACCAGAGGAAGTTGTGTGAAATGTCCAAAATATTTATAAAAAAAAAAAAAAAAACAATTATTTTTCCATCACTATACAGAATGAAAAACTGCCTTTTTCAGTGCGGGTACATACAACCCCACATTTTTATGTATAGATTCTAAACTAAATAATCTACAATTTCCTTTATTTTGCGCCAAAAAAAAAAGGATTTTTGTCTCTAATGGGCGGTGGGGTTTACTAAGCCTTGTACCGTTCCAAACTTAGTTCAGGAAGAGGTTTCCAACGCCTCGTAACGCGGTAATGGAAAGTACAGATAAATTAGTGCCGGTGGGAACGTGTTAAGTGCGGATTTGTTGGACATTACCGCAAACTATGAAGGACTAGAGCGAAAAAACGTAAATATGATGGTTTTGTTTCTAAGCCCGTTAACTTCAGTAAGAGGTCGAAGGGTAAACCTGAAGAGGTAGATTACATTTTTCATATTGATAATGATGATACTATTAATTACAAATATTAAAAGATAATAATGTGTTGTTAAACGACAAAAACTATGACTCAAATTAGGACTTTAGGGTACTTTGATCTGCTTGACCGTACACAAATGTTTGCTGATGCTAGTCCGGTCGATTTGGGAGCTGTACTGTCCAACATGGCACTAATGAGTCTCAAGTAATTGCATATGGCAACAGGAGTCTCACAAACCGTGAGAAAAGGGATTGTCAAACAAACAAATTTAGAATAGTTTAGAATTACAGTACCTATGCTGTCTCTTAGACATTCTGTATGATTTCTGTAAGCGGGTAGGTACACTGGGTTTGGCCTACTGCGATGAAACCAATCGAGTGCCGCGTGCGCATAATGTGGGTATACCTAAAATTGTTTACCATCTGTGTACGCTCACTAAATATCTTATTATATTAATTAAATTTGCCATGTCAGATTGAGTGTAATTGATAAAATAATCCTGTGAATTAAAATGTAATATTTATTATTACATATTTTTAGCGAATTTTGTAAACCAATTTATATGAAACGTTTCTTAACTGCCTATCTGGCAAATTAGTTTTTGTGGTTACTATACGGATGTAATATTCATATAAGTGTACCTCCATGCTTTGCCTCTAGGCGAAATGTAATAATATAAATGTAATTTAACTACCTATCTCATATAAGTGAGCTGTATTGTTCTTTTGAGAAATAAATTCTTTAAACCTAAGCCTAAAAGGAAGCCCTTGCGTTAGTTTGGGTGGTAGAACATTTTAATATGTAGATAGATAGATAACTCTTTATTTGCACAAACACCAATTTTACACAGAAGTTTAAAAAGACAGTCTTAAAAGCTATTGTACAAAAGGCCCCCTTATCACTAATGTGATTTCTTCCAGGCAACCGTATAATGGATAGAATCTAAAATAAACATTGCGGAGGTTGTTTGTGTATACTACATTATATTTAAATTATATTGAAAATATGAACAAATGCATAAAACAAAAAATAATAAACATACATATACACTAATATATAAGCAAAAACTACTATATATTATACATACACTTTTTATAAATACTAAGATACAGATTACTTAAACACTATTATAACGATAGATAATAATTCGATAGTTTTAGCTTAAAATTAGAGAGAGACTGTGCTTGTCTAATTTGTATAGGTAGATTGTTCCATAGTAATATAGCCTGCACAGTAAAGAATGTATGTACCTGTATGGATCTGTATGTACCTGTATGAAAAGGATACTCTAAAAAAAAAACAAAGGAAAGTAATATGCAGACAGAGAGAGGTAAGCTACAGAATCTACCATAGATGTCGGAGAGAAGATAGATATGTAATAAATACAGTGAAAGATTTCACATTCAATGATGCACCATGCACAGTTATAAATAAAGAAGGAAACGATGTGGAATTGGTAAATGATGACAGTGGAAAACGATTACTCAGCAATAGGAAAGTGGGAAGTTTGCCTGAATGGAGACGATAATACTGCAGGAATTGATGATGCCATCGGTAACAAAGCGAGTAACGGAATTAAATAAGTCCTTTAGAAAATATGTTTTAGTATATACTTATTACCATTGATGATTGTAATTTGGCAATTTCTGTTCGGTTATAACTATATGTTAAGATAATTATTACTAGTGATGATTGTAATTTGCTAATTTCTGTTCGGTCATAACTATATGATAAGATAAATTATTACTATTGATGATTGTAACTTGGCAAGTTGTGTTTGGTTATAACTATATGATAAGATAATTATATTCTTTTCTAATTTTGTAAAAGGTAGATGTAGTGTATGACAATAAATAAATACGGACATCTTGACTCAGTACGTCACGGGCTGACTAAACTGTCACTAGCTATATTGGGTTACTCTATACTCATTAGACTGTGGTCCGCCGTACTAGGGAGGTGTGTGTTGGTTGTTAACGGATCTACGTGTTTCATTTATAAGTACTAAATTATCTCTACCTAAATCCTGACCTGTACAATAGCATTTTATCAACTTATGCAATTATTTATTTATTTTATTTACGCAGTATTTTTTTCCTGTTTTTTTTTTCTTTGATATTCCGCCCGTCCGTCTGTCTGTCTAAAAAGTATCACCGCTGTGCCGGTCGGAGTTGGTGGGAGTGTTAGGTTAGTTTCGTTACGGAATTTCTGGATTTGGTCTCCACGCTCAAGGCCCGCTATAGAAGCTATGCAATAGCTTAAATCTTCATAAGATGTATGGAAAAAGAAACTAGTTAATGAATAATATTCCGCTTTATTTTTAAAATAATATAACATTTCGATTGAGTAATTTATACATTTTCAATAATTTTATAACATAACACTATGGCCGCCACTAAATAATTAAACTAAATAATTCTATGTAGGTACTGCATGTACATCAGCTATATATTTATATAATGAGCAATAGATGCAATTATAATTATTTTATTATGAGATTTATAATAATAATAAAGGAACAAATTTCAGCAAATTTTATTCGCATATTCAAAGGCTTAGTGTGATTGATGTCTTACAAAAACATTCTGACCAACTAAATACATATGTACATATACAATAATTTACAATAGCGTCTCATCTATCATTATCTTCTTATTATAATAGACTGTCATTACATTTCCAAGGCAACTTCTTGATAAATACTTGAGTTCATTAGTTAACTTAGTCCCACTTCAAACTGAGAGCTTGCATAATTGTTTTGATTCGTGGATGATCGACGATTAGTTTTGTAGTGCATGCTCGCTAGAGGCGCTAGAGGGCGCTACTAAACTTGCCAATTTCAGGTTAAACACCGCGTTAAATTAATATAATGGGCGTGGTTTATGACTCCTCCCCTAAATAGTAGAACTAACAGATGGTGCTAAAACTTACCTATAGAAACAGTATTGACTTATTTTCACAAATTATTGTATAGTGGCCCTATAGGCGACCCTTAGCAATTGCATAATTTAATTAATAGTTATTTCGCATTTGAAAAAGGTCATGAAACTATCTTATCGTTTCTATGTTAAGACGAAGCAAAAATACGACAAAAGAACGTAATGTAGAGCTTCACTTTACATATCTATTTAAAATAACATCAGGTCGGTAATATTGCAGTTTTGAGGAGAATTATTTTACAGTCAATTTAATTACTTATTTATAATATCAATGTCAATATTTATTTACTTTGCAAAAAGGAAATCTATATACAATTAAATATAAAAAATATGTACATTATAAAATAAATTAAAATTATATGTATAAATAGACTAGGCATCAAAGTATTCCTCCCCATCGCTGTCGACCGGAAGTGTGCCCAGAAGGCTGGCGGCATTGCCACGTTGTATGGCAATGCTTATTTTCTGTACAAAATAAAGGCCAGCCTTCTGGTCACGAGAGGCGTCGATCAGTCGGCCCGCTAAATCTTTATAAAGATTTCGGGCACTCGGGCCCCATGAGCCTAGCGTTTCGACCCCAAACGGCGCAAAAATATAATCCCCTAAGAGATTATTGTATTTGCGCCGCTTGAGAGTCTCCGCAGAGGCAGCAGCAGCACCGGCCGCACACACGGTATTTGGAAGATGTGATGGCGCAAGGGTGTCGACGCAAGTGGCGTCCCACACCAAAGGCCTGCCCATTTTCCAAGGCAACAGTGACATACCATCTGGTCTCTTCCCATCGTCACGTACCAAGCCATTGGGTTCTAGCACGGCTGGTACTCCGGCGGTGACAAGAGCACGACGGATAATGTCGTTGATACTTGCATGGCGAGATATGCGTCCGGAACTTAATTACACATTTCATTATATATAGTAGACCGCAACCGCCACATTATTAATTTGATGACTCCTTACAAAAGTTATTGACTAATTTTCAAATATCTATACATATATTACACACATTAAATAAGAAATAATAATTATTTCTTATTATCTACTAGGTTTTGTTAAACAAATATCAGTAGAATTTTGGATAATAATGCTTTAAAAAATTACATTTACCAAAATGTTTTGATAAATGGACACAGGCATTAAAACCTTAAAACTTACACAGTTCATGTTTCTTTAATTGTATGTTTGTTTCAGGTTTTGATACTTTTTACAATTTTGAATAGTTTTGTATTACACTTTAATACGTGAGGATAACTACTGTGCGCTACTAATTACTTGTTAAAATTTAATTACAAAGTTTATATAGCACTGGTAAGAAGAGTAAGTTCTATTTCATTTTCATAATAATGTATGGAGGCATTGAAAGTTATATAGCACTTTATATTGAGACTATAATACAGTAATATTATCTTGTAAATTCACAGAGTGCGACACACAATACACAAGTCTAGTAACACTATTATAAATGCACTTCAGTATTCCTCATATAGTGTATTGTCCCACTACACTACTACTGCCACTAGCAGCACGTTAGTTATCGTGTTTGTTTGAGTGCGACAAGTTCATGAAGCTGCGCCTTGTAGAGCGCGGTGACGTCCTGCAGGTCCAGCCTCAGCTCGGCGAGCTGCTCCTCCTTCTCGCCGTACATCTGCAGCAGCGCGTCGTACTGCTCCTGGACACTCTACACAAATACACGCTAACTTAATCAACTGTACTACTGTTCATATGTATATAGATAGTTATAACTATGCGGTAGTATCACCTGATAGTCAGTGAGTTTATCCTGCAGGCGCGCCAGATGTGTGGTGAGAGCAGTTCTCTCGGCGAGCAGCAGCTCCCTGGTGGTGGCGGCGGCCCGCAGCTCGCCCTCCCGCCGCGCGAGAGCAGCGTGCAGGGAGTCCTCCACACAGAGAGTGGTGGAGGTGGCTCTCCCACATACTGGACTACCGCCACACTCCACCTGATAACAAACATATCCTCCTGATTTCACTATATTTACAACTAGCTGTTACCCGCGTCTTCGTACGCGATAAATTTAATATATTTAGCTCAATAGATGGCATTGTACAGTACTTTTTAAATCGCGCTATAGTTTCGTTGCACATATTAACACTTAAGCTCGTCAAAATTTTTATCATGTCATCTCATTCAGGATTAAGAAGTTAGGATAACCAATAGTGACTTACATATTATACAGGGTGACTTTGCAAGGTGTTGCCAAATTTTTTAAATAAGCTCTATAGAACAATACTAAAATACGTCTTTGTAGTAACTATTTGTAAACGTAGTATTTTTCAAAAAAAAAACTATTTAAAATGTCCTTAAAAGTAACTCAACAAAGAGACACCGCGTGCGTTGTCATTCATCAGAGACCAGAGCCACAAACGACCTTATGCAGACCACATAACGACAAGCGCGCCAACAAGTTCTTATGCAGTGGACATACGGTGCAATTTCATCAACACGCCACCGGTCAATGACCCTTCAATAAACACTCCCCCTCCATTTGTCGGCCTACGCTTCCCGCTAACCCTTGCTTGCGCGGGCGCCCGAACCTTATGTTGTTAAGCATAAGGCTTATTTTCGCGCACCATAATCACTACTACACTTACAGTTTAACTTTTGCGAAACTATCGTGACGTGCGTGCGTATTTTTCTATGAATGAAGTAAATTATCCACGCGTACTATTTTTAAACAGCGGATAGGAATAATTAAAATGAAAAATTTTTTTTTGATGTTCTCTACGTAAATCGATTAAGTTACTGATTCAGAGTCACTCCTAAAAATTTGGCAACACCTTGCAAAGTCACCCTGTATAATCCATTTACAAAATTATATCATTAATAGTGTTATATTGTAAAACTAATAAGTTAAATGTATATAGTATTTAACTGTCCGTATCCGTATGCCGTGTGGTCACAATTTAAGAATACAAGTGTCACGACCCCTTTTCCTTCCCAAGATACTGTAAAAAACAACTAAGATAAATAATATTGTACACACGTAACAAACATCTCTGAGAGACGAAGAAACGTACCAACACGTCTGGTTAGCGCGACAGTAGACCATAATCCCTCCCACTGTGAAGGAGACTCACACCCTACAGTAGAGCCTCAATAGACTGCAGAAAGAATAATATATTTTGTGCGTTGTTGACTAATTTTGAATCACCTTTTCTCTTTCAACCTACTCCAGCAAAAACCTACTGACTGTCGTTAAACATTAAACATTAACTAAATATCTATAATCATAGAAACTGATATTATGATAATATTACCGATTGCCAGAGCGAGGCCGACAGCGAGTCTGAAGTAACAGAATGAGGTGGTGACACGTCACCGCGACTTGATATTTGTTCCTGAAATAATAACATATTACATTATGCACATAAATGTATCTATATACATTTACAATTCGTAACACTTCAAAGGATTATAACATTAAATAATTTGTAGCCATCTTTACATTATTTTTAGGTTTTCGTACAAAAAAAGAACACCTTAAAGTTTCACTTTAGTGTCTCTTTGTCTGTCAAACATTTTTTAACAGCAACGTCTGAAGGCAGCCCTGTTTAACACGCATCGAATTTAACTACATGCCGATATTAAATATGAATTTTATAATTAGTAATATCTAAATGTTAACAAGTTCACAGTTATAACATGCTTAGTAGTATATAATTATGAATGTAATGTACCTGTAATATAGCATTTCTTTTCTTCTCAGTGTCGAGTGCACTTCTCTCAGCGACAAGTTGTTCATCTAACTGTCTCACTCTATGTTCTAGTTCTGACAGACGCGATGAGTTCTCTGATTGTAAACTAATCAACTCGGTGTTCTTACTGTAATACAATATTATCATTCATTATGTACTGATTTAGTTACGGTCTTTTGAAAGATATGATTGACAGGATCAAGGATATGGTCTATCTAAGACATTTTTTTTTCAACATTTAAACAATACCTGTGTAATTCCTTCTCCAGTAACTGTATATTGTCCAAGAGCTGTTGTTCCCTCTCAGTCCTGGTGTTCAGCTCCCGTCTGTTCCTGTCCATCATCTCATCCATCTCCAGTAGTCGTGCCTGTAGAGAGACACACTCCTCGCGGGAGAGACGCTCCCTCTCCACCGCGCTCGTTAATGAACGCTCCAGTTCCACTGGAAATATTAGTATATTTTTATGTAAACAAGGATTTTGTAAACTACTGCTATCTTTTGTAAAAAAAAATACAAATAAAAGAGAATAGCAGTAATAATAGAAACATTATGTTAATAATTTGAAGTTGGTCAAAATTTTTAAGAGATCTATTTTTTTTTTAAACCAAGAGTATATTATATGTTGTATATGTATATAGTTAAACTAAGTTAGACATCCGTGTGGTGACGGATTAAGAATACAAATGTCACCACCCCATCTCCTCCCAAGGGTGCTGTAAGAGTCAGCTAAGGGATATTGCACACAGATAACATTCTCTGTGAGAGAAGGAAAACTCTAAAATAAACCCTGTGCCAACACGCCCGGTCAGCGCGGCACAGTAGACCATAATCCCTTTAAAGTGAAGGAGGCCCGTGCCCAACAGTGGGTCGTAAAAGGGCTGGAGAGGAGGATACACTCGTAGTTAGAGATACCATGTTGTTGTTGTATCTGCGCTAGCTGTCCTCTGTGTGTCTGCTCCCTGTGTAGTGCTGCCCTCTGTAACTGTGCGAGCTGCTGCAGCACGGCCCCCGCCCCGCCCCCAGCCCCGCCCCCCGGCCCCGCCCCCGCGCTGGCCCCGCCCACCTCCACACTGGACAGCTGCTCGCGAGCCTCGCGCAGCTCCGCGCGGAGAGACTCCTCGCGGACTACCCACTTCTTCTCCTCTACAAATATAGGTACAATATTACTTAGTAGATAGTACAACAATAATCAGAAAAGAATCATACTACTCAAGATATTGTTAACAAATAACAGCCACGTATCGTACCATTGACAGTATCAATCCTAAGTTGGTGTAGTTCAGCTCTGAGTCGTTCCACCTCAGCATCAGCTCGTCTCTGCATCTCCTGTGCGTGTGAGTGGTTCGCAGACTTCCTCGTCAGCTCGCTGTTGTTCCGCTGTAACTCGGACAACTCACGACGGGCACTCTCCAGTGAAGTGCGAGTCACTTCTAACTTCTGACTCGTGTCGTCTAGTACACTTCTAGTCTGAAACATTACATAGGGAATAATCGATCACACAACAAGTAGTAACTAACATACCAGAAAATATATCTGGATAACTTTTGTTGAGTGACGACGTAAAAAAGGCTACGCGTAGTTCAAAACAGACAGAGGGGCAAGGTACAATAATACAAAACAACAGTTGCTGAATAGCAACCAGCGTTTTGGGACAGTTTGCATTTTTTAAATGTATCCCAAAAAAGCGTAATAATGTAAAGCCTAATTCATTAATTTCAAATACAACGTTATGAGAACCGATAGATAAGTAAATGAACAAAGTCATACGAAAGCATCTTATTATAAGGACAAGTTCAAAAGTCACAAAGAAAATAAAAAGAACCTTTGAGCTCAATTTTAGACTTTTAAAATCGAAAAAATATTTAATTTCGGACGGTAACTGTGCATGCGGCAAACAGATCATTTATCAATACGTGACCACAACAATAAGACAAAAGCCCGGCATATAAATAACGCGATAACTACTAATACTGCCATTGTTCAATCATTTTACAGTTTTCATCATAATTATATTCACGAAGTTATAACTTCGAAAATAAATACCACATCTAGTACAAAGAGGAAAAAGAATTGTGTTCAGTGATATGCTTTGAAATAAAAATAATACATAATTAAACATACGTTTTCCGAACGATAAGCGCAATGGGATAAGAAACAAAGCATTTACAAATGTCCATATATTGAATATGCGTAATTTTTATGTATTTTGGACTTACTAAGCTATAGCCGTCGAGTCTGACTAGATTTAATGGTCGAAATACTTCACGAGATAACAAAAATTATACATGCATACAACTTGAAAGAAAGGTTTTACTATTTTAGAAAGGATTTCGCCAAAGACAAATGACAAAGTTCATATAACGGACTGCCGTTCACGAGGTCTCGGGTTCGATTCCCGGTCAGGACAAATATTTGTGTGATGTTTTTAATCGTCATACAAATGTTTGTACTGCGTCTGGGTGTTTACTATGTATTATAAGTATGTATTTACAAAAGAAAAGTAGTATATGTATTCTATCCGTATTCTGGTACCCATAACACAAGCAAATAAAGCTTAGCTTGGGACCAGAGGACGTTGTGTGAAATGTCCATGAATATTTATTTATTTATTTATTATTTATTTATTTAAAGCTGCATCATGTTTTATATAACTTTGGTAACTTGACAATGCACAAGCAATCCTCCTTAACTACAGGTGACACTCGTGTTACCTCCCTGCCGTACAAAATTACAGAAAACGTATATATGTGTGTGTATAGTAAAACTCTTGATAATAATATGTATACCTCAATAAGTTCAGTCTCTATTTTCTTATTGGCAGTGGTGAGTCGATAGACAGCTTCAATTTGTGATACCTCCAATTCTTCCTTAGCTGCTATAGATCTCTTCAGTCTGTCTAATTCATTTGTTTGCTCCGATATTTTATCCCTAAAATATAAGTTTATGTGCCAGAAATTTTTCCAATGTGTCCAATTTCCAATTAGTACCTACCTATCGCCAAATGACCAAAAAATTGCGCCACATTTGCAGCACATTGAAATTAATATGTAGAAATAATGAAAAGAATGAAATTAAATATAATTACTATTATATGTTTAGTTTTGTTAATATCTTAATCCTCCTCAATGTGGTCAAATACATAGTTTTCAAAAGACTAAAATTTGTGACATGACTTGCACTTATCAGATATTGAGCTTAACTCACATAATATTAAGTCTACGGAGCACATATAACTAGATAATGCCATTACCTCAATCCCTTGATAACTTGCTCATTGTCCTTTTCCTTAGCCCTCAGCCTCTTTATAATATTAGAGTGTTGTAGCTGTTGTCGAGCCAACTTCTCACCCTCCTCCTGCAGCTGCAAGATCACCTCATCTTTCTCCTTGATGCTGCTCTCCAACTCTGAGTTCTTACGTGCTGACGTTTCAGATTTAAGTACATCCAACTGTTTCCTGAGTTGGTCCTGTTATAAATAATGTTGGATTTTAATGTACCTGTACAATTCTTTATATTTTGTGAGATGTGTCAACATTTAATGTTTAAAAGTAATTTACCTTTTCCCTGATAGCTTGCTGAAACTTCTTCTCAAGAGCTGACATCCTCTGTGTGTAGTCTTCTGTGATGGTGTTAATATCACCAACCTCATGTTTAGACATCAGTGACTCTACTTGATTCTTCAGTTCTGTATTAGTCTCCACCAACTCTGCATTGTTCCTACTCACTTCCATTAGTCTATTCTCTCTAGCCTCTAATATTTCAGCCATCTCACACAGTCTTCTCATTAGACGCTCATTCTCAGAACCTTGACTCTCATCACTTGTATTACTCTGCACTGATGCCTCAGACAACTCCCTATTGTGGCCTCGAATTTTAGTAGCCAGAGATTTGCCCAACACCAAATCAACTAAATTAGGTGATGTACTACCATCAAACTTTGACTGTTTGAATGTATACTTAGCAGGGCTGTTCCTGCACCCATGACTGTCACCATTAGGGCTCGGAATGATCTCTATATCTGATGATGTAGCCGTCTCTAATTCATCACCAGAGGTATGTCCTGAAGTGCGGTCAGAACCAATTTTAACAAGGTCACTTTTGCTGTCAGAACTAATTGGTGATGTCCTCTCTTTAACACTGCCCTCTTTATTTGAGGAGCCACTGCTTGATTCATTACATTGCTGCTTCTCAATATTGACAAATGCTAGACTGTCAGACCTCAACATGTCATTACTGACTGTAACATTGTAGAAGGAGGACGAGTCACTCAACTTGTCTATCAACATGTCCTCTTGTTTTTGTTCATCAATGTTACCTTCCAATGTAATACTGTCATTGTCAGCATTCAGTGTCCTGTCAGACCAGGAGCCATCATTTGATGAGTTCTCACTTATTTGCATTCTATGTGGTAATATAGCCTGCTCTAAGTGTATAAATTCTTTTTCTATACATTTTCTACCATCAGTTTTGACTAGTTTAGAGAATGGGCTAACAGGTTTATCATCAGTATCCAGCACGGTGGGTGCTGTACATTCTGAAATGGAGTTATATGACATGGTATCCTCATCATCGTCAGCCACTAAACTGACACTATCAGCCGTATCTGCTCGCTCATTCCTCTCTCCTACTGGTGTCAATTTCTTGTCACTAGTATCTTCAGGAGATAAACACATTGATGAAGAATTACTATTTTTTTCACTACAACTGTCAAATCCAAGGCATTCAATAGAGCTAGGACTCACTAAACTATCTGGCAATATTTCTACTGATTCTGAGTTGTGCTTTAAGCCAGCACTACTGCTGCGTGACATAGAATGTACTGATACCTCAGAATCAGGTGTTGTTTTCAAGCTTTGTGACAGAACTTCCACTGAATCTGAACTATTCCTACTTGACACCAGAGACAACCTGTTAGATTTGCCAGAGTCTCGTCTCTCATCTACTGCTGGAGTTTCATCCTTTCCAGATTTAACAATTCTATGATCTAATGTTTCACTATCTGACATTATCAACTGACTCTTTGAGAATAGATCATCTTGACTATCATATTTACCATCAGCTATCACATTCATAGACTTTGCTTTAGGTGGTCTAACAATAGTAGCATCTTCTGTTTGAGGTTGCTCAAAGAATGAGCCAGCAAACGAGCCCCATATAGTCTGTGGTGTGGATTTAGTGGGGCTCGCAGTCACTACAGGCTGTTCTTTTATTGTATCACCTTGGACACTCTCTGCACTCATCGTTAGACCCCAGGAGGCAAAGAAATCTGCATTGTCTTTTTGTGATGTGTTTTCGTGCTTGGGAGAAGACTTTGTGCTACTCTGAGGTACTGAATCCTGCTCGAGCTCTTCGCCACTTTCGTCCTGGATATCAAGAGCCTTATCAATTGTTTTTTGTGCCTCTTTAAGCGCTGTTTTTGCGAGGCTCGTGAGCCCTGACGTGTCGAACCAATTCATTTTGTCGGTACATTAGACACAAAACAAATAATCACACTGATTCAAATCATTACACACTGGTTTACATCTACTCTCATCGATTGTATAACAAGATTAAGAGAATACGACAGAACATGAGCTGATATACGATTTCATTAAAATCACAACAAACCAGATGACGTTTCCATTTTGTTTATGTATTTTCGATGAAATTCCGCAATAGTCAAATCTATTCACTTTGTTTTCTTGCTACGATATACATAAAAATTTTAGTAAATTATGACACAGAAATTAATTTCACGTAATTTTCAGGTCGAGGAAAAACCGCAAACTGTAAATGGATAGCTAATTTGACGTTTGATTATCATTAAAAAAGTGTGTCATTTGAGTTCAGTGAGGTCGTAGATACCAACACGCAATTTGGAGAGCACATTCATAGCTCCAGTGGCGCAATTGGTTAGCGCACGGTACTTATAAGACAGTGTACGTGTGAGTAATGCCGGGGTTGTGAGTTCGAGCCTCACCTGGAGCAATGTTTTTTACAGTCGAGATGACCATATTATTGTAATTTTGTAACATGCAATAGATATTCTAAATCAGCAGTAAGTTGTAACGACGTAGGTAGTTAACAATTAAATGATTATCAAACTAAAAAAAAAATTTCTTTTTTGTGAAGAATGTAAATATCTTTAAATAAATGTGAAATAGCAGGTAGTTACCTACTGTAGTGATTTAATTCTACATAAATTTTATAAACATCCTTGACGGCAAGAATAAGAAAGTTGTGGGTAATGGTAAAAAGGCATTCGTCAATCGCACAGGAATCAAATCCATACATTTCACGTCATAAATTACAGATTTAGTATAAAATATGTATGTTTAGTGTTCACTTCTTTACAACACAGGGTACCTGCTGCGTTATAAAATTACTTATGTATAATTACTAGCATAGTAATTATACGTAAGTAACCGATGCTGCTCGCGTCCGGCACAGAATAGAAGTACTACTGGTTTGGCAGCTTTATTATAAAGCCGAAAACGCCTAACCTTTTGAGCTTAGCAAACAGTGTCCACTTCAGGTAGGATATATATTATTCTTTAATACCTAACTCGCATCACATTCTTGAGCATCAGTAAATCTATAGTCTAATTGCTTCTTTGTTAGCCAATACCTTCACACTAGACTAATTAGACACTGGTTACCTCTTCATGTTACCTTGTACGCTGTATAGGTATAACCAGGTTTACGTTTTGGGACAGGGTTCCATAAAAAATAGTAAGCTTGTGTTGAGATGATTTCAACTGATAAACTAAATTATTACTGAACTTGTACAATAAAACAATAAAATTCATTAAAATTTTAATTATAGTCTTAACATAGTGATATTTACAATGTTATTACATTATTATGTATCTAATTATATTGTATAGTGATGAAACATCAATTACAAATAAAATATTAACATAATTAAACAATATTTATAACTATTATTGTAATAATTTAATTCGTTTTTACCCGACTGACAGGGAAGGGTTATGTTTTATAGCTGTTGTTGGTAGCACACTTTTATAATATTGGTATGTCTGTTTGTGTGATCATTATGTAGTCTATTACGATTTGTGTGGAATGTATATTTTTAAATATGTAATACTTTATAATATGTGATATTTAACCATTAAATTCAAATTATATACCTACCTAATAATCCTGTATATATGACGCAAGTTAAATGTACAAAAACACAAGTATTTTTAGCAAGATGTGTTTCAAAAATTGAGAAATATCATTTTAATCATTTTGTAATTGCCACAAATCATCGAATTATTATTACATATTATATAATTAGTAATAACGTAATATAAATATTTGTATGTATTATATTACACGAGACAGACTGTAACAAGAGGAACTTAACAATGTGTTTTAATAAACAATGTTTGTAGATATTTTATCTAATAAAAATGTATAATAATGTAGTTGTGTCTAAACCACGCCGGTATTGTGCGTGGTCGGTGTGGCTGGCTGAGTGAACATGAAGGTGGTCGCGTTCTGGAACAACTGTCTCTTCACGAACTCTGTGGTGGCCGACTTCAGGTTCTCTTTGGCACCAAACTTACACTTGATGTAGCCGTACAAGTTGGCACCAGTCAGCGTCAGAGCTATCAGTACCAACAACTGAAATACATACTATTTATTTAAACACAACACATCGACGGCCGGTTTTAAAATGATATTAAATAGAAATGCAATCCAAATTCTTTTTTATGTATTACTAGCTGACCCGGCAAACGTTGTTTTGCCATACTAAAAAAAAAGGTTTGAAAAATAGATGTTGGCCGATTCTCAGACCTACTGAATATGTATGCAAAATTTGAGAAGAATCGGTCAAGCCGTTTCGGAGGAGTACGGTAACTAACACTGTGACACGTGAATTTTATATATTAGATATTTGATTTACAAGATATTTATTTATATTTACACAATAATATTAAATTATAATATTATTATAATTGACGTACGAATACAATGTATACACAAGCCATCGGATAGCGGACTAGATCATACCAGTTTTGTTAAAGACTGTTAAATGTTAACTAATACTAAGTGAACTTGTTGCCAAATTAAGTTATAGTGCAGTACATCACTGAATATTGTGTTTGTGTAATTATTAAACCGAATTATAGCATTTTCACTATATGTTTAAGTTATTATATACTGAACAGATATAATGTGAATATATATATGTAAACTCACCATCCATTTAAACTTAAGTCCAAACAGACAGAATATGAAGAAGGTAGACCAGATCAGCGGGCACATGATGAGCCCCATCCAGAACAGACGACTCTCGTTCTGATTCACACGGTTCTGAAAACATATTAGTTCGGATTACCACTAACCCATCAACCAGCGGCTCCAGAACTTAGCCAGTTGAGAATACGACATGGTGTTATGGTGGTCATATAAGTCATAAGATTTTCGAGATTTTTAGTTTCTGCTCCAATTAATGTTTAATTACCAACTTTTTTGATATATACTGAAAGAAAATTCGGATATCTGATTCTACTTTTGGAACGTTGTTCCTTATCGCGCGTTACGAAAGGTGGCTAGACGAAAAAAATTAAGAGCACAAGTTGTAACGACACTTTTTGCTATAGTTGTAAGCCAGTAGGCGCGCGACGTGCGAGCGTTTCTCTGTCCGACTCTCTCTCATAACATGAATAAACTAATAATATATATCGGAGAAAATCACCGTAGACATCACCTGTAACTATTGCCAGGGTAGTCTCCAATCCAAACACCCTGTAATACTGAATAAGCTAACTACGTTAACTACAACATTCTACTACGATGAGATCGATCCGTGGCTTACGACACGTGTAGCTGGTTTGGAAGGCGCCTTTTATGAATATTCAACGGGTCACCATTCGAACTCATCAAATAAAGGAATTACTCACCATTGACACCATTTAAGGACCCACTTCACTGGAACCTAAGTTAAAACTAAAAATCCTTAAGTAAAGCATTTTAATCAAGTCTCCTACGACATATATTATTTTGTTATAAATTGTTGAGTTTCTGATAGTACTGTAAAACTTCTTCTTTACATTAATTTATAATAATAATTTAAAACACATTTAATTAACTTGTTATATTTTTTATAATAAAGAAAAACTATTTTACAATCATTTTTCAACATCCTCTCATCATGTCCTATTCACATCTCTCTATGCTTTTCTTTCCATTTTCAAATTTTAAATTTTTTATTCCTTTTTTTAAAAATAAATCTTAAGTGTTGTTGTTAATATTCAATGATCACAACCTTTACATTCTTGGAGAATGTAAAGGTTGTGATCATTGAATATAACCTATACAATGATACAGGCCACTTAAGATTTATTTTTAAAAAAAGGAATAAAAAATTTTAAAATTTGAAAAAAAAAAAAAAAAAAAAAAAAAAAAAAAAAAAAATAAAAAAAAAAATTCTTAAGTGGCCTGTATCATTGTATAGGTTATATTCAATGATCACAACCTTTACATTCTCCATTAAGAATGTAAAGGTTGTGATCATTGAATATAACCTATACAATGATACAGGCCACTTAAGATTTATTTTTAAAAAAAGGAATAAAAAATTTAAAATTTGAAAATGGAAAGAAAAGCATAGAGAGATGTGAATAGGACATGATGAGAGGATGTTGAAAAATGATTGTAAAATAGTTTTTCTTTATTATAAAAAATATAACAAGTTAATTAAATGTGTTTTAAATTATTATTATAAATTAATGTAAAGAAGAAGTGTTACAAATGGTGGAGGCGCGCCGGGTATAGCGGCCCGATTGGTAAACCAGCTCCTACGCCCAGGGATGTGTTGACGAGCAAAGGGTCGACACAGGATAAATATTTATTATCAGAGAAGTAGCCGTATCTTTTTATTAAATTTTTATAAATTATTTATAACTAAGATGGAACTAGCCACGATAACTTTCGGTGGTTGCGCACAGGAGTGCCTAGATGAATTTGAAGAAATGTTTTACGCTTTAATAACTTTCAAGAGATGCTCGTCTGAAGAAGAAAAATTATCACTATTGCCCTCATTTTTAAGGGGTAACGCCTTACTTTTCTTCCGGGGCATTAAAGACACGTGCAAAAGCGTGCAGGAGGTATTTGATAGACTAAGGGAAGAGTTTCAAAAAATAAATCTTAAGTGGCCTGTATCATTGTATAGGTTATATTCAATGATCACAACCTTTACAGTACTATATATCGGAAAAACATCATAGAAATTATCTGTATTTACAGCCAGAGCAGTCATCTATCTAAAGACCTTGTAATACTGGTGAAGTATTCTCTTGAATAATAAATAAAACAACCAACGCACATAGAAGCTAGTTTATTACTAACTAGGAATATTGGTGCAGGCACGCACCACGCGCACACACGCATACACCAACCAGTGCATTGTTGCTATGCTGCGGCATAGCACAGTGGCGCCACGGTTTCGCGCCATAATGCACATCAACTGGACAAACTAACTACGTTAACTACAACATTCTATTAACTACGCTACGATGAGATTGATCCGTGTCTTACCACACGTGTAACTGGTTTGGAAGGATCCTTTTATGAATATTCAACGGGTAACTATTCAAAGTCATCAGATAAAGGAACTACTCACCATTGACACCATTTGAGGACCCACTTCACAATCTCGGAAGCTAAGTTACTAAAAATCCTTAAGTAAACTGGCATGATCAGCGATGTGTCTAATTATCGCCCGATCTCCATTTTGTCAACTATGTCTAAAGTGCTCGAGAGGCTTGTGCACAACACTATTTACCCACTATTGCATGCAACTATTCTACCTCAAGAGCACGGATTTGTGCGCAAGCGCTCCACGCTTACCAATCTTATCATTTACACTTCTAAACTTTTCAATAATTTAATTGATCTATTGATTGATTGATCGAGTAGATCACAAAATACTTCTCGAAAAGCTGGTATTTAACGGTATTCGTGGAAATCTACGGCGATGGTTTAAGTCTTATGTTACAAACAGGACGCAAAAAGTAGTCATTAATGGATATGATTCAGACACAGTAGTTATAACCTCCAGCGTACCACAAGGGTCAATCCTGGGTCCGCTTCTATTTGTGCTATTCATTAATGACGTACATTCTTGTTTTAAACATTCTAATTTCTTATTATACGCAGATGACTTAAAAATTTATCGTACCATCGAAGACCGCAATGACCAGTACAAATTACAACAGGATTTGAATAGATTTGCTCAGTATTGTAGTATTAACAAATTGCAGTTCAGTCTCGGCAAATGTAAAGTTATTACATTCACAAGAAAACGTACATGTCTCAAATACGATTACTCTATAAATGATCGCTGTCTTGATAGGGTACAGACAATATTTTGTGACCTTGGAGTCACTCTAGACTCTAAGTTAACTTTAGATGCACATGTAGATAGGATATGTAGTAGGGCTTTACGATCTGCCAATGATTTTAAGTATACTCGCACATACATACATCTATATAAGTCTCTGGTTCGTTCACAATTGGAATATTATTATGCTGTATGCATCTGGAATCCCTTCTATAACATATACTCTGATTGCCTTGAAAGGGTTCAAAAGAAATTCTTAAGACGTATGCACTTCAAGTGTCGTTATAGCTATCTCTCATATCAAGACCTATTGCAAAGCTCTCGGAATTAAAAACGAGAAGGATCCAGATGCAGGCAATGCTCGCATACGATATATGTCATAATAGATACGACTGTCCAGACATTGTGAATTACGTTAAGTATTCAGTGCCTACACGGTCAAACACGCGAACATGCAGGGTGATGCCGACTTTCGCACTGCGAAAGACGCGCACTAATGCGGGCATACGAGCACCTATCCGTCAAATATTTAATATTTTTAATAATAACTTTATTCAAATTAATATATTTAATAGTAATATAAGCACGTACAAGAAATTAATAAAAAATATTTAAGGTAGTGAATAGTTTTAGTTGACGTGTGATGTCACATAACCGTGAGTGGCATCACAGGTTCCATCAAGATTGCATGGGAAGGTATGTTGTGTTGTGTACTTGTGTTCTTTTGATGAATGTACTACGTTAAGTTTAAGATAATTATATTGTATTATCTGTAGTAAACGGTGTGGGTGTTACTTTACTTATTTTTATTTATTTTTACTTATTTTTTATTATTTATATTTTATGTTAATATTTTATTGTGATACTGTTGGTTTACTCAATAAATTAAAAAAAAATCTATTCTAATCAAGTCTCCTACGACACGGCCATTCTGCGAATACACATGTCCTCGTGTGTAAATCTGCAACAGAACTAAGTTTTTCCGCTCGGCTAATTCTGGCCCAATATAAAGACGCAAAATCAAGAAATCCACAACTAAGATTTTTATCTCCATACACTCGGTCATGTCAGTTACAACAATTCCCACAATAATTCAACATTCACACTCGGTCAGTTACAATAATTCCGCATTATCGTTGCTTTGCACTTTATTTCACAAATACACACTCAGCAATTACACTTTGAACTGGGCAGCGTAACGACCCGTATAATACCGACTGCTCTAGTTGCCAGGTTTTTCGTATTTATGCTAACGAACAATGTATTGTAGTGGGTTGGTCAAAATCAAATCCACACATTAAAATTGTGTTTTCATAAAAATATCACTCGGCTGTAATTTGATAGCTAATTATTTAGGGTGTGTATATATATTAATAAGGAACTTCGTCCCAATAATTTATTATACAAAGTTTTATTACAATTCCTTTACTAGTCGAAAGGAACTGCGTTCTAGTTCTGCGGGTGTCCCTTGACACCTCTCAAGTTTTTTATTTATTACAAAATTAAAATATTTTTATAAAGGTGTTAAGGCAACAAAATCAGTTTAATTATACCAAAAATTAGGCAAGCAGCAGATTTAGGAGTTAAAAGAACTAATGAGTCACAGGAACTGAACGTACATTTACCTGTTTCGTCTCGAACACCCAGTGAGATTTGCCATCATCATCTACATAGTTCCACCATCGTAATCCAACTAATAGCCGACCTGAAAGTTTATAATTTTAAATTAAAATTTTATACTAGTTAACTGATTCAAGAACACATTAGCCCTCCTCCATTACATTATCCCATTTACTGCAGATTTGGAGTTAAACCACTTTTTATTTTTGGAGACCATTTTCATCAACCACCAACTTTTATATACTGATCTGGTAATGATTCATTTACGATAGGTTTTTAATGTAGAATTGTGTAATCGAATTAATTTAATATAATTATGTATATAGATATAGACACACACTCACCAGTGATGTTCTTGACAGTCCAGAAGTCAGCAGATAGTAGCAGGGTAACAAGAACGAAACTAGCTATGAAGGAATCAGAGAACCAGCCACACAGTATGTACACTGCTATAGCTGAACATCGGAACACGAGGTGGAAGAACACTATGTATGGATGCCTACAAATTGTCAGTGTCAACATTAAATTTATTTTAAAGTATTATCCTATTTTAAAGTCGGAAATGTATCAGTGTAACTAAAGGTTGTATGCATTTAATAGTAAACATTATATTTGTATAACTAAACACAGAGTTAATACTAGAATGAATCTTTCATCAACCTTTTTTACAACAACATACATGGAAGTTTATGGAACTCGGCATTAAAATTGTTCAAATAATGGTTTTTATAGTTCTGTATAGTACCTACTCCATCATATCTCAAGAGATAATAATTATATAACAGTAATTAAATGTTAAAATAAAACTCTTGTACATCAGTTATATCAACCAAGATCATCAGTTAACACATCACTTTTATAACTGATAAGCAATACTAAATCGATACTAATATTAGAGCTCAAGAGGTTGTTTGTTTGTTTGAACGCGCTAAGTTCAGGAACCACTGGGCCGATTTGAAAAATTCTTTCAATGTTAGACAGGGCATTTATCGAGGAAGGCTTTAGGCTATATAACATCACGCTACGACTAGCAGAAGCAAAGCAGTCGTTGCAAAAACGGGGAGAATTTTCTAAATTCCACGCGGACGAAATTGCCGGCAACAGCTAATGTATTGATATATTTTTACCACAACTGTTAACTATATTCATTGGTATTTGCTTCCTTGAAAGAATTCCTGAATTTGATTTTTACCAATAGGAAAAAACTAAAATTTTAACTTTGTACCAGGGAATGTTATATCCCAAATTTTTCCTATAATCATGGCCACTATCACCAGGATGCTAATAGTATGCTGTCCTACTTATGTTTATCAGCTTTTACTTCTGTATATTTTTATTACAAAAGTTTTGGTTATTGTCTTATCTCAATTGGGGTACAGTAAAGTAGGGGTCATTCATGTGACAATATCAAATAATGAATTCATTAATTTCATTGTAGTGGTAGACAATACTTCCTAAGTAGACTGATCTACTTAGGAAAAGTTTACACATCTATAATCATTTATATTACCATCTGTTAACTTACACAAATTGTTTCTTAGCATTATCCTCTTCACCGAAGGCTATGGTGTCGTCGTCCAGCAGCGGCACCTGCGGCACACCTGGCTGTAAGTAGCGCGGTAATAACACTACATCAGCTCAAGCCGTGCAAAGCCAACTCAACAATATGTTTTACTAAGATCATTTAAACTTGTATGCAATTAGCTCGCAAAACAAAACAGCTAACTTATAATAAACAGGCATTATTTATAGAAAAGATACGCATTATTATAATTAATTATGTACCTACAAAATACTAGCATATTTCTCATAAACTGACCGATAGATAGATGTGACGGTACGGTACGGTACTTACAGTTGCAGAGTTCATCCCTGGATTATTCATTGTATTTAGCCTTCCAATCTAATTGTAATCAACTATATGCTGGTCAAATCAAATTAGTCATTGATTTGATTTTCGATTTTTCAGTTGCAGTCGTGGTTCTCCTTTTATTGACATTAAATGACAGTGACATTTGTAAAACAAAAAGTGACAGTTTTGACTCATTACAGTCATCACTATAAAGCTGCGTTCTGCTACGACAATCATGGACCCAAAATTAGGTCTGCCATGACCTAAATTGCTGATATTGTATAAACACAGCTGGTTACGTACGATTAGGAATAAGATTAAAGACGATAAAAATTTTACGTTACGGCAAGGCGTTACGGTCATGTACGTACGTAACGAAATATTATATTACATTCAAGGGTATTGAAGGGTTAAGTGTTTAAGACAAAAGATATCTGTGCATAGATCATTCACCGTTCACCATCAGCTCACTCATAGTTCACTCACTTTACGAAAAACTACAGAACTGTCAAAATTTTGCAGCAAGTTACATGCAAAAGCTGTTTACAATTTTGCATCATACATGTTTGTCGATAGTGTGTTATTTTGTCGCAAATAATTATATAGTATCTGTTGTGTCTTACGATGTCTTCCGCCAGAGCGGTGGTCGAACGCCGTGTGTGGTTGTGATTATTAGTTTTAGTGCGTGACAGGTGTGAATTTTGCGTAACGAAGTCGCTATGGGCGCAAAAGCAAGTACTGCAAATGGGGGACAGAGTCCGCGCACCAGGACATTCTCGACGAGCTCTAGCTCCGATGTAGTGTCTGGCGCTGCCGGATTTAGTCTGTTAAGAGCAATACCTGGAATACAGGTGACCAATGATCGCCAACGCGCCAGGTCCCTATCGTCGGTGCCTGACCTGCACGCTTCACACGAGGCAATAGCCATACCTCCAAACTCGCAGAGTTACGAGGCATCTGCAGCTGCAAGCCCCGACACGGATTCCAGCTCGAACGAAGAGACAGGACCGGTGGCGGGTACGTCGCTGGCGCTCGGCAGGGTATATGCCGCGCATTCCTTGCCTTCACATATCTGGTCCTTAAACGGTAAGTTAACTGTAATAATAGTATTGTTTTAGTTCTACTTTATTTACTGTCTTTAAATGATAATATAATATTTTTGTTCTGATCTATTCATGGTTTTTAGTCTACACATGGTATATTATTTTTGACTATTTTGTGTTGAAATATCTCCACAATTGGCTTTTATGTTATGAAGATTGGATTAGCATTGATCCAGAATAATAAAGTTGTTAAGCATTTGAAGATTATTAAATAGATGATAAGAAGAGCAGCGACAGCAGATGCTGTAACATGTTCTGTTAGGTTATGGTATGGAACTGAACCCATTAAAATTGAAGTAATTTCTTAATGTAAATTCACTTTGTTTGTCTGCATCACTTGTTGTTAATTATATCACATTATGATTACATATTGTTTGATCTGTACTATAGCAGTCACCATGTCATAGATAAACTGTGTGTTTAATTACACTAGCTTATTAATAATAATTTAACATATTTTAGGTTTTTACAAATTCTGAAACATTGAGTCCTCAATTATTTATAGTAAAAATTTCAGGTCATTAATAAGTTTGCATGATTGTAATTAGATGAACAACTTGAACAACTTTTGCAGATTTCCTAAGTGCTTGACATGTCTTATTTTGTTTTGCTTGTTGTCGAAGACTTCTGTCACACTTGCTTTACACATAAATTCTTACAAATCAATGTGCATAGTAATTTACAAACTAGAAAGAATCATGTTTCATCATTTATGATGATGAAACATACCAATATGTTGCCCATAACTAATAAATCATAGATATTTAGCTGTCCTTCAATAAATGAAGTTCAATATTAAGATTTTCCTGTTACTGGCAATCCTATACTTCTATGCAATTATCTAGTTATTAATGTTTAAATAAAACTACTTTTCACGGATTTAGACGCGTATATTTGTTTTAAATTTTGGCCCGACGTTTCGGAGACTTTGCAGTCTCCATGAAAAAATCCGTAAATCCGTAAAAAGTAGTTTTATTTAAACTGATGAGTCGCGCAAGTGTTAGAAAATATTAGTTATTAATGTATTCATATTGTTTTGTTTTATTCCTTCAGTTTATTATGTAACATATTATGTGTATTTATATCTTGCATATTATCCAGCTAAAAGATTGATTTTAGTCACCTGGTTATCAGTCAAAAGAATGCATATTTTCTTATTACATATCAAACAAAGTCAATTTGTATGTGTGGTCCCTATATTATAAGCTTATATTTTGAAAATTACGCAAGGAATTTTGATGCTTTTTAGGGTTCCGTACCCAAAGGGTAAAAACGGGACCCTATTACTGAGACTTCGCTGTCCGTCCGTCCGTCCGTCCGTCCGTCCGTCCGTCCGTCCGTCCGTCTGTCACCAGGCTGTATCTCAAGAACGGTGATAGCTAGAGAGTTGAAATTTTCACAGATGATGTATTTCTATTGCCGCTATAACAACAAATACTAAAAATAAAATAAAATAAATATTTAAGGGGGGCTCCCATACAACAAACATGATTTTTTTACCGTTTCTTGCTCGATACTCATAACGTTGACAGGTAGACGCTTTAACTATGTGCCTTATGTTGCATAGATAATGGTACGGAACCCTTCGTGCGCGAGTCCGACTCGCACTTGACCAATTTTTTTAAGTTAGAATGGTTCAAGAGGATGCCTTTTTTCGTATATTTTTTTAAAATGAAAATTTATAACATATTGATACTTTTCTGACAAGTTATTACAGGACATTGGTTTCCTTGTCCTGGATTCGAACCTGAGACTCACTGCGTCACTAGGTTAGTTTCGTTACTAATAGCGATGTTAATATGTGCGATGTCATCATAGACATGTTGTAAGTGGTGTGCGTCTATGCGTCTGTGAGCAACTTTCTTGTGCTATAATAAATCGCGGCCGCTTTTCCGGGTTAGCGCGCGCGCCGCTCAGTCGTCATTTGACATTCGCTGCGTGCACTACACTATGTACCGCCGTCGTTACCGCACAACCCTCGGCCTGGGCCTGGGATCATCCTTCTCCTCCACCTTCTCAACGACACTGTCCTTCAGAACGACTACCAGCACCAGCTCGCCCACGGACAGCGTCAGGTCGGATGCGCGTGCCACTGCCGCTAAACTGAAATCGAAGTATGAAAACGCCGGTACCGCGCAAGGTGCGTCTATTACTAACGTGTGTGCACAATTAATGTCATATTACCAACAATTAAATTAATGATAACAAATAAATAATTGACTGAAATTAAAACCGAGCCTTAGAAAGAGAGACATCGGTCATTGTGCTGTGATAGCAGTTGTATCTAGTTTTTGATAATGTAGTCAACTATATACAAAAGCTTTTAACATTTAATTAGAAGTTTACATTGATTTAGTTAATTATATCAATTAAATTAATATAGTTGGAACACATTTACAAGATAGCCTCAATTGGTCGGCCAATTGGTTTCGGTCATGATGATTATCTATGGTTAGGATAGGAATTGGATTTTCTTTGGATGCTTTCTAGTCAATGTTACGTCGACTGATTTCGTAGCTTGAAAAATCTGAAATGATTTTGGAAACCCTCCCGTTTTCAGAGTTCCTTATTTATGTTCCTATATTGTGCTTAGTTAGTTCGTCTTCTGATACAATACAAACAATTATGGTCTACTGTTCCGCGCTGACCAGGCGTGTTGGCATAGGATTTATTTTCGAATTTTCCGTGTTATCTGTGTACAATATTTTTTGACTGGCTTTTACAGTACTCTGGAATGGAATAGAGGGTGACCTGGCATTTTGACACAGGTTTATTATTAATTTAATTAAGAATTATTAAGAAGATTTATTAAGAATAAATTATTAAGAAAGAAATTAAGAATTATCACAATTCTATTCTAAATCCGTCACCACACGGACACCATGCAAAAATGGTTACGTCTTAATTATAACTAACTACATTAAATTAATTAAACAATTACGTAGTTAATAATGATTTGTATCACAGTAACTAGTGTCTCGTAAATAATTCCGTGTCGTTTGTATTAAACTTTTAATTACGATATTTAAAAGATTAGAAAGAATAAAAAGATATAAAAGAAAAGATTTAGAAAGATTACAATAATATTGCATTGTTTGATTATCATTGGTGCGTGTAAAAAGGATATTTTCCATGTTTACTTACTACCTCTGACTAGGATATTGCGAGTAATGGCCTCTCGTACGGTATCTATGTTAGTTTAGCTCGTGTGAGGGATGTGTGTTGTGATACACTACCCTTTTATGTATTTTCTATATTATTGTAACTAGTTGATGGATTTGTAGATAAAGATATTTTATTTGGTTCGTACATATTTTTATTTAATTTTATTATATTTGGTAATAACTAACTACAAACTCCGGGGAGGTTTTTAATTTATTTTTGTGTGCTAGCAATGCCTTTAGTTTATAGGTAAAATATATTTTTACAAGTGTATTTATGTTTAATACATACTGTGTCACTGTCACCACTTGGACTAAGATATGTTATGGTCACGTAAATCACGTTGTGAGAACAACACGTATTTTATAATGTCTAATTGAGTGTTTGTCACAAGAACCCTGACATAATAATGTCATGTGAAGAGAAAAGATAATTAGGAGTTGAGTGAATGTCGCTATGTTAATATATTATCTTGTTGTAGAATTCTGAAAACCTCATTAGTCCCAAATTCAGCGTAAATTTTCATCCACATTTAGATTATTAAGGAACTTTAAATTGTTTTATGGTTGCATACAAAAACAGATCACTTCGATGTGTGCATTAAAACATATTAAAATGAAATTATAAATTGCCTAATCGGGTATCGAATTGACGACTCACACGAGTGCACAAACAAGTAGTGCGCGTGTTATATACGCGATGGTTGCGCGGCCGCGATGTAAAGATGTGTGCGATTGAATGTGTATCTCGTCTCGCGTGTCGTTAATTTGAAGTCTGTACCGACGCGCGACGCCGACGTCACTCGGCTCCAACATTTATTTTAATGTTTACGATTTAGACGAAATATTAAGATCGTAAGTAATAATATCCGGTTATATTATAAAATTTCCCTTGAGCAGTAGTTTTAGATCGATTTTTATAGCCTTTTCACCGTGTTCTGCTACGCGAGTATTGCGTCTTATTTTTGTTTGGTTACATTGAACATGTTTTCCATTTGGTTAGCGTTGTTTAATGTTTTTAAACAAATGTAATGTTATTGATTCCTGGAAATAAAGTAAAATTCATATCAAATATAATGTTGATTTTAACTAGAAAATGTTTAGTTAATAAACTTCCCTGTACCCTCTCCATGTGAAATACTCAGCACGTTTTCTGAAAGTATTACGGGAAATACTAACTTGATTTGTAAATGTTAACCAAGTATGTCTTAGTATTTATTATATCTTTACATCACTTTTTACAACTTACAACCAAAAACAACCGTCGGGCATGTATGACCAGATGTATGAGTATGGATGATGCCAGGGAAGTATGTTTGGATCGTAGCAGATGGCGCTCTGTAGTCTCTGCCTACCCCCATGGGAAAAAGGCGTGATGTTATGATGATGATAACAACCACAACCTAATGATTAACGATTTTCTATAAACCACGAATATATTAACTATACCCGCTACGCACGTAGCGATATGTCGTAGCAGTAACTATCCGGTCAAATCAATTTCACAGATTTATCGATTATGCGTACCACATAGTTGCTGGAAATCAACGCAAGAATCGTTTGATTTGTTTGCACAGGTTCGTTACGATATATCATTCATTAAGTTTGTTGCACATGCAAGCAATATTTGATATTCTATCCGCTGGGACAAACAGTAATTAATGTTTCAAACAGATTTAAATCAGAAAATACACTTTGCACAATGTTGCCATTCTTGGATGATATTAGGCTAAATTAAAATAGGTTAATTGTTTGTTATTATTTTTACTAAAATTAGTGAATTAGTTAAGCGTCCAAGGAGAAATGCGGTCATGGCCAATCTTTACAATTTATGATTTAATTAAAATTACAATAACTAATTTATGATTCCTAAGATTATTCTTAGGAATCATAAATTAGTTATTGTAATTTTCTTTTGGGTGTGATGCAACGTTGACATTATTAGATATTTAACATAAAAAGAATTTAAGTGTAGTTGACAGTTGAAAGAAATGATTTTTTGAATAATTAACGCATATTAAGAGCATAGTTAGATTTTACTAAAACAGTTGAAATAATAAGTTCTAGAAACTTGGTACACAATTAAATAGTCCTCATTATGAATGAAGGGAACCTTTCTAACTCGGTTTGCTCTATCCTGCGTTTGATGTAGCGCCTTGAACAGTCCGCTTACCTCTGTGATTTTCGCTATGCCTTTTATTGTTAACAAATTAATAAGTACTGTAGCCTACAGGCCTATTGTAAACCTATCACTAATTACCTAAGTGTGAGGTAACCCTAGTTACGATATATGATAAATTCACGGCTACTGTGTGAGGCGAAACTAATTTGTGAATAGATAGTCGTGGCGAAACTACTAAGTGCGTTAAATTGTAACTAATCAAGTGGAACTGATGATCAAATGACAAGAGACACAATAACTTACTATGTAGTTAAGAGTGTTACATAGTTATGTTTGTAGTGTATGGTTAGTTACATAAAGACAGAAAAATGTAACTCTTAATGATAACAGAGTTTTTATAAACTTTACGTGATGTTTGTACATATCCCGATATCACTGATCTTGAACACAATCCGAATTGTAATCCCAACACAATCGCAACTAACTTCGTGGTGTCAATGTTTTGTGGTTGTCTTCTTTTACACTTTCAGTTTCTTACACATTTTTTTTTTATTGACGCAGTCGGAAAATGCTTTTTACGCATCCCTTTGACCATAGGTGAAGACGATCGAAGGGTATGAGGGACTCGCCCATGCCGTAGGCATAGGAATACCCACTAAAAACCGACTACGACGTCTTACTTCCCGGTTGTTATGGGGCACCAGAGGATCTCCGTTCCGAACTCTCTCCAGACCCCGCGCAGGCCAACGTGGCCACTGTCTAGGGTACGGAAAGGAGTTGGGCGTAACGACGCCTCCTCCTCCCAGGTCTGCCTCGGCGGAATGACTCAGTGAGCGTATTTGCCTCACGCTGCCTTTCCGCGGCCTCCTTCAATAGCATAATAGCTTCGCTGTAGTCAGCCACTGCTTGCCAGCCCCTGTCACTGTCTACCATCGCTTTGACGACTGTAGTCAGTGACAGGTCCTGGCCAATTACAGCGACCAGTTCGCAGCGCTGTGACTGAAAGGCTGGGCCTATGCCCACCCTTTCAGTCACAGCGTTCATTGTCATGCGGAGCTCTAGAAGATACCGCGCGCCATACACTGGAACTATTTCCAGTGTATGGCGCGCGGTATCTTCTAGAGCTCCGCATGACAGGCAGGCAGGGGTTGGTCGCTTCTTAGCGACTTGGTACAGGTACTTACCAAAGCAGCCGTGCCCGGTAAGCACCTGTGTCGCCATGACGACGCTTCAGCCAGTTGGTTAACCATGGTCTTACTGCTTCTATAGTCACTTTGCCTGCAGTAGGCGACCGTAGATTGGTCTCCCAACTGCGAATCAAGGCTTCTCTTCCCTGGGATTTTGTGCCATTTCTCCCGGCTGTAGTGCTCTCGGTTCGAGCGGTCACCCGTTTCCGATATGATTCGGCTAGCTCTTTTGCCTGCAGTTCCCAAGGTGGGTCAGCCGCCAGGACTGTAGCTGCCGTCCATGACACCGTCCTATAACCCCTTATAGCCCTCACTGCTATTCTTACACATGTACAAGCAACACAATATTTGTTATTCCTGTCTGACGATTATAAACAAATCGTCGGACAGAAATATAACTAACCTTTATAAAATATATATTATTATGTATGTACATCCATCGAAATGATAAAATCCAATTGTGTATGCCAGTCGTAATAAAGAGTTGGTACCTCGCTGACATCATAACCTGTAAGTACAGACGTGGATCCACAAACAATACGTGTACAGAAATCAAAAAGGGCAATAAATGATTTTATGTATTTTCATATAGCGCTCACATTTACTAAGAGATTATATAGCGGTTTTGGACCAACACGGAGTTATTAACAATGTCATACTTGCTCTTGTATAAAACATGTTAGATTGATAGCCGCGTACAGAGTTTGGCATAAATCTCATAATTATTTTTTATTACATACCTACGTCTTTATAAAGCCCTCTCTTTGACCAAACGTAGTCCATCCAAAGGTTGTCTGGGAGAGATCGCAGCATGTGATGAGACCGCCTATTGTACTATATTATTGTTAACATAGACTAAGCTACTGTAATGTAAAATGGTGTACAATAAAGAGTGATCTATCTATCTTTATTGAATCCCCAAATCTTCTCAAATGTAAAATTTCTTAACAAAAGTAAAAAATTTATAAACTAAAAAATCTCCAGATAAGGCTTGGCTTTTTCTCAACATCTTTTCCTTTAAAATTTCATTCAATGAAGTATATTGTCAAAGGTGATTGTTATCTTAAAATAGAGTAAGTAGAGTTAGTTTGGCACGTGGGTGGCAGTGGGCTGTGTGCTGCCCCACTGACTCGCCCTACATCCGCTGTAAATAGTGCGTCTGAGCGTTGTCGACCGACTAACAGGCATATTGGCAACATGTCGATTTTACACTAGTTGAATGGTACTCATGAAATTTGAGATTTAACATCCACTTTCAACAGCTTTGCAAGGACAAAAGTACCGCTATCCGCCGTGGCCAATATTAAGGATCTCTAAATGTCTATTTATTTACCTTAGTTATTTATTAACAAAATTACTGGAGACATTTATGCGCAAGCTTATTATATTGATGGTTGAAGATAAAGACATATTGCCGACCCCAAAAACCGGGTTAGGGGCAGGAAATAATGTTTAAACTAAAACTTAGACATGGCGTATTATTTTTCTCGTGGTGAAATTGAGATTGCATCTTTTCATTGCTAAATATAAAATTAAATTCGGAAGACCAAACGTAAGAGTTATTTAAAGATCTAACGAATGGATGATAACTAAATTTATGTGGGTTTTCTCGCGATATTCAAATATATATCGTCAAGTTCAACAACACAGACTTGTATTTTTGTTACTACTTCCAAATAAATGTATTAAAATTACATTAAAATTTGAAATAAATATTTACATTGTGCGCTACCATTTAGTAGAAACTAATGTAACAAACTGCTTGACTTTATGTACATATTTTCCTCTCATTTATTTTGTTATCCATGGTTTATTCTGCGTTTCATGTATATTTCGCCTTACGTTCTTGGTCGCATTTCTTTTTAGGGTTCCGTACCCTAAGGGTAAAAACGGGACCCTATTACTGAGACTTCGCTGTCCGTCCGTCCGTCTGTCACCAGGCTGTATCTCAAGAACGGTGATAGCTAGAGAGTTGAAATTTTCACAGATGATGTATTTCTATTGCCGCTATAACAACAAATACAAAAAATAAAATAAATATTTAAGGGGGGCTCCCATACAACAAACATGATTTTTAGGGTTCCGTACCCAGTATCTCAAGAACGGTGATAGCTAGACAGTTGAAATTTTCACAGATGATGTATTTCTATTGCCGCTATAACAACAAATACTAAAAATAAAATAAAATAAATATTTAAGGGGGGCTCCCATACAACAAACATGATTTTTTTACCGTTTCTTGCTCGATACTAATAACGTTGCCTTATGTTGCATAGATAATGGTACGGAACCCTTCGTGCGCGAGTCCCACTCGCACTTGACCAATTTTTTAATTAGACAGTTTATCTAACTGTTGCTGACACGGAAACTTTTCCTATACCTTTCGAACGTATAGTTACACACGACGGGGCCATTCTACGACCACGATCTAATCTTGTACAAGATTATGTTTTATGTTAAATGATGTCGTTGGGTCAATGTACAAGTGCGACATAAGCATTTATTGGTAGCGTGTCATGTAAGTCCGTGGGTGCAGTTTGATTCCCGTTTGGAGCATCGCCAGCTCTCATGTTTATAACGGTGGGAATTAAACTGTGCGGTCGGTCTCTGAACTCGCCACTCACATCTCGCCAAATACAAATACAAAAGTTCAATATATTATAGAGCTCGAAGGTTTTAAATGTAGTTTATACCAGGTATACTTACATACATACTGTCACACCTTTTTTCCACAGGAATAAGGAGAGACTAAAAGACCATCTGCTACAGAATTAACACACTTGTTTGGCCTTCCATTTACAGTCATACGTCGAGTAAAACAAACCCGACGCCTGTAAGTCTCAAACGATAAATGTCCAATTGGGTCTCCTACTATGCATTTGGTCTACTCGTGTAGTAATACATACTACGCTGACCAGATAAAAGTATTCTTACAAAATAAAGTTTACTTTGCAATTGCTGTAAAATTAAACAGCTTTAACACACTTAGCACTTTAACTTAGCACACCGTAAGTACTTAGTTAGAATTTATTGTAATTAATGTGATGTTTCATATAAAAGAGATGTTATTGTAACTAGCATATTTAAATGTTTTCATTTCCTCTGCGCTGTAATTCTTTATCAATTATTCAATAGATCGGAGATACCTACAGCAGACGTGAACGTTCCTGTGTTTTGAGTTACGGCTCATCTAAGCGTACATTATTATTTATTAGTTTTTATTTAAATATCGTATCATGTAATGTTACTATCAACCACGATATATGTGCATTCAACTAGTGTTCTTTTATTCAATGAAAGAACTTATTGTCTTTATATTCGATTGACGTGAAATTATTCTACATATTTTTACGACAAACAAAAGTTTGGACTGTAATCTTATTAAAAACGATTGACAAGCGCCGCAGTGATCCTCTATGGGATTTTATTTGTTAGAAACCCCAAAACCCGTAATAAAAATCTACTTTAGCCTATATGGTCCCAAGCTAAGCTTATATGCTTGGGTACCAGAATACGGATATACTACATATACTACGTTTTTTTAAACTACTTATAATAGATAGAAACACCCAGACGTAGAGCAAACATTTGTATGACATTTATAAATATCACACAAATCATTGTCCTGACCGGGAATCGAACCCGCGACCTCGTTACATGAACCACTAGACCACGAAGCCCGTCTCACTCAATTATTGAGAAGCTATTTATTAAAAGTAAAAAATCACCTTAAATGTGTTTTATTATGTTTGTATGTATGTAGTCTCTGTTGTTTATTGTGCTTTAGGTTCTATCCATCATTGATAGAATCACTACGTTGTGGGTAGTGTCGTATATGAACTGTAATACTTTCTATAATATAATTATTACATTGGTTTCAGTAAATATCGTGGTCGAAGGTCGCGTGTCGCTCGACTCTACATATTTTTAGCCGCGCTTGTCACCAGTTCCGTTACACGAGCACTCTTGAATGACCTAATTAATATATTTCGCTTCAAGCAACTAACCCTAGTCAATTCTTAAAAAAATAAATTATTGGATAATGGTTATTTTACTTGCTTGACTACACTCACATATTACTTAAGTTTAGTAGTAGGTTCGATAGTGGGTATTAGAGATATACTTAAGAGGGTACTGTACTCCTCTTTTAGGTATTTGCCTTAGGTATTGCTATCCCTATTTCCGAGCGCCGCGCTGAAAGGGATAAATATAGATGAAGTGGATTTTACCTACAAATTCTTTGAAAAAAGACGTTTCGTACTTCCGTTTTTTTTTCGCGTAAGTTAAACCAATTTTAATAGTTTTTGCGTTATATTATAGATAAAGAGTATATCTATGCTTCTATCGCTTTCTTTTGTAGTAAAACTTTACTAAATTTGTGTGATAGACGCTGCAACTTCATCTAAAGAAAACCGAAAAAAGTGGGTTTTTCGAATCGTCATATTTCTTTTAGTTATTATGTTTTGAAAAAAAAGAAAGTGATAGAAGCATAGATATACTCTTTATCTATAATATAACGCAAAAACTATTAAACATGGTTTAACTTTCGCGAAGAAAAAACGGAAGTACGATACCCATACTCTTGTATGGAGCATAATTTGGTATCGTACCGTCTTAAGGCTTCTGTAATTAATACAATAATCTAGATTTGAACCATAACAAACGTAAAAAGAAAGTTAAAAAGAAACCACATAGTTCCAGTAAAAATAGCTGTATTAAAACTGCGGTCAACTGTCCCACAAATACATTAAATTCTCTGAGCTGACACTCCAACACAAATAATTTTGATTAACTTGTTTTCATTTTGTTATGAAAATAAAAAGGATATTTATATCTCTTTATGTACAAATAGCTACAAGCAGTATTCGTTATGTGAATGTTCATTCAGAGACATGTGTTGTTACATTTAGCTGGTGGCTATCCATCTGTCTCCGAGTCCTCTTTCACAACAATAGGCTACTTCTCTGTCATGATTCTGTGTGGGTACTATCCCTGTTATTGTTTAACATGTTAATTCATTGTGTACCACATCATTGATATATTATGTTTGATGTTTTGGAACTAGCCACATTAATTTATTATTTTTTGCAATTAACTTGCTATGCTTTTACTTACGTTTTGGAACTAACTATGTTATACTCACTAATATTATTATTACAAAGTACATCAATGCATGTGTTTTGTATAATGCATCATGATTTATTTTTGAACATGTCGGGTCTAATGTAAAAAATATATATACCGGTTCCTGGTCATTATAGTTATATATGTTAACTATTATTGACGGGCCTTGTGGTCCAGTGGTTCATATAATGGACTGCTGTTCAAGAGGTCTCGGGTTCGATTCCCGGTCAGGACAATTATTTGTGTGATGTTTTTAACTATCATACAAATGTTTGTCCTGCGTCTGGGTGTTTACTATGTATTATAAGTATGTATTTACAAAAGAAAAGTAGTTTATGTATTATATCCGTATTCTGGTACTCATAACACAAGCATATAAGCTTAGCTTGGGACCAGAGGACGTTGTGTGAAATGTCCGTGAATATTTATTTATTTATTTTTATTATTTATTTTATTTTTTTATTATTATAATATATAAACCGCAATTAAAGTCGTATGTATGTTGTTTTAGTCAGATTTATCATCCTATCAACAGTGTACGTACGAATATAAAATCCATTTGTCCTCACAATTTTATAAACCACCACAGAAATGAGAGCGTAGTTCCTAATTCTACAAATTAAAATTATTTTAGTAATAAATCAAATTATGGTGGAAAAAGTGAATGTGCCGCAAGTGGGACTTGAACCCACGACCTCGGAATACCGTTCCAAAGCTCTTCCAACTGAGCTTATTGCGGTCTACTTGCAACACCTTCAAATTAGCCACCATTTATATATTTTTACGTACACCGCCATCTATCAAGATTGGTTTACACCATCTCGACCAACACTTGAGTATTCTTTCCAGAATACGAATGGTTGAAATAATGACGCGACGTTCATTATAAATTTATTAATTTTTGCATTTGACATGCTATGCCTTTTACTTAATCCACTTTTGCTTTTCCACCATAACTTGATTTATTAAGTAAAAGGTATAGCATGTCAAATGCAAAAATTAATAAATTAATTATTTTAGTAGTCTTTGTTTGCGTCTTTATCATCTTACTCTGCGCCGCTATTTAAACCTCTGAGGAGATGGCCTCGACAATGTCGATGGTTTGCAAGGTTTTTGATAAATATTCGAAGATTACAACATTGTAACACATATTGCAAGTTAACATTATAAATTTAGATGTGTAAGTGTCGCCTTGGCAGTGACATGATTCAGTTCTATCATAAAATGTCGACATCAATATCATTTAGATGAAAGTTACGTTCGCTTTTATCTATCAATTGAGTTGTTGGCAACGAAACTAATGTATCGATGAAAATAATAGATATTATGTATTCAAAATAAAAACTATTTAATGTTATATAAACGATGCACATTTTTCACTATGAATAAAAACATTACAAAAACATAACAAGGTTTAGGTATTTAAACTTTTATTAGGTCGGTAACTTTTTCACATCAAATAACTATAAATCGCTATTTACGGAACTTCTTAGTTTACAACATATTTATATTCCATTTTAAAAGTCGAGCCAACGATAATTGCCATCTAGTGAGCAAATATTTATTAATTTTGTAAAATGCCAAAGTGGTTTAATTTGATAAGTATGAATCAACAATTTTGATACCACTACAAAGCTGGTGATTTAATTAATTTTATGTTTCGTTCAGCTAATATTTATCCTCCTTAACGATAGATTTATCTCTTACAACCACTACGACTTTGTGACATAATGTCTGTTCTTATTGTATCACAACATGATCACGTCATTCTTATAATAAAGACTTGAAAAATATATATATGTAAATATAATAGAATGATAGATGTTAATATAACTATTATACCGCATACTATATATAGCATACAGTTCCAGAGCAAGAAATAAGTTATCTGACGTCATCAAATAGATGTGTGTACGTCACCAGAACTGTGTTTCCATTGATGTGATAATCCAATAGTGGGGGTGTAGGAAATATAAAGTTAAACACACTGTCTGTTCTATTTCTATATTATATTTATATGTAAATGAAACACTCCTCGCACTCTCCATTCATTTTGATAGTTTCGTACTATCAAAATGAAAATCTATCAAGGCTCTACTTTATCCATTTCTATTAACTATATAACTTTATTTTACGAAAATCCATAATTATTATTCAATGTTATGTAAGTTTTATTTATGTGAAATGTGAGTCAAAAGCCTTGTCTAAAATCAACTGGCTCTAAATCGCTAATACAAATCTCACTAACACTTGATTGCTCTAGCTTTTATTAAAATGTTAATAAGAACGTTAAATCATTATTTGTGTGTTATAATTCACAAATGCAGTGAACGAGCACTAATGTTTAATAAACTAAATTAAGTAAAGCATAGCACGATAAATTACTTGAGCACAAATGTTATTTGAAATACTTGATCTAAGTTACATATCGCCGAACCGCGAATAAAACTTGTGTAGTTACGTGCGACGGTAACTTTATAGAGATGAAAATTGCATCCTCCGCGTATGTCTGAGCTACAGTCGTAAAAATAATACAGCCACAATATATGTGCACCGGTCTGGTGCAGTTGTCTGTTATATAGACAGTTGTTACTATAGTGCTGAGCTTATATTTAACTAACTATTAGTTTTTTCGTTTATATTCCGATTGTCAGTTGTTACACTTTGTTTTGTCTTTTAGAGTTGGCTCAATGTCATTTCGTTCAAATTACCAGAAAATGTTGTCTTACATACTGGTAGGTACCATGTTGCTTACTGAAAATTTATTGAACTATCCGAGATGCTTCTACTTGACCCAAGCTGAAGTTCATAAAATCATTTGTGACAAAAATTATAAGGAACACCTTTACTTGAAATAAAACAGAGTTTTAAAGATTAGCAAAATTATGTTTAAGGGAAAAGTAGTATTAGGAGACACGCTAACATATTGCATGAACTGCTTATAGAACAAGAAGCGCCTAAACGATCTGTTGGTGAACAGCCAAATTGCAATTTATTATTTGACGCAAAGCTCTGCCGGATCCACGTACATACAATATAAAAACATCTCGAACAGTAATTATTATCTGTTCATTGAATGATTCATGTAGGTACTGTGTGCTGTCGGAAATTGCCACCAGTTTTCTGTATTACTAGTTATTAAAATTTGAATATACCAATATTTTGTTAGTAATATCAATATTATATGAAATGTACGATATTTTCCTCAATAGCCGTACATTTGTTACATGGTTGGTACACACACATGCACATCTCCCCTAGTTGTCTCAATCTCGTCCTTTTGTTTAATTTCTCTAAAGTTGTGTTCTTAGGGTTCTTGTTGGACACTAATAATAGTTTGTGTCTCGATACGCTTCAAGCACCAGTCTTGCGTTTTTCCTCAAGGCCGCTATAATTTACGTATTAACTATACATAAGTTCAAAGTTCAAGATATAGAAATATACGCATTAGATAGTTAATATAATAAGTACAATCAATTTAATTAAATTATATTGATAATTTTATTGTTTTTTATTAACTTTGTAGACAGACGAATAATATGGCCCCTTTCGTTGGATACAGAACCGTAATAAAAACGAAATCCCAAAATGCATACGTTTATAAATAACTTCGCAAATTTGATATCAATAGATATTGTTTGACTGTTTATTTGTCAGTTATATTTCTAAGAAACTGGACCGCTTCTGTTATTAAGTAGATAATCCTAGTGGTCACCTCGCGGTTGGTGTTATTGTTATTGTATCGATGTCACCCTCAGCGGACAATTTATATATACTCGTATATAGCGCTATTGTAGTGTACGTGTTACCTTCACCGTGGCCGTGACCGAGCTATGTTGCGATACGATCTAATAGGTAAATCTTGTTAATAAAATACTTAATAGAAAAAATGTCGTGGATGTGACGTATGATACTTTAAGAATGCAAATGGTTGAAGCTGAAGTTAGTATACGGTCTTAAAATGTTTGTTAAAAATGTAAATTGTGGAAGAAGAGGAAACTTGTGGAAGTATCAGGCGCATCTATAATGTATAATAATTATTTTTAATATAGAAACCGATTAATGTTAATGCGAATGTGAATTTTAGTTTGTAAGAAATGGGCACAGAATGTAACCTTGTAGGACGCCCAATGTAGGCACTTTCTCTGAAAATGTTTTGCGATTAATATCAACAATCTGACTTAAAATAAAATAAGTCAATTGTAAAGATCTAGACGCGGTTAATATTTTTAGTTATAATAGTTATTTACTGGTGTCAGTTTGCAGTTTAAATAGAGCGTGCGTCGACCTTCGCGTATCGGGGCTATACTGCTATTTTTGATGCACAGCGTTTTCATATTATTGCAAAACTTATACGAGATGCGTTCTAGGCGAGTTTTAACTATAGTCATGCTAAAGTTACAATCACGACTGATCTCTTACGAGGTAGGCAAGAAGAACAAAGTCTTTATAAATTATATTATTAGCTACATCTTACAACAGTATTTCGTTCACAAATTTCATTAAACTAACAATACGGGATATACTACACGTATATTACAGATGAGCTGAATATAAAACGTTGTAATATGGGAAATGAACTCCATCACATGTTTTATGTTGGTGTTACTTTCACTGGATGTGCCGATGTACGTGTGGATGTACGTCTTGTTTTACACTAAGCTGCTTTATGACTGGATCATTTACACATAGAATGTTACACTTTGTCTTTGTTTTACTAACATGCCATTGTTTATGTAAATAACATAATATATAGCAACACTATTTAATTTAACTTATATAATTAAATGTGACAGACCTTATGTTTCAATGCCATCTCATATTGATATGGTTTCTTCAAAATAGGTATATCTTAAAATTCATCACTTGCTACTTACTAAAGTTGTGAATAGTATCATTCCCTTTTGTAAAGGCATCTCATTACAGTTCAATTGTTACTTTTGAAAGTAGGAGATGCCTTAACGACTATCACAAGTTTACGAGAAAACAACTCGAACTTAAAAGAAACTCCATTATTTTGTTATGTTGAACAGACGTGCCTTTTGTATAAGTTTTAACGATAATATTATGTATTTGTTTGTTAAATATAGTTATTACATTTTTACTATTTCTTAAGTCATACAAAACTTGATGGCCTAAAACTTCGTAATAATATTATAACCACAGATATACCAGATGTAGTGTCTACGGCTACATCACTCAGTCGGATTGAAGCCACTTACATATCTGTGTGTCTAACTATGTGTAACTATGTAACATTTTTAGTTTATGAAGTACGATTTAGCCAGGATAAAGTTACAGGTCCTCAAAATTTAACGATTATACACTATGGTAAATTTGTGTGCATAACTTCTTATTACTCTATTTTGTAGTTACGTTATATATAAATCGCAAATCAATCACATAGCTAGAAATTTTGTCTAAACAAAGCGTCTATCATCCTACTTCAGAAACGTAAAATTTTAAAAAATGTATCCTATAAAACTGTGTCGTACGTACACATTGTACGGTATGTTATGAGTGGTATTTATTTATTTATAAACACTTCAGGCACAAAAAAGGTACAATGGCGGACTTAATGCCCTAGGCATTATCTACCAGCCAACCACATGGCAGTGCAGAGATAAAGCAGTGTGGGTGAAAAATGCAAAAAGAATCCTACTAATTTAAACAATGAATATTACACAATTAATCTATGTCATATATAATAAATATACTTACACAAATAAGGTTTATTATATAGACTTACATAAAATATCTTCATACGTAGGTACTTATACATAATATTTGTCACAGTGAGGAAATAAAACTAGCGGTTTGATATATCGACACTTCGTAAATATCATCGTTGTCTGTGCGTCCTACATGTATACACCACCCCTTTACAATAATAACTCAGGGTTGACACTAGTCATTGTTTAACTGCACACATATATTTAGTAGACGTAATTAATTAAGCAACATTTGTGAAAACTACTTTTACTTTTCGCATCTTTTTCCAAACAAATTTTTCAAGTATTCTTATGCCTTCTTTTAAATATAGCCTTTGATTGTCTGAATTATTGTCAACCCTGGCTTTAGTGCCTATAAATATATTATGATAACTGCCTACGCTCGAATAGCGAACCGATGTTTCGTAATGTTTGGAAGAAAAACACAAAGCTTATCGTTCGTTTTATCTTTTGTTATATTATTATAGTTTTGTGTAACGAGATGAGTTCAGTATGAACTGTGTCAAGGTCTCCTGTTGTTATTAACGTCACCCCTCTCCCTCTCTCATAAGTACAATGGTTTTAATTTGTTTGTTCTACTAACTGTCTTATTATTTCGAAAACTTTCTTTATGTGTGTGTACTTTTTAGTACCTCGTGATTGTTCAAATTTTACATGTCTTTTACTGGCTATGGTTTTCTAAAAATTTATTGCTACTGTTTTTAGTGCAGCCTTTTGCTGTAAGTTAATTACTGTGATATGTGTTATTTCACGATCAAATTGCATTTTGTTTAAATTATTTATGTAAAGTCCTTTTTTCGAAATCCTAGAAATTTTAGGCTTTCAAGAGCTTTTTAAACATTAGCAACCTTTGCCATTGATATTATTGGTTGTATTTAACTGTAACGTTAATATATGTGGTTGATTAACTATATGAAATTAAGTGAACTATATTCACCGTTCCTTTAGGTTAACCTATTATGTCAGCTCCATTGTTTAAGTTTATTGCGTGAGAGTTATAGGTCAAGCGATTTTATCACTACAACTATAAAAGGTTAACCTCAGTTTATGTCCTTTAAATAAATATTTCTTAACAAATTGTCTCCGCCCATTAAAACAGTTTTAAACTGTTCACGTTGCTTTATGTGTAAAAATAGATAAAAAATTAGTGATCAAACGGATCGTTACTCACTTAGGTTTAGTCAGCAGCTATGTTGAATGCTATCGGTACGCGGTCAGCTTGTAACCCACGGCCTATTTGTTATTTCACAAATAACTGTGAACATATCTAATTTTGTTACAATATTTTATTAATTACTTTTATGTAGAAACATATTTATGGTTTTAGTTTAATCTATCATACCAGCCAGTGAATGTATCCAAGTCAGTTTCAACTCAACATGTTAATTTTGAAAACGCACACGTCACTTTAATATTGTTGTCTATTAATCAGACGTCTTAACGAGAAATAGTCACACGACAGAGCACTAACGTTTCATCTGATGCAGTAAAGCATTAAAAGTATCCCGCCAAGATAATTGTTTGTTGACACCTTGCCAACATCATAGTATGACAAATGTGACGAGAAATTGAAGCTTTCTCGTTGTTTCATAGCACTAAAGAGAATATCCTGTTCATGTTCATTTGCATCTGCATCATCATATAAGTATACTTTTCTAATTAACTAACTACAATAGAATCCACTATTTGTTATTCATATATGGTATATATAAGGTTGCCTGTAAGAGATTGCATTTCGCGATAAGGCCGCCTTTCGTGCATTTGTCATTGTAATCTAATTTATATGAAATGTAAATCATTAATGTGCAAATAAAGTGTTATCTATCTATCTATGGTATTACTCATCATGGACACAAAATACATCGTTTGGAGATAAATTTAACATTTCTTTTTATTATTATATTTTGTTGCTACAGATTAATGTTAAACATATGAGTCCGCAATAAAAACTGATCGTTTGCACAAAGTGAATCAACATTGGGAACGATTCACGAGCGGTGTAGCGAGAGACAAACGACTGTGCAAATATCTCAAGGTCTGTGCCCAGGCTGGTCAGTGGCCTTAACGAGCTACATTATATTTAGCTGATGCACTCCTTGCCTTTGTCACCCACACACAATATAATACGTACATTGGATTGCATTGTCGTTAAGTGACAAAGACCCAAAATAAAATTTTAAATTATAGATGAAAATTTCCAAATGCGAACAAATTAATTTAATTTAATATTTGTTTACAAATATGTAGAAGAGAGTTGAACACAATTTAATATACAACATGATTCAGTATAAAGAGAATTGATAACTATATGTGTATATTTAAAAAGCAAAAAAAAATACTAACGCACAGTCAATTATGCTACGTTTTTTGTTCGTTCCAATATAATTTAATCAGTATTCTGGTTACTATACCAAATACGTATGCGTTTCCTGTGAGAACCGGTAGATAAACATTGACTATATGTTAAAATTATCGTACATAAATCTGACATCATTATTCAGATGTACAGCACTCGTATCAAGATAAACTATATCTCTGTATCTGTACAATAGAATAGTGTCCAGTTATCATTGTATCTAAATATACCTTTCAACATGAGTTGGTTCAATTCAATATTTGTCTCAAACACAGACCCATATACAGTTTTTTTGCAACCTGTTTGTAAAGTCGACAACCTTATAACGAGATGTTTCCGTCATACATCAATAGTTGGATGCTGTGTACATTCCTTTGTCTCCGCATTATACTCAATTAGATATGATGGACATTATATTAGGTTTGTTTGTATTTGCCTCGTGTGACGTCATCAAGTCAAACAAAACACAGAGATTACATTTTATGTGTATAGCTTTTTTGTAGTTATTTGAGTTAAATGTATTGGCATTTTAAACAACAAACGTTCTAAAACCTCACAAATCTCTCTCTCATCCACATAATGTTAACTAAATGTTAATAGACATGTTGCCGAACACTGCCTCTTAAGATACAGGAAACCCTAGTTTAAGAGGCAGAGTTCAACCGTAGTATAAGTGCAGATTGTTAATTATTTTTATTACATTTAATTTGTATAAGTCGCTTAGTTTTAAGTATAACAACTATCTGTACTGTAAATTTATGAATAAATCTTTACTTTACTTTACTTACTAAATAAGTTATGAATGTAGTATATTTCTTTAATACTAAAAAGTCATAACTCATTTTTATAAAAGCTCTAATATTTCGTTTTAATTTAAATTAACGTGATCGCAGCCTTAGCAGTACCACATTTTATTCAGGTAGATTTATAAATCCTGACATTCTATTGAGACCTTTAATTGTTTGAGTCGTTTCTTCGTTAGGGTTAAGTGGCCAAGTATCTTGATGTCCTTGAAATATTTTTAGCATTAGTTGAAACCGATGCGGGTGAGATTGTAAGCTCGATTTAGATTCATAACAACTCAGTGTATTAAACATGGATAATATTAAATAAATATTCATGGACATTTCACACAACGTCCTCTGGTCCCAAGCTAAGCTTATGCTTGTGTTATGGGTACCAGAATACGGATAGAATACATATATATACTACTTAAAACAACTATAATGGACGGTTTATTTACAAAAATAGCAGTAACATAACCACAAACTTACTATTGTAACGTTTATTCTTTCGTAGCGTTGGCGTTGGGCTTAAAGTCGGCGTCTACGTATGCTACGCCGTAGAGTATTGGTGATAGTGTTGACGGGAACAGCTACGAGCTCTACGTGCGTAGCAATTAATGATTGTATAGAATAGTGTGATGTGACAAGTTTGATGAAGATTTTGAAATTATGTTGAGTTGCGTAATTTTTAAAGACACGCTTGTATTTTTCAAGGTTTTGCGGATTAAATAAATACAGATAACCAAGGTGATGCTGATGATGCTTTAAAATGTGTGTAAATGAAATAAGACTATACATAGTTTAATATTAATATGATTGATCTATTTATGTGATACAGTAATATATATCTGGATGTGTACCTCTCGACTGTTGCTCGTACAAACCTCGAGACGAATGAGTTCGTACACCCCTTTTAGCGAGATTTATTTCGGACGCTTGACATGTGTAATATATGTCCGGATATATTGCTCACGTTGGAGATATATGTTGTTTGATCACTTTATGTATTTAATATGTATATGTCGGCGCAACCACAACAATTAGTCTAGAGAACCTAGAATAATTAAGTTAAACCATTTCATTGTTCCAATATTAATTTATAAACCACCAAGTTGATTACTTTAGGGTTTATTACGATGTAAAAATAACGTCATTGTAAATTCAATACTTAACCTAAAAACTTACGAACACGTGCAGGTACGACCGAATGACATGCACGTGCGCCGGCACTATAAATACCGCCGCACGGTGGGCAATCGAGGCAGTTACACTCGAGCCGCCGTACAGTACGGACCTTTCTTGGGCGAATCTCTGCCCGACTAGTTGCTCACTCACAGTAGTGATAAAGAGTTTATTCCGGTCATAATCGCGAGTGTATAATTATAAAGTGTGTATTTGTGAGAAAGTGTAAAGTGACGATTGAGAGGTGACGTTTTGTGTGAACATCATCTTGGTGGTAGAGGCGCAGGTTATAGGGGATTTGGTTGGAGACCTGCTGTGGAACCTTTTATGTGTGAAAGAGAATGTCAGATTGATGTATGAACATCTTAAAGACAGTGTCTACAATTTGTAGACTGATTTTAAAACATGGCAATTCCATCCTCATCTATGTTACTCCAACATCAGAAGTGTGGGATAAAAAACCCGAGAGGCGGCCCCTACGACTAACTCAATAAGTGTAAAACGTTTAAATTGTTAAAATCAAAAGTAAAGATATCGTGCAATTTTGTCGTCGTAATAATAAATAGTAGGATGTGCGCATAACCGCGTTCCTACCCATAATTAAAAGTAGTTAAAAACGTGTCTCCACAAGTGAGTAAAATTTATTACTTTCAAATAGTCGTCATAGTAAGCAAAGGTGATATTTAAAGCAGCAACTTGTGGCTATGGAACCACGTCATCATACTCGGTAAGCAGTATCATTCTTCTATTAAATAAGAGAGAAACATAAAAACAAAAGTCATTTGCAATAATAAGCTGTGGTGCAATAAAAATACCAAAATTCGACATAAAATTTCATATTGTTATGACATTTCATATGCCTAGTTCATCTTTGTAATAAGAAAATAAAACGTCACGTAACAAAGCTAAGTTTATTGTAAAATTGCGCAATACACATATTTAATAGACACTTTTTATATTGCTTTGATTATCTTCAAAGTAAGATTGATAAAAACAAGCCACAAGTACTTACCCCATGTTATAACTGCGTAAATTAAAACGTATTCACAATGCTTTTTCACTTCACTTATCTCTTTCCATAAAACTACTCAATTTGTTTAAAATTTATCACAAAACACTTAATTGATAGATCAACACATATTCAGTACACTCATTATAAAAAAAAAAAACAATGTTCTCTAGTTATCTTTTAAAAACTGAATAAGTTTCACAATAACACCACGTAATTTTATCGCTTAGATGCGCTTCGTTTGTAATCAACATTTTCACTACCGGTTGCTACACTACCGAAATGAACTGTTACGAACACACAAAACACAAAGGAGCTAGCGCCATCTAGCAGCAACTAGTAAAACCAATTAAAGAACCGAACAGAGTGAAACCCCTATTAGATACTAGATGGCGTTAGAGGAACTACCGTACATGCGCGAATCTTCTAGAAACATTCATTCCGGGCGATCACGTTCGCGCACAGTCGGAAACATTCTGGAATGGTCTGGAACTCGTCTCGGCGCATATAAATAGCGGCAGGGAGGCGAGCCCGGGCAGTTCAGTTCGAGCTACGATAAAGGCGACTTCGAGAGCGAAAACAAGTGATCAAGAGTGATACCAGTGAAACCTACAACTTGGCTACGATCTAGGACATTGTTAGTGCTTAGTGTTTGGACCTAGTGCTTAGTGTTTGGACCTAGTGCTTAGTGTGTAACTAGTGCTAGTGAATAAAGTCTTCTAAAAGAGTCAGCAGGTCTTTCTCTCCAAATCCTTCGAACCCTAACACGTAACAACTGGTGTCGGAAGTGAGATTTGGAGATGCCATTGACTCCGAGAGAGGACTTCGAGGGCGTCAGGACAAGGGCACAACGAGCTGCGGAGGCCACGCCCGCTGTGGACCAAGCCCCGCCCACTGGCCCCACCTACCAGGCCCCGCCCACCGACCACGCCCCTCTAGACCCGCCCACTGGCCACGCCCACCATGCCACGCCCACCGACCACGCCCATCGGGCTCCGCCCACCCAGGCCCAGGCTCCGCCTACTCAGACTCAAGCCCCGCCCACTGGCTCCGCCCACCTTGCCACGCCCACCACACCGGCCACGCCCACTAGACAAGCTCCGCCCACTGGATCCGCCCACCTTGCCACGCCCACTAGACAAGCCACGCCCACCAGCGGCAGCGTAGCGTCAGTAGCACTTCAATTAGGAAGTTTAATTGAACTGATAGAGATGCAAAGGGCTGAAATTCGGTCAATGAAAGAGTCACAAGAACGCAAGCTCGGCGCTTTGCAAGAGTCACAAGAACGCAAGCTTGGCGCTTTGCAAGAGTCACAAGAACGCAAGCTCGGCGCTTTGCAAGAGTCACAAGAACGCAAGTTCGAGTCACAAGAACGCAAGCTCGGCGCTTTGCAAGAGTCACAAGAACGCAAGCTCGGCGCTTTGCAAGAGTCACAAGAAAAAGTGATTTGTGCTATAAATGATGTTAGTAACACGGTGATTAAGCTTCGAAAAGATGTCGACGTAGTGGAAGAACGAGTTACCGGGTTAGGATTGGATGTCGAAAATGTGAAAACCGGCCTCATTGAACTACAGAAGAAAGTAGTGCGCCTTGAAACCACGGGAGTTGCGATCTCTAGTGGAACTATCGGAGTGGCACAAGGACCAAGAGTGAAAGTTCCGCCATACGACGGCACTACTTCCTGGAACGCTTATCGTCAGCAATTCCAGACGGTTGCTACTGCCAACGGATGGACGGAAGAACAATGCTTGACCGCGCTCACTGTTGCGCTCAGAGGGCAAGCTTTGTCGGTCCTGGAAGCACTGCCACATACAGGAAATGGGTTCCAAGACCTGATGGAGGCACTTGAATCCAGATACGGGGAGCGACACCTGGAGCACGTGTTCCGTGCCCAACTGCGTGACAGAGTCCAACGCTCAGGAGAAGGACTACAACAATGGGCGTTGGAAATTGAAAAACTCGTCAGAAAGGCACACCCAGGAGCCGACACCAAGATGGTAGACACGAATATTGTTCAAGCATTTGTCGACGGAATCAAAGACCTGGAGGTCAGAACTGCAGTGAGGCTTCGTCACCATACCTCGCTAAAAGAAGCATTGGCGCATGCTTTGGAGGTCGAGGCTGTTCGTTATGACATACGGCATACCCATAAGATCCGCGAGGTCTCTGAGGAAGTCAAGGAGGTTAAGGCCCCTACGAAGAAAAGTTCTGGAGCCATGTGCTACAAGTGCGGCGAGAGGGGCCATCTTCAGCTCAACTGCCCGCAGAAGGAAACCCAGATGGAAAGGATGAAAAGGATCGAGGAACAAATAGAGGTTCTGAAGAAGCAGGGGGCTTTGTCCCTTGCCCGGGATCAGGGAAACGAATAAAAGCCAGGACTAAGGGGCGAGTGCTGGCTGACACGGAGGGAGCCCCGATAACTGTTATCTCTCAGGCATGCAGCGGAAATAGTCTTGCGATTCAGGGGACTATTAACGGGACGGATTGCAAAATGACTCTGGACACAGGAGCCTCTAGAACAATAGTGAACCCAAGTCTGGTAAAAACCGCAACGGGACACAAGAGGAGAATCAACTGTCGGCTTCTTACTGCCTCCGGTCAGCCAATACCCGTCCTTGGAGAAACGTCAGTTACGATGTATGTAGGGGGGTCCTCATACTCTCATAACGTAATCGTGGCTGAGATTGTGGATGATTGCATCTTGGGTTTGGATTTCATGAAGAAACACAACTGCAGAATTAATGTCGCTGAAGGAGTTTTCAAGTGTGGTGAAGAAGAAATCTTCATTCTTGGAGGCGCCTGCGGGAAAGTCACATGTGTAAAGAAGGTCATCATACCTGGACGAGCGGAAGCTCAGGTACTGGTGGAACTGCCGCCAGCTGGAAAGAAAAAGTCAAACAGATGCGTGTTGATCGAAGACACACCTACCAAGACATCGTCACAAAAACTGATGACGGCGAGAACCCTTGTTAGTGGAAGCAGTAACGCTGTGGTCAGGGTTTTGAATCTTGGTGATCGCGAGATCTGTTTGAACAAAGGTGACGTCATCGGAAAGTGCGAGGAAGTTGTCTGGATGAAAAAGTGTAGTTCGATGACAGGCGCAGACTCAGCAAACAGCAATAACTACGGTTTAGTGACTAAGCTACTCGATGACTGTAAGAGTAATCTGACTTATTCGCAGAGCATGAAAGCTAAGAAGTTTTTGCAGCGCTACGCGAATATCTTCTCCAGTCAAGAAGGGGACCTTGGAAGAACGTCGATGGTTCAGCACAGGATAGATACCGGAAGCGAGAGACCAATTCGTCAACGAGCAAGACGGGTACCAATTGCAAAGGAAAAAGAAGTTGAAGGCCTTTTGGAGGACATGAGAAGGAATAAGATTATTGAACCGTCTACAAGTCCGTGGTGCTCACCTGTTGTATTGGTGAAGAAAAAAGATGGTAGCACGAGATTTTGTGTGGACTATAGGCGTCTCAATGATGTCACTAAGAAGGACAGTTACCCGTTACCTCGAATCGACGACACTTTAGATACCCTGAGTGGCATGAAATGGTTCTCGACCCTAGACCTGAAATCTGGCTACTGGCAGGTGGAAATTCATCCAAAAGACAAGGAGAAGACAGCTTTCTCGACCGGTAAAGGTTTATGGCAATTTAACGTCATGCCCTTCGGATTGTGCAACGCACCTGCCACCTTTGAGCGACTCATGGAGTGTGTACTGGCAGGCTTAGTTGGAGAGGCTTGCTTAGTCTACTTGGATGACGTCATCATTGTCGGCCGCGACTTCGAGGACCATTTGCGAAACTTGGAGCGAGTTTTCGCCAAAATAGAGGGAGCCAAATTAAAGTTGAACCCGGAAAAGTGTCGTTTACTCAGGAGCAAGGTCAACTATCTCGGCCATATTATCTCTAGTGATGGAATCCAAACAGACCCGGAGAAACTGGAAGCAGTTCAAAAATGGCCTACCCCTAAGGACAAAACCGAAGTGCGGGCATTCCTCGGCCTATGCTCATACTACAGGCGTTTTGTTAAGGGATTCGCAGAGATAGCCAAGCCATTACATCGGCTGACAGAAGATAAACGACAATTTAGTTGGGATGGGACTTGTGAAGATTCTTTTCAGAAACTGAAGAAACATCTGTGTGAAACACCAATTCTGGGGTATCCACAAACTGAAGGTCAGTTTATAGTTGACACGGATGCAAGCAACACGGCCATTGGAGGGGTATTATCTCAAAAACAGGGTGAAAGAGAAGTTGTTATTGCATATTTCAGCAAATCTTTATCCAAGCCAGAGAGAAACTACTGTGTGACAAGACGAGAACTCTTGGCTGTTGTAAAGACGCTACAACATTTCAACAAATATCTCATCGGCAGACAGTTTTTACTACGAACTGACCACGCAGCCTTGAAGTGGCTACTGCAATTCAAGAACCCAGAAGGTCAAGTAGCTCGATGGATTGAACAGCTCCAGGAGTACGACTTCAAGACGGAACACCGCAGCGGAAAGACACATGGGAATGCCGACGCACTCTCACGAAGGCCGTGTTCGGAGGACTGCAAACATTGTGTTAAGCAGGAATGCAATGAAGTAACATTAAAGCTAACGAGAACGAATCCTTTGAGTCTCTGGGAGAATGATGCTATGAGGGAGGCTCAAGAAAAAGATGACGACCTTCGGCACATCATCACATGGAAGAAACGGGGTGACGTAAAACCAATATGGAGTGAGGTTGCACCCACTGGCGCTGTCACTAAGGCGTACTGGGCGCAATGGGACAGTCTGATACTCCAAAACGGAATACTCTACCGGAAATGGGAGAAGACTAACGGCAGAGAGTTCCATCTTCAGATAATTGTCCCAAGAACGAGAGTACCAGATGTTCTCCATGAAATACATGATGGCGTATCAGGAGGTCATCTAGGTGTCAAGAGGACGTTAACAAAAGTGCGAGAACGATTCTACTGGTTGCATTGTCGAGATGATGTACAGGATTGGTGCCGCAAATGTACTACTTGCGCTGCTGTAAAAGGACCACAGACCAGGAGCCGTGGGAACCTGCGGTTGTATAACGTCGGTGCACCGTGGGAACGAATTGCAGTTGACGTAGCTGGGCCATTTCCTGTAACGGATTCAGGAAACAAGTATTTTATGGTCGTCATTGACTACTTCACCAAATGGCCCGAAGTCTTCGCCATACCAAACCAAGAAGCCACAACAGTCGCTTCCAAGTTAGTCGAAGAAGTTATATGTCGCTTTGGTGTGCCTCTGGAAATCCATTCTGATCAGGGCAGGAACTTCGAATCGCAGGTGTTCCAGGAAGTGTGCAGAATTTTGGGCATGCATAAGACGAGGACCACCGCGTACCATCCGCAGTCTGATGGAATGGTTGAGAGATTTAACCAGACCCTTGAGAGGCATTTGGCGAAATTGGTAAATGACAAACAAAAGGATTGGGACAAGTATATATCACTCTTCCTTCTGTCTTACCGAACCGCCGAGCATGAGAGCATAAAAGCTACCCCGGCGTATGTCAATTTCGGTAGAGAACTACGAATACCAGTAGACCTATTGACAGGAGGGTCACCGGAGGGACCAAAGACTGTACAAGACTATGTCTGCGATTTAAGGGAGAAGATGCGCTATATACACGCCTTGGTTCGGGAAAATGGGTTACAGTCAAGTGAGAACATGAAAACCAGATACGACCGGAAATCGAACACGAACGGCTTCGAGGAAGGGACACTGGTGTGGCTACATAACCCAACTCGCCGGAAAGGGAAATCTCCAAAGTTGCAGAGCAAGTGGGACGGTCCATACAAAGTGGTTACCCGATTGAATGATGTGACCTATAGGATTCAAAAGCAACCAAGAGGGACATTCAAAGTGGTACACATAGACCGTCTGGCGCGTTACCATGGTAGTAACAACGATGCTCGGGACGAGCATCTCTAAGAGGGGAGTAGTGTTACGAACACACAAAACACAAAGGAGCTAGCGCCATCTAGCAGCAACTAGTAAAACCAATTAAAGAACCGAACAGAGTGAAACCCCTATTAGATACTAGATGGCGTTAGAGGAACTACCGTACATGCGCGAATCTTCTAGAAACATTCATTCCGGGCGATCACGTTCGCGCACAGTCGGAAACATTCTGGAATGGTCTGGAACTCGTCTCGGCGCATATAAATAGCGGCAGGGAGGCGAGCCCGGGCAGTTCAGTTCGAGCTACGATAAAGGCGACTTCGAGAGCGAAAACAAGTGATCAAGAGTGATACCAGTGAAACCTACAACTTGGCTACGATCTAGGACATTGTTAGTGCTTAGTGTTTGGACCTAGTGCTTAGTGTTTGGACCTAGTGCTTAGTGTGTAACTAGTGCTAGTGAATAAAGTCTTCTAAAAGAGTCAGCAGGTCTTTCTCTCCAAATCCTTCGAACCCTAACACGTAACAGAACTTTATAATAGTATGATTTTGTTGAACTACCGTCATTAGTTTTGACTTGGTAGAAAAGTTAACAATTGTGATGAAATCGATGAATTTTGTATTCGACAATTACACACACATTGTAAAATGATAAACCAAGTTGAGAATTTCATCTTGATAACGAAGACATTACCGTAACTAGAATATAGTGCAGTTTTCAATCCTTATAGATAACGTTTTGATTTATTTTAATTTTATCATCGTGACATCGTTCGAATAAGAGTCGAGTCGATTAGTGATAGCCAATTAAATCAATATGTTTGGAACAAGTTAAAAATCGCTTTAACCTTAAACATTTTTCTTTTTGAAAGAAATTGGAATAGATTGATTAATATTTACAGTCGACGATTTCATAACAAATCCGCATAATCCATTTCTTTAAATTCTACGATCAGTTATAAAAAAAAAAAAAAAACAGTTCTTAAATCAAATAAGGAACTAATAGACAGTGATTTCCGGTGTGTGATTAATATTTTTACCTCTATACAAATAATGAAGTCAGTGTTGACAACTTCTCGTGATAGCAATTTTATCGAAGATATTAAAGTGATAAAAAAAAAAGCAATACAAGAAATTCTTAAGCTAATAATTTTAATAATGGATGTTAAGGGTTCTTAACAATCAAAATCACGAATCAAATAGTTTTGATGCGCTCCTGAGTCTTCTGAGGATATAAGCGTTAAATTGTTGCGTTGTATCTGACATCGTTTTGGTCAGATTCATTTTATCTGCTCGTATTAGCTTTTTCTTATCCTATTGATCTTTAGAGCCTCTGGGGCCACGGTCATAATAATAAGGCCCAGACCCCAGCATCGACCTTCCTCACTCTCCGAGCACCTCCGAGATTCATTCATTCATTTCATTTCATTCATTTCATTCCATTTACTATTATGTTACCCCGATAACAGTACACAATTACATCTCTGTAATAATAATCTAAGAGAACAAAATATCTGGAGAGTGGTACCTCTGAGCTAAACCATGTGTTACCCTTGAGCTAACCACGGATCCATGATGCATCCACATGTGAACCATGAGATACCGTTGGGACGCCTTGTGGAGCCATGAGTGCACACGTACATACCACAGATACTAAATGAATAAGTCAGTACATTGGAGATGTCTTTGTGTACTGTCCTAACAATAACCCTTTCAAAATGAGCAACATAAGTTGCTTACAGATGTACTACTCAAAAGGAGTTATTTCTCTTCTTTCAGGTCAACGAGAATCCATGAGATCCAACGAAAAGCTACGAGAATCTACAACAGTCTACGAGAATCTATAACAATCTACAAGAAGCAATGAGGCTTCGTTCATTTCATTCCATTTACTATTATATTACCCCGATATCAGTACGCAATTACATCTCTGTAATAATAATCTACGAGAACAAAATATCTGGAGAGTGGTACCTCTGAGCTAAACCATGTGTTACCCTTGAGCTAACCACGGATCCTTGATGCATCCACATGTGAACCATGAGATACCGTTGGGACGCCTTGTGGAGCCATGAGTGGACACGTACACACCACAGATACTAAATGAATAAGTCAGTACATTGGAGATGTCTTTGTGTACTGTCCTAATAATAACCCTTTCAAAATGAGCAACATGGGTTGCTTACAGATACCGATCTCAGAGAAAACTCTTAATTTCAGATAACACACATCACATCGCAGCCAGGTGCAGAGCGCGCACCGCCTGTCAGAAATGGCCGTGTCGGCGCAACCACAACAATTAGTCTAGAGAACCTAGAATAATTAAGTTAAACCATTTCATTGTTCCAATATTAATTTATAAACCACCAAGTTGATTACTTTAGGGTTTATTACGATGTAAAAATAACGTCATTGTAAATTCAATACTTAACCTAAAAACTTACGAACACGTGCAGGTACGACCGAATGACATGCACGTGCGCCGGCACTATAAATACCGCCGCACGGTGGGCAATCGAGGCAGTTACACTCGAGCCGCCGTACAGTACGGACCTTTCTTGGGCGAATCTCTGCCCGACTAGTTGCTCACTCACAGTAGTGATAAAGAGTTTATTCCGGTCATAATCGCGAGTGTATAATTATAAAGTGTGTATTTGTGAGAAAGTGTAAAGTGACGATTGAGAGGTGACGTTTTGTGTGAACATCATCTTGGTGGTAGAGGCGCAGGTTATAGGGGATTTGGTTGGAGACCTGCTGTGGAACCTTTTATGTGTGAAAGAGAATGTCAGATTGATGTATGAACATCTTAAAGACAGTGTCTACAATTTGTAGACTGATTTTAAAACATGGCAATTCCATCCTCATCTATGTTACTCCAACATATATTATATCGTGTATTTACGAGTAGATCAATGTCAACTTGGAGGTCACGCCTCATCTAATATGTTTTCAAAATAACTATTGAAAATATAATACAATTGAGAAAATGATAATTTTAATTTAAATCTGCATACAATAAACATCAAATATAAGAGTATGTGCACAACAATTTGTAATAAAACATCAAGATGTAGTTATTTTGAATGTGTATGCTAATTAAACTAGTGTATGACATAAATATCAATATTCAGTATAGAATCTTTCTGATGATGATGATGATGCCTCACAGCCGTTTTCGGCTACAGCGACCGCTTCATGGACCAATGTAATAATTTCGTCTATTAGCCAGGTTGGTTGGCCCTTAGATGTGCTTTCCAGTGGCTAATATAGCCAATCTTAGTAGTGAATGTGCGCCCGCATTGCACGCACGTGAGCACACCATCGACTACATTATACGTGACAGTAGCAGGCTCGCGGGATTTAAGGTCGTCCCGTTTTTTGTCCATGTCAGATCTTCTGGTTTCCTCAAACTCTAACACCTTTTGATGTACGAGTTGCCGCCACTCGGTGCGTTGCGCTGCTTTAGTATGCCAGTGCGAGGATTCGATCTTACAACGCTTAAGATGTCTTTTCAGCACATCCTTATACCTTAAATGTTGGCCTCCGCTCTTTCGCTTGCCATATTGGAGTTCTGAAAAGAAAATGCGTTTCGCCGCTCTCTCATCCGACATGCGCGATACATGTCCACACCACCGTAGCTGTCGCCTCATGATGTAAGCCTCAATGCCGCCCACATTGGCTCGTCTTAGTACTTCTGTGTTCCGCACGTGGTCACACCATCTGATTCTCATTATCCGACGCAGACATTTAAGGTGGAATCTGTCGAGTACTCGAATATGGTGACGATACAAGCACCACGACTTAGCGGAGTACAGAAGACTGGGAAGTACTATCGCCATATATACAGAGACTTTAGTGCTTAATTGTAGATCATGAGAGCAGAAGACCTTTCGATTCAACCTGCCAAAAGCTGCGGCCGCAGCGGCGATTCTGCTGTTAATTTCAGCATCAAGGTCACATCTCGTTGTTACGGTGCTTCCCAGATAACGGAATTTTTCAACCTGATTCAGCACATCCTCACCGAGTTTCACAGTTAAATGACCATGACCAGGCGGTGCCATGGACATCACTTCTGTCTTTCTTACATTGACCTTTAGGCCAAACTTAAGACATGATTCGGTGAAAACTGACATTAAGAGTTGCAGGCCATCTGGGGATTCTGCTACGAAGCACAGGTCATCTGCATACATTATCTCCGTAACTAAAGCGTACGACACTTTACTGCGGGCTCGAAATCTGCCCAGATTATATAAATTGCCATCCGTCCGAAAGCGGATGTGAACTCCTTCGGCCGTTGCTTGTATTACCTCGCGGACTACAACTGCGAAGTATAACGCAAACAGTGTTGGCGCCAACACACATCCTTGCTTGACTCCGCATGTGACCGGGAAGAAGTCCGACCAGTCATTATTAGCTGCTACACAACACTGCATGCATCCTGCAGCTGACGTATCGAAAAGATTGCTTCACAGGTGCCGCGATCTGGTCGAAATCCAAACTGGGTCTCCGGCAAAACTCTCTCGGACAGAGGTTTCAGGCGATTAAGAACAACTCGGGCAAAGATTTTACCAGGCGCCGACAAAAGTGATATTCCTCGGTATGAGTTACAATCGGACCGATCTCCTTTGTTTTTATAGAGGGTGATGATACGAGACGTTAAAAAGTCTGACGGTACTTGTTCCTCCTTCCAGATGCGGACAAAAAGCTTCCATATAAGCATGTGTAACTCCTCGCTGCCATATTTTAACAGCTCGCCTGGAATACGGTCATTTCCAGCTGCCCTGTTGTCCTTTTGCTGCTTTATAGCTGTAATTACCTCTCCTAACGATGGTGTTATGTCTAGCTCATGGTCAACAGGAAGTTCGGGTATAGACCTAATATGGCACATGTCTATCGGCCGGTGCACATTAAGCAGACCGCTAAAGTGCTCCGCCCATCTATCCAATACCTCGGTCTTACCAGTCAGCAGGCACTTGCCATCAGCTGACTTAAGAGGTACTTTCACACGGGAAGTGGGACCTAGCAGTTTGCGGATCTCACAATAGAATTCTCCGAGTTGGTTAGTATCCGAAAGCCGCTGTATTTGACAAGCTTTCTCCCTCCACCAATTGTCTTTGATGTCCCGGCACACTTTACGCACCTGTCGACTACTAGTCCTTAACTCTGCGTCAGTAGCTCTTAGTTGGCCGCTACGACGTAATAACTGTCTATGTTGGTTGAAAACTGCAGACAGCATCGAATCGCTGTCGTCAAACCAATCCTCATTTTTACGAATCTTTAGTCCCACCGTTGTTGTTGCAGTGTCTAATAGATGAGTAGTAAGCGCTCGCCATGCGATGTCGATTTCATTTGCCTCGTATGCCTGCTTTGGCAGAGCTAGGGTGTCTAAATATTTCTGCCTTATCTCGACAGTTTTTAATTTATCCACGTTTAAAGTAGTAAGCCTACAATTGCGTGGTCTTCGAGACAAGCAGAGGCGAAGTTTTAGTTTGACGACAACCAATCGATGGTCAGTCCAGCAGTTTGCACCGCGCATAACGCGAGTGACATATACCTGTGATATGTCACGCTGTCTAACAATTGCGTAATCGATTAAATGCCAGTGTTTGGACCTTGGATGCATCCACGTTGTCTTGTGTTTGGCAGGCAGCCTAAACATGGTGTTAGTAACCGCAAGTTCAAATTGTGCACAGACGCTAAGTAACAGTTGCCCGTTGCTGTTCATAGTGCCAACACCGTGTCTGCCAAGCACTTTAGGCCAACTTTCTAAGTCTCGTCCGACTCTGGCATTAAAATCCCCCAGTAGCAAAACTTGTTCATTGGGACGAATTCTTTCTAGACAACGTGTGAGTTCCTCGTAAAATTTGTCCTTGATGTCGTCGGACTTATCCAGAGTTGGCGCGTAAACGCTGAGGATATTCAAAAAGTTGTCGTTGTGAAGATGAAGGCGCAATGTGGTTAATCGGTCAGAGATGTGGATGGGATACTCCGCTAAACGCTTAACCAAGTCATTTTTGACCGCGAATCCCACTCCTGACCTCCGCGGTTCAGAGCAGGCAGCGCCCTTCCAAAAGAAAGTATAACCGCCCCCAGTTTCTGTTAGTTCCCCTTCATCAGCAAGACGTGTTTCACTAAGAGCAGCTACATCTACATTGTAGCGACGAAGTTCCCGGGCAACAATCGCAGTTTTCCTTTCCGGACAGGCGCTATTTGCACGATCCTGAAGCGTTCGGACATTCCATGCACCGAAAATCATTGTTGGTGTTGAACATTTTAATTTATTGAGACGTCGACCACGTGTTTGTGATGCGGTGGCAGCCGTGGTTACTACCAACCTAGTTGTTGTGGGGCGAGCATTTGTTTAGGGCACCTTTTCTAGCCCTCTCCTCGGCTGAGCGAGGAAAGCAGTGCCTCCCTAAATAGGGCTGCTTTGTCACCTCGGGTGCTGCCGAGCTCACACTGTCACCCCATTGCAGTGTGAAAGCGACCACGGTGCTTCTACCACACCCCCGAGGTCGCCTACGTGCTGGTATCAGTCAAGACCCAGTGAGCATCACACCAAGCCTTTCTACCTCAACCAGTCGCCGTAGGGCTTTTTGTTCTCAAGTCCAGATAACGGAAGCAGTCAGGTGCGCAGGAGATTTTAGGGTGCATGAGCATTCGCGCCAACGCCGATACACACACTCGTCTTCCCCTACCTGTATCCAGTGGAGCGGAAAACCGTTACGACTGGAGGTAGGTTCAGATGTTGTTTCTAGCCAACGGTCTCTTTTGCCTTCTACCGTTGCCCTAGGCCATCCACCTTGCCTTGCTGCCTCGCCGAATCCACCAAATACAGTCGTATATCTACTTTGTATTGCCTTCATCGCCGTTGCAGTCTTTATGCACTTTACGGGAAGGTTCCGTTCTATACTTATCTCCGAAGAGACAAGTCCCCTCTTCCAGGTTTAGCCCGCGAGCCGACGCGGTTTACCAGGGCGTGGCCGCTGCGTGCATAGCAGCTTCTCGGAGCCACTGGAGAGAGTTTGTGAGAAGTAACGTATTTTAACTATCCTTAGCCGCTACTAAGCCGGCTGGCACAAGGTAGACGCTAAACCCCCCACTACACCCCAGAATCTTTCTAATCCTTATAAAACTAACTTTTTAACATAGCACCATGTTACTAAGAAAATAAGATTGCTATGTTTTAGTTTTTCAAATTACTGTTTGTTACTATTAATAATTCGACGCCAACGATTGTGACTTTACACTAATGTATGAAGCCTATCCTGGTTGTCAACGAACATCACCAATATCTCATTATGGATAGTTAGTATAGATAGTTAATATATTTGTGCAAGTGCACGTTTTCATTTCACTTGCCGCTTTGATTATATTATTATGTATAAAGCGCCTACTAAAGTATAAAAGCAACTGAGCGGCTGGTTGTTGCTGTGAAAATTTATTCAGGCGCTGAAAACATTGCCTACTCTCACGTATTGTAGATTTTTATCTATGTACTAGCTGACCCGGCAAACGTTGTTTTGCTATACAAATGTTAGTGGTGGAAAATCCTTATCATTTAGGGGTATGAAAAATAGATGTTGTCCGATTCTCAGACCTAACGGATATGTACACAAAATTTCACGAAAATCGGACGAGCCGTTTCGGAGGAGTATAATTACAAACACCGTGACAGGAGAATTTTATATATTAGATATGAATTCAAGAAACCCTTTGCATAGTTCCAAGTTTTTAAAAACATAAATTTGAAATTAAATTAAAATTGATGCTTTTCATTTATGTATTAGTAACTGTCCCGGCAAACGTTCTTTTGCCATACAAATGTCAGTGGGGGGAAGGGTTTGAAAAATAGATGTCTGATTCTCAGACCTACTGAATATGCATGTAAAATTTCATAAAAATCGGTCAAGCCGTTTCGAAATAGTACGGTAACTAACACTGTGACACTTAAATTGTATACATATATTAGATTATTAAATAAATATTGTATGATATTGTTTCAGGTAAGTGTTCGTAACAACAGTTAAACATTCCCACCACCACACAATGTTGAGACGGTGAGTTACCATTTATAATAATTGTTCAAAGACTGCGGTTTTCGTGACACACATAATTTTTGTATGCTAACTATAACTAATAGCGTATAACTGTATTCATTATAATATAGTACAATTGATGTTCACACATTTTTTACTGTTTTGTTATTTACAATATATTATAACAGTAATCCTACTTAAAGTTGTGCAATTTGTTGAAGAAGTTTGTTTCTTGTTTGGGTATAAATTGTTAAACTGGTGCTCAAGTCCACTATTTTGGAACAATTGTCATACCGGCACAATACCGGCACGATACCGTTGCAATTGAAGTCAAATATCCGTAGTCTGCTATATGCCGTCATAACGGTCTTTCAATGGTAATAGAATTGTCGATCTCTTTTATCTATGCATTGAATTTTCGGTCTCTTTTATCTATGGATTGTGTTAGAATGGTATGTATGTGTTGCCGTTTTTAAAAAATGCGTTAGTTGAAGTGATTTTCGAAAAACTACTAATAAATTTAAACATTTAATCATGCTATACTTCGTTTAAATATATTTGTACATACTATTTATTAGTATAAAAAGCAATGTGAAGTTTAGGAGATTAGTAAATTGCAATAAATTACAAAGAACAATTTCTAATATTTCTATCTATCTATTTTTTATTTATGGCAATCTGTCGACACAGGACAATTTAAAAATATTACTGTCAAATTCAAAATAGCAGACTACCGAAACATTTCAGTCATTGAATTGCAATTGTGAAGCAGTTGTGTACGAGACTAGCAATTTATGTCACTTTGACAATTGTAAGACAATGATGAAGTCGTTATGACGACACATTAATAGTAGACTACCAAAAACTTTACTATTGCACCATAATGGTACAATAATGGTACAGTTGTGACACCGTTGAAATACCCGACTCAGGGCCCTGGTAACTTGTATATTACACATGAATATAAATTACCGCGTTAAAAGCTACTTTAGAAACTTTACTCTTAAATTATATTCGTGTATGTTTAGCAATGATAATTACTTAACGTAATGCTCTATCGATGACCGCTGCCTACCTACATAAATAAGCTAGCTATCTAGCTGTAAACCTTAAGTCCACAGATTTCTTTTCGTTAAAGCCGTGTTTCGACATTCATGAGGCGATAGAGACACACATGGTCTATTAGTTTCTATAGAAAATATGTTAGTACAGATTGTTAGTTTGTTGTACTTGAGTACCATTCGATGGTATTGACCTGCCGTGACATTCCCTCAATGATACAGTGCCAGTGACACTTGATACAGTGACGTCACACATGTCAACAATATAAAACACTCTGTCATACTCGGAATCACTATCATACATTATCTACATGTATATTTATATTGTGCAATAGTCGCAGAACTCCAACCATATTTATTCATAGAATCCTGATTACGGATATCCAAACTTCTCAGTTTATTAATGTCCCAATTATGGGCCTTCTCTGCATTAGGAGGTTGTCTATCTGGTCTACATACGTCACTCTGCACATAAAGATGTTTTTCTGCATAAATTCTTATTTAACCAACTTTCATTTTAAAGAAAATGAGGTGATTAAACTTGTATTCATCTCATCCATCCCAAATCTCGTTGAAAAACGAATAAACAGGCTACATTTTTAAAATTTAAATATTGAATCAATTAGTAATGCCGGAAATTGTCTCTGTGAAGATTCCTGGTGATGACGTCATTGGTGACGGTATACACTCGTTAGTTGATGAGTTATAAAATAAACAAGATGTGGCCACTGTTAACTGTTACATAGTTGATATGAATTAACGATTTACTGCAAACAACATTTTCTCGTAATAAACAGCTGCATTAAGTTTAAGTTTTATTTATACAAAGCGACCTTTTGGTGACAGTTTTATTTAAAAAATGTGGAAGCATGTAACCGGTAATGAACGTGTAACCTTGTTGGTTACCAAACTATTCTGTTTCCTTATTATTTATAAATATATAACGTTACAAGGACGGGGAAATTATACGCGCTTGTGTACGCGCCAATTCCACAGATTTAATCTGTATTTATATATTACATTGGTTACATTGTTGTCAAACATTTATATTTATGATATTTTGTTACGTACAAGTAATACCGGCGACGGGCGCCTTGTTATATACATAATAGATATTTAGATAACTAACGTTTTGATTATTTAGAGACAAAAGATAGAGAACTTTATTTATTATTTTTAGGGTTCCGTACCCAAAGGGTAAAAACGGGACCCTATTACTGAGACTTCGCTGTCCGTCCGTCCGTCCGTCCGTCTGTCACCAGGCTGTATCTCAAGAACGGTGATAGCTAGAGAGTTGAAATTTTCACAGATGATGTATTTCTATTGCCGCTATAACAACAAATACTAAAAATAAAATAAAATAAATATTTAAGGGGGGCTCCCATACAACAAACATGATTTTTTTACCGTTTCTTGCTCGATACTAATAACGTTGCCTTATGTTGCATAGATAATGGTACGGAACGCACTTGACCAATTTTTTAGCTTTAAAAATAAGTTGTAGCCACTTAAAATAATAAATATACTAATATTATAAAGCGGAACAGTTTGTTTGTTTAAACGCGTTAAACTCAGGAACTACTGGTCCGATTTGAAAATCTCTTTTTTGTTAGATAGTCCATTTATAAGTGAAGGCTTTAGGCTATACAACATCACGCTGCTACCAATAGGAGCGAAGCATACGTAAAAAAGGTTGCAAAAACGGGGATAAGTTTTGTAAATTCCACGCGTACGGAGTCGCGGGCAGCAGCTAGTGGTGTAATAAAAATGTTTTACTTCTAACATTTTATAATAATTCCAACACTAATGTCTTGAAAACATGGCCTGTTTTAAAACTTAATTGCTTGTATTGTTTGAAGGACATTTTATTTTTTATGTAACTTTTGAATCGGGTAAGGCCTGTAACAATTTATTAAATTTTATACATTGGTGTCGATTCCAATGCAAGTTCGACTTAACCAAACTTAACTAAAAAAGAACTAATTATAATTTAGTTTAGTGAAAAGGTTATTCTGTTTTACACGAAAACTAAACTATAAATTTTAGTTGACAGGACTAAATTGATTTTGACATAATCATTTAAAGCTGCCCACTAACAGACAAAAATGCCTTTTAAAGTGAACGATTGAATTAATGAACAAAAAAATAACTAATATAAAATTCCTTTTCAAACGTTATTCGAGCAATATAGTTGTTTATGAATATTTACAACTATTTCTGCATCATTGTTATGAACATTTATTAATAATTTAATTAGTTGGCGGCCTTATTTCAGTGAATTTCTCATCTTAAATATGAGCATAGTGAGCATCAAATCTTTTATGTTATCTGTGGAGCGATTAGCGCTACTTTTACTCAGTGGTATGCCTATATACTATAAACAAAAAACAAACAATTAAATTCGTAAATTTAATTATTTATTAGATGTTTAGTATAAATAATTACAGCAACTAATGAAAAATATGATTATACACATACATATTTACTTCTCATATACCTTAAATTGAAGACGGAAACACATATCAAGACAACAATGATAAAAGCCAAAAAGTTTATACATATATGTAAACATGAAAATCTGTTTTTATAGTAATTTGTGATAACATGTGGTGTATTATTTTGCAAGAGATATTAAATTAACCTAACAATTTATTTCTACTTTTATTTTTAACTTATATAAGTGTGTTAAGTATGTAGTTGTATGTGTTAAGTATTCTGATCCATAAGCTACACAACAGCAATTTCTTCATAAGTTTTTGCATAAGGGCAACATATATCCACGAATTCTTACAAACATAGATTAATAGAATGTTAAGAATTTCAATATATACATAATACATTACTTTTTGATATAGTAAGAAGCTTTATACTTACTTATTATACAAATAAAAATGCAATATTTGTTTAAATACATGTTTTACTAAATAAATCTGAATGTTTTTTAAGTATATATAAAACAATATTGGTCCACTGAACTCTCCGTCTTGGCTTGGCTGATTCTAATCATTTCTTCATTAGTTATTTTCGGACGTTTCGGAGACTTTGCAGTCATCATGGTCACGGGTGAGACTGAGCTGTAATGTGTCTTCTACGATCAGTTATTACAGGGTTTACCCACATTCGATTTTAATTTTACATTGACCATAAAGATAGACTTTTACTATAAACTATATCATATTACATTGTGCTCACTACATAAAATCAATAACATTATTTTAGTTTCTAAAATACATTAACAAATTGTAACAATATAAAGAACATTTTTAAAATTTTAAATTATATAAGGTAAAACATACATAATTTTATCATAGACTAAAGTTTTAATTATTATAGAGGTAGTATACAATATAGCAAGCAAAACTAAGTTTATATACTTAAATACAATATTATTTACATAATAACAATAAATTAAAAAAGAAAAGAATTATTGGTTTAAGATTTAAATTAGTTGTATGGGTTGACTTATTTTGGTTAAGTTTAGTTGGTGTCTTCTAGAATAAGAAAGTGACGTTTGAAAGGAATAAACTAAAATTAGTTAAGTCGTTGGACACAGAATCGACACCATTGTTTTGCAAAGAATCTGGTTTTATCACTATATACCAATTAATGAAGTCAGTCACTTACAAACTCCACCTTAATATACCGTGCAGATATATAACATAGTAATACGTCATAGTTAGCTCTGAAATCTGTGCGGGAAAGAATAATATAATAATTGAAGACAATATGTCGGGCCAATAATCCCGCCCGCGCCTGCCGGGGACATTTCTATTGTAATAGGGTTGCCACTGTACAAATAAAATACGTAAAGATTTATTTTTACCAGATTGACGCCAATCAATTTATAAATCGAAATAATTTGGTAATAAATTACTAAGATTTATTAGTCTTTTTTTGAAATATATTTTTACTTACCATCGGTTTAAGACACGCTGAGAAGTGAAATGTTTGTTAAAATATTAACGCGTTATTAATGGTAGTAATTTATGGTTCGTACATACAATGTATACGGCAGCCCTAGTAGTAACATACATATATTATGTGTGTGTATGCGCGGCACGTCGCGAATACTTGAAGTACAAACGTTTAGGCTCGATGTTACAGTTCAGTGTAGGCACATTGTCACTGACACTAAACCCCTTACAGGCTGCCACGTCTTATTGAGATTGAAGGTACATAGACTTTATTGTGCGGTGTTTATTCTCAGTCACGACGAGTCTCTAACAACTAACCATTTTGTTATTTTACAGTTGTCATAGCAACTTACAGGTTCCGCCGACTTATAGGTATTTTTTCTTTATTTGGCCAAGAAGGTTTTAATCCCAGATGGAATAGAAACTCCTAGTTTTTTTTTTCTTTTTGATGACTCCGGTCTTTGGAGACCACATTCATCAAACTATTACAATCTAGCCAACCAAGGCTAATAGGTAATTTTAGTCTAACTTAAATTACTAAATAGAATAATATCTAAGAATGTGTCCATCAACACTTTTCTTATTGCCTCTATTTAAGGCGAAGGCACTTTGTTTAATTGTGTTCCTAAAAGTTAGCACTCACTGCATTAATTAACACTATCACTATTAAAGAACTAGTTCGAACGGTTTTGTTCTTTTAAGTCTTCTAACTAGATCCGTATTGGCAAGGAGCTGGATAGCCTCGACGTTAACGTGATGATGAAGCCTCCGTTCATGGTTTCTTAGGTCAAGTAAAGTAATCTTTTTCACGGTATCATCATTGGCAGCAAATTGCGGTGTTATCTAAGATGTGTGCGGTTTTGTCATATTCAGCCGCTGGATGACCTCACATACACGACAATACTCTTATTTGATGTTAAGGACGTGCATGGAGACGACAATTAATTGTGTCATACGGGATGAAATAAAAAAATGTTGGATAGAGAATACTCGATACGTAACACTACCACGTGAGTAGATGTGGCTGCTGAAACACTTGGTTATCAACTTATGACATAAATAAATCAGATCTGCAACACCATAGACTATACCCTGAACAAGCCGCATGGTCAGCGTGAGCTAGTAGAAAAATACACAGTACATTTCACCATTGACTCTTCATTCCATTCAACATTCTGCAAATGATAACGTAATGACTTTAATAAATTATATCGTGAAATGCTAATTTGGTTGTAGAATTTACTTTCATGATGACTAAAACGTGGTAAACGTCATTAAGATCTCGGTGTTTATGTATTATGTTCAACATTGGTGTACGGCCATAGCTGGTATCTGTCTATATATAATTTAATCATTATAATAATACTACAGAATATCACAATTATACCGGTGGTGCTCTCTACTACGGGAGTCATACCTAAACTACTGCACCAATCTCTATTAGCTTTAGACCTACCAGCATACACTTTTCATTTGATGCAAAAAGCAACCATATTAAACACGTGTGGGATAGTAAGAAAGTTTCTACAAGGAGACAATAACAATGACCCAGTAGCTTATAATCGATTAAATACATCACTAATTCATCCGACAAATAATGTGACTACTTCCGAGTTACTCAACTAGTGTACACTTGGCTTAGGCCCGTGTCATTAGTTTCTTTCCGGTTAGCCGAGATAAAAAGAAATAACAACATAATAATAATAATTCTTTATTCAACATATAATATACAAAAAGGCAGTAATAAACACATAATATAATATGACCTAAACAAGTTTTGTTTAGGTTAGGTTAGTACATACATAATAAAAGTAACAAGACAATAATTATGTGCTTTTGACCTTATTTTTAAATAAACATGCATGAAAGTGTGTATGTGTGTGTGGAGGCTAGATACCTATAACATGTGCCTATGACATTAGCAAACAATGGCCAAAAGTTTTTCTGTCTCGTCATAGCTGAGAGATTTGAGCCATTTAATAACCATACGTTTGAGTTGTTTGAACGATAGTGGGTATTTAATAAGAATTTTGTTGACTTTGTTGTAAAGGTAAGGGCCTAAAAAGAAAGTAAATTTTTTAATAAAAGTTGTATTAATTCGTGGAGTATTTACACCAATCTGACTACGCTTGACTGCTTCAGGTTCATAATTCATCTTTGTATGTTGATTTGAAATTATACTGAGTATAAACAATTGTCGAATCGATAACACATCACAAGATGCATACAACTGCGTAGTAGGGAATAGGTAGGGACGACCTGTGGCAACTTTCAGTATGGCACGGTGTGCTCTTTCTAGAGGCAGCAAATTTGTTTTTGGGGCTCCACCCCATGATATTATACAATAAACAAGCAATGACTGACAAAGGCACAGATTGTATTTGTCTAATTAATTGCTGACCTACTACGTGTCGCAGTTTTTTGAAAATAAACATGGTTTTACGAATGCGCCCACGAAGACTATCGATGTGAGTAGAGAAGCCAAGGGTATTATCAACAGTGATGCCGAGATATTTGATATTACTTGTTTCTTTTAGAGCAGTACATGAGCAGCAAACCTGATTATTTAGCAGACAATTTTGGGAGTGATAACGAACCGTGTGGCTTGGTTTGTCTGCCATATGTCGCATCGAATATAACATGTACTTTGTTTTATCTGAATTTAGAGACAAAATATTGTTACGTAACCAGATAGACACATTATCAAACCCCAACTGGGCAAACTTAAAGGTGTCCTCCCATGTTTTAGCCGAAAATATTAAAGCTGTCTCGTCAGCGTATGCTACAAGTTTCCCATGTGCTGGTTTGTAATTACACAGGTCATTCACATACACAAGGAAAAGCGTTAGAATTCGAAGAATTGGCAACAAAATACCAATTCTGGACTCAGTAATATCAAAAACAATAATTTATGAATTTCGTGCCTGTTTAAAAATTGTTCACAACTTTTTTTTATGGCGAGTTTTTCTAAAGTATTATACCATTTCAGAATCTTCTTTAGTTGCGTCAACTTTTAAAAATACTTGCCATAGTAGTGTCAGTACATTTTTTTTACACCACGCTGAGTGAAAATGAACTGAGAGTAAAAAACCTTCAAAATTTTAGGGAAAATATCAACTTTGATTGCTTATTGTGTAAAAACTTTATGTACTGTGGGCATTTTAAATATTGTGGTAGACAGCAGTAATAATACGACTTACGATACAAAAAAAAATCGGAAATATTTGGAAAATTATGGTAATTATAGTTAAAATACATTAGGGGTGTTCATTTTCAAAGGAGAAAACTTTTTTGATATCTCTAAAATAAATTACGATATTTTAATTTTTTCTTGAGTTGTCATGAGTAGGTCTAACTTCTGGTGCCCGCTCATCGTTGAATTTTGGGACACCTTGTATATTAGTTGAATGTTTAACCTTGTCTGCGTCTTATGAAGCCTGAAAAAATCTGTTAATACGTTTACAAGGTATTCAAGCTATCAGAATTATTCGGGTTTCACAATTTAGTTGTTGTTTGTAAGTTACCTTGGCCGTGGCATTTAGTGTTCTAAGGTCACTCCAGTGTAACACGAAACTATGACGAAAAAGACCGAGTATCTGAACCTGGTCCACAGATTGAAACATGTTATCGATAAGCAGAGTAACGATAAGTATTTGTCTAGTAACTAACTACAGAAATAATCTCAGTTGTTGTATCGGTAAATAGTTTAGTCCCAAAAAACCTTATGATAATATACCCCGAGAGTTACTTATACGTTATAACACTTAGCACGAAATAAAATAAAGTCTCTACATTAATTATCGTAGTTTTGTACCATTCAGATAATAAACACAACGAAGTGAGTTTTATTATGTATTCGCTCCGTTATTGCGAAAACGCAAGGATTTAATTGGCGACCTCACAGCGGTTAATTAGCGATTGTAATTACGTTTAAAATTAAATTGAAGATAATATTATATGTATATTACAAGATATATAAACTAGACGCAAATAACAATAGCGCTGCAATTTTTGCTAACAATACATATAATTAATAAATCTAGTTTTATTTAAAACATCATCCTGTTTCTTTCAATTAATTAATTTAACTCTGCAATGTGCTTATCAAATAACATTTTTACATCATAAACAAAAATATTATAGATAGAGTTTTGCCGTAATTGTATGGAGTTAACTCGGAAACTACTAAAATTACCTTGATAAAATTTTGCTTCTGTAGATAAATTTCAACCTGGTTCTACTTTCAATAAATTCATTGATGTAGAAATATTGTAGGGAAACAAAGAGCATGTACAAAACTATCTGACACAAGTCTTTGTTCTTACATTAGTAAATGGCACCGAAACAAAATTATGTATATTATTTCCCAAGCAACACAATGATAAAATATAACTAAGCAGGGAACGTTATGTTAATTTGTTTTTGCAAACTCGTCGTAGAATTGAGACGTTAGGCTGGTTGGTAGCCATTTTGCGTCTTACCCAGAATGTAAACAGACCGTGTCTGGCTGCATCTGTGCAAGGTATCGCCGTCTCTGTCGCGCGCGACTATGTAGGTCACTGTTGGGCTTATCGGTCACCGGTCACCTGTCTCGCTCGCACGCTCGAGCCTCCGACCGGCTTCAGGCTCCACTCTCCAGCATTTCCAGCAGTGTTGTATGAGACGCCGCTCGGCGCGCACGTCCCGCGTGGTCTCAGTCTGCGCATGCGTACAAACGCATCGATACGTTCAGTGTAATCAGCTGATTGTCACTATTTCTATTAATTATTTTTATTGTGATCTCAGTGCTGTGATATAAAAATGGGTCAAGCATTCGGTACGACGAATTCCCACAACGACGGCCACAGGCATTATACGAGAAAAGAAATAGGTATGTATGTTGTTTGTTATTGTTGCGTCTCGGTTGACAGTTGACCGAGCTAACAGTTCACCAACTGATTCGTCCGTGGCACTATTGTATATTTTACTATCTTGTTAGTATATCGACACACATGTACGATCTTTAACGTTACAAAGACCTCACGTTGCCTCGAAATTTATTATTAGACCGTTGACCGGTCGTGACTCCCAAGGGGCATTTGGCGAAAACAATTTTTGCTGCACCAAAATAAATATGTACTTATGTTTATCGCACTATTAGCGCTTTTAAGAAATTGTTTATTGTGTAGGTATCTAGTATTCGACTTAGAGTGTCCTTGATTTGAACAGTTTGCATCATGCAGTGAGCTGTAGATAGATACGTTTATATTAGCTTGTTAAGAGGGTACTGTACTCCTCATTTAGGTATTTGGCTTAGTTATTGCTATCTCTATTTCCGAGCGCCGGGCTGAAAGGGACAAATTTTAATATAGTAGAAGCGAATTTTACCTACAAATTCTTTGCAAAAGACGTTTCGTACTTCCGTTTTTTTTTCGCGAAAAATAAACCGATTTTAATATTTTTTGCGTTATATTATAGATAAAAAGTATATCTATGCTTCTATCACTTTCTTTTGTGGTAAAACTTTACCAAATTTGTGTGATAGACGCTGCAACTTTATCTAAAGAAAACCGAAAAAAGTGGGTTTTTCGGATCGTCATATTTCTTTTAGTTATTATGTTTTGAAAAAAAAGAAAGTGATAGAAGCATAGATATACTCTTTATCTAAAATATAACGCAAAAACTATTAAAATCGGTTTAACTTTCGCGAAGAAAAAACGGAAGTACGATACCCATACTTTTGTATGGAGCATAATTTGGTATCGTACCGCCTGAATTCCGTTGTGTGCAACAAATAAGCCAGATTACATTAATAATACCGTTTCGAGATTGGTGTTATAAACTCACACAATATTATTACTGTATCTGTTGAAGAAAGTAAACACATTTATGAACGTTCCGTCATCAATTAATTCTAGAATGATTCCACGAAGATATCGGACGTGGCAACAATCAAACGAATTAGTACTTCTCACGAATGTAAACATCGCTTCATTTGTGGAACATTATTGAACTATACTTACCATTTATTTATTTGACTGTGTGTTATCGTCTGGGGTTTCTTGCATCAACTATATTAGTACCATCATCATGAGTACGGTCTTGTTTTGATAAACTGGTAATGAATGACTCAAAATTTTACATTATTAAATTTATTTTTTATTTATTTGTTTTTTTACGCGAATAAAATAACACGTGGGTCCAAGGTGTTATTTTATTCATGTAAAGAAAATGCTAAATTTTTATTCATTTCAAAATGAGAGAATTCTGTATTAAATCGTTCTTTTAATGTTATTGTTGGATTTTAAATACATGGTAATTTTAGTCATTAATAAATTTTCCATGCTTTCACTTTTTAAATGAAATCATTAGTCATAGTTGGTTCTAAGGATAAAAAATTGTAAAAAAGTTTCTTAAGTCGTGATGTTGTCATTAAAGTAGATAGGCACACATTCTGATGTTTGTTGTATAATAATAATATGTTGAACTGGGCCAAGTTTATTAACAATAATGTATTACAGTTACAGTCTTAGCATTACAGAACAAACTCTGTGTTCTAAGGATGATGTATGAAACTTGAACCCATGTACCTAATCACATTGCTATTCTGATTTTATACTATCTAAGTCGTTTTTTGTTTAAAACACATACTAATTAATCAATTCACCGGTGAGAATCGAATTCACATTCTCTAAAAGTAACTGGTGAATGCGCAGCAAAACCTTGTGTAAATAATTCAGTAAAAACAAATGTAAAATTTTAAGTACTTTGTTTGTTTAATTTGTGTAATATAATTCAGCATTATAATGATGATAATAGTTTATGATACATATATGTATGTATTGTATATAATATTTTCAACAAAGAAACTCGACGATGTTACGACACATGTAATATGTTAGCGGTGCCTTGAGATAGTGCACAATATTATGTTCTAACAACATAATAGATATATCTACAATAATACCACAGTTAACATTAACAGTAAAATGTTAAATTACTGGAGATTGTTTGAGATTCTTGTCCCGATTGCGTCTGTTGTAGAAATTCACATAATTTTCATTGACATTACAAATAACTTGATTTTCTTATACCTAGCCATTAATATTTCACAAATATAAATTTTTTACAGTATAATAAATAAATTCAATGATTTCACATAGATGCCACTGAACTGGGCCAAATTAAAAAGGAGTACATGGGAAGCACCACCTTTCAGGAATCTTCTAAATCGGCTCATGGACAAACATAATAAAATATAAGAATTGAGAAGCTCTTCCTTTTTGTAAGTCAATTAGACTTCAGGTTTTTAATACAACGACATAACTAGTTCACCCAAGAAAGAAATAAGTTCGTAATCAGTGGGAAAAAAAAGTCATGCGTCGGGTTTTCTTTCTAAACTGACCGTGCGTCATTCAAGTGAACGTTGACCATAATGTCACGAAGCGACGGTTCAACTAATGTGGATAGTTTGTGTATTATTAGGCTGATGACGTCATAGAAAGTATTGCTATCTATACCTCTTGTATTTAAATTGGCAATTGAAATGTTTCTTCTTACAAAGTTGCTCCATGTTATTTGGGACTGGCGCGCGGCGCTACATGTTCTATTTGTTGGCGGTCCTATCATCACATTGTGTCACTCTTCTCACTTTCATATCATTGCTCAAACAACCCATTTATCTTTTTCTTGGTTTTCCGTCCCGCCATAACTATTTTACATTTCTTTTAGTAAAATAGTCATCTGTCCTCATTATATTATAATAAAAAAATAACAAATAACGTCGACATCAATGTTGATCCTTCCACTTATAAAATGAATACTCACTTGAGACTTGTTCAAGTTGAACAATGTTGATGAGTGTTGTACATAACGATGAACTAACACGTTATCAGTCAATTATTGTGAGCTGAGTACCAGTACTTGTATGAGGAGGAGGGTAACACCCGTCTTATCTAATACACAATGTACATACACACAGACATTAAGATGTGTCGCGATCACGTTCGATACCGGGTCAATATCACGTTCTTAAATGCGTGTCTGTGTTGATACAAATGATCATAACAGCATGGTACCAAGTACCATTTAGCTTAATTATGTAGTGTCTGGATATATGTGTACAAAGACGCTTGTGTGACATAAATAAGATAGGTAGAAAACCCAGACACCAATCCCGATCTAGTACTTACATTGATTTGATCTTAAGCATATAAATATTGCTATTAGTAATTTTTCCGCAGGCCTCGCATTATGTGTTGTGTATGTCTGACTGCATCATACTGATCTTTGTGTTGCCAGAACTAAGGATTGGTCTTACAGCCTTTATGTAGGCCTATTAGAGAATCTCTATTTTTTCTTTGTTTTCTTATGATATTATGATAAATAGATGGCGTAATATTATTTTTGGTATTTACCAACATTGGGATTTTTGTTTATTTGTCACACACTGAAAGTAATCTAATCTTTAATAAATAAATATTAATGTTATTCTCTTACATACATCGTTATCGTGAAACACAATAACATATTTTTACATTCATGTTATCAGAGGCCGAAGCACTCCATTTATTTCTTGTAAAATTATGTCGATAAGTTTAGTGTGATCGCTGGCAACACCAGTCTGTGCGCACTTAATGTGCCTAGTTTAGTTTCTTTTCATTGGGCTAGTTAATTGTATCTATGTAAAATAAAATATTAATATCGTAGTTATCTGTTGGTCAGATTTGATCCTTTTAACATTACGCTTAGCTTGTCCCAAGTGCGTACTAAGTCTGTTAACAGTAATGTATTCATCATATATTGTTTGTAACACTGAGCTTTATTATGTAAACAAAACTATCAATGATGATGGTCTCGTCGTATTAGATTTTGATCTTTAAGTCTGCCTTTAGTAGTCCATTTTAAACACGGTCTCTATGAAATGTTTTAATATCTAAAGTCGACATTTGTTACAAAAACATATATTTTTGGGAAGTTTAATTCACGAGTGAAAAGATATGATATTTTAGATCGATTGAGTATCTTTGCCCACAGACTACCATTATCGCATTCTATTCATATCACAATCTTTTAAATTCGTCGGTAGATTATTTGGCGTTGAGACAAAGCATCATAAAAATCTGTTTGTGCAGATAACTATATAGATAAAACGTTAACAGATATACGGATAACGTATCGACTTATAATACTACTTGACCGACAAAATATATCGACATTCTTCTACTAAGATATTTTTTAAGAACATGATGGTTTTTAGAAGTTCTTATATTTGATTGAAAATCTAGTTTCACGGCTTCAACGAATTTTCACGAGGTATCCATGCGTAGCCTTAGTCTCTATACTAGAACTTTTAATTCGATTCCAGGTTTGACAATTTCAGTCTTGCGACTTTATGACAAGTACTAAATAGTATCGTTGCGAAATTATTCGATACGGAAATGGAATATTTCGGATCCATTCCTCTCGTTTACATGTAAACAACTACATATATATATGTTATATTTAAACGTTTTGTATTGTACTGTTTGTATTGTTTATATGTAAACTACTACTTTAATAGAAACTAAGTATATCAGGAAATTAAATATTTCTGAAGGGATAATTTAGTTAGTTAAGACGATTAATTGTATTAAGGATCTGAGAGTTTTCTTTTATAATTGTGCGTGAAATAAATAAAAAGTGTGATCACGAAGGAACATGAGAAATAATACAAATAGATGCACCTATTATGGTAATATTTTATTTTATAAATCGTCACCGTCATCGCTATCGCTGTCACTTTCTGTAACATCTAATCTAATCTAATATATAAAATTCACGTGTCACAGTGTTAGTTACCGTACTCCTCCGAAACGGCTTGACCGATTTTTATGAAATTTTACATGCATATTCAGTAGGTCTGAGAATCGGCCAACATCTATTTTTCAAACCTTTTTTTTTAGCAAACTAAAAAAAAAGGTTTGCCATAGCAAAACAACGTTTGCCGGGTCAGCTAGTTTAATATAAATGTGTCTGTGATATTATCAATTAACATATCTAGCCTACTCATTTTTTCCTCTTCTTTTATAAAATGGGATACGCATTTAGACCATTCGGTAGACGTAATTTTTTTAATGCCTTCCTCAAATAAATTTCTCTGGTCTGTCAATTTAAAGGTTTTATTATTTTGAGCTACATGCCCCTTTACCTGCGCCCATATCAATTCGATAGGGTTCAGCTCGCAATGGTAAGGGGCAGTCTTAAAACCGTGATCCCATGTTGTGCTGCCATTTCGTCTACAGCGTACTTATTAAAAGACTCGTTATGTGGAATCAGTTCTAAAAGCGTAGCTTTAACCATATCTGGTTCGTAATGTATATTTTTATTTAAAAGCCAGTCTTGAATGGCAGCCTTTTTCCAGCTCATTTTTGGTGCCGTTTCCAATTTTCGGGAGTGGTAAGGTGCATTATCCATCACCACAATTGAGTTTGGTCTTAATTTTGGTAAGACTCCAGCGAACCACTCCTCAAAACAAGCTGCATTCATCTCATCATGGTAATCTTCACAACTTTTCTTTGCTTTAAAAATCATGAGCCCCTCTTCCAGGAAGCCTTCTTCACTGCCTATATGGCTAATGATGAGAAAAAATCAAAAGGCAAACTTTTCCAGATGGATTTTTTAATCCAGTAGTGAATATGAAATTGTTAAAAAAAAAATTTTCGCAATGAAATAAGATATTTGTGTAGTCAAACTTGGAGAATGAAGCCGAATGACAAGATAAACAAATTTTGTTTATCTTGTCATTTGTTTAAACATCGCCAATTGTTAAACAAATGGCGATAGTTGCACGAGCTTGCACGGGTTGCCAATACAGAGAACTATCTAGGCTCTTTTAATAAAGTTTTGTTTTTGATATAAAAAACAAAAATAAATAAATATTCATGGACATTTTACACAACCTCCTCTGGTCCCAAGCTAAGCTTTTTATGCTTGTGTTATGAGTACCAGAATACGGATATAATACATAAACTATTTTTCTTTTGTAAATACATACTTATAATACATAGAAAACACCCAGACGTAGTACAAATATTTGTATGACATTTATGGATATCACACAAATGATTGTCCCAATCGGGAATCGAACCCGCGACCTCGTGATCGACAGTTTTATTACGGAATTACATGAACCACTACGCCACGAAGCCCGTCAAAGTCCGAAAATATTAACTTTTGATAAAATAAAGCAGTGGTTACTAATTAATAAATAATTATTATGAATAATTATGTATTTATTTAAATAGCAATCTATAATTTAGTCTTTAATTGGCACACCAATATTAAGATTACATAAAGATAAATCGCGATTGTTTATCAATTTTTGTGTTCATCACTACACTAGGTATCATTATTTTACAAAATGACAGTAGCTAATGTCAAATGTGGAATCGAATTATAAGTCCAACTATAGTTATGGTGGCTATTCTTTATCAGAGTCGTTATTTTTGTGTCCCTAAGAGAGGTTCAATTTCTAACCTACGAAGTAAATTTTAATAAATATAGCGGTTTAATACCAAGGCAATGTATAATTTCTAAATTGCACACGTACTTAGTCGCAGACAACAACAGTTACAAATAAAATTTAATAATTATAATTTTGTTAATTGTAGGTTTAATTTTAGTAAAGTTGGTGTATGTTCAATGTTAGAATATATGAATAATTGAATATATATTATTACTAGCTGACCCGGCAAACGTTGTTTTGCCATACTAAAAAAAAAGGTTTGAAAAATAGATGTTGGCCGATTCTCAGACCTAGAGGATATGTACACAAAACTTCAGGAAAATCGGTCGAGCCGTTTCGGTGGAGTACGGTAACTAACACTGTGACACGTGAATTTTATATATTAGATTATTATGTAAATGTTCGTATTGTTGTTGACCCGGCTGCGTTGTGTCGCGATAACCCTCTTGATTACGTATTCTATATTAATGCGCATGTCAATTTATATTGTGCCTTACGTACCTACATTATGTTTATACACGGTAACTAAAGTGTGGGCAAGTCATTTGGACATGAATAAGCAATGTAGTGTCTCAAACGAGTCTAAAATGTTCATCCATGTGATATCAATGACTAACTCTAGGTTTTACCTGACCTCCAACCTTAGCCTTCCATATTGTACAACTTAAAAAATACGCTAAAATTTAAAAACAAATACAATCGTCTTAATCCGTAAAAAGTAGTTTTATAAAAAAATACGATTTAATTCTGGTCATAGAGTATCTTTTAGAGTTCGACGTGGTAAGCTCTTTAAGTTGAGTAGTTAGTTATTGTTTAATGCCGCTTATGTTTTAAGTTAAGATTGATTCCATATAGGTATGTGTAGTTATATAGCATAATGTTAGAATGTTAAAAAACCTGTATCAATAAACTGAAACCGCGAAGACATGCTACTGTTTATCTTCGTGGTTTGATGATCGTGTCAGTAAAAGTGCGTAATAAATTAATGCTTGAATTGATTTTCAGTGTTGCTGGTCGTGAAAGTATTACGCAAATAGTGTGTCTTATATCCGCGTCTAATAATGTCAATATTGTGTGTGCTTCAAGTGGTCTAGGGTCACTTTCGTAACAGTTGCCGTTTGGCGAATAACTGGATTGACCGGTTATGCAGACATTGCATGCAGTTTTGATACTTACTTGAGTTTGACGTTCACTTCCATTAGATGTTAGTCGTCTATCAGCCTTTATAGGCATACCTACATGTAAGACTTGACTTATACACAATTCGGTTTATTGTTTAGTCTAGAACTATTATGTGTTAAATATCTTTTAGGTTGGTCTCACTCGCACAGTCACACCGGACTGTAGTTTTAAAGAAATATGATGCGATATGTACTTTGTATCATATACAATTTATTTTTATGAACTCTATAATTTTAAGAAACCTGTTTTAATTTATGATCTTAATAAACACAGTTAATTATAATATATAGCGTGGTAGCATGACGAGTTCTCACAACGTTTACAAGAAAATGTAATGATGTTTTGGTGTATTATTATTTCCTCGTGTATCAACCTTGTTAGTTCTACTATCGAATATATTTGTTTGCCAAATGGAATACAGCACAAATTTTTTGCCTTGCTCATTAAAGAACATAAAATTGTAAAAGAAAATGATGTTTGTTTTTGTTGTAGATGCTTACGGTCTTATTCGTCATTATGAAGAAGACCGTAAGCATCTACAACAGCATCTACTTACCGGAGGTTTAAATGTTCGCTAAAATTGGTTCGCGAAAAAGGTCAAAACTTGTTATTCATAATAGTCTATTTACGCTAAAACGTTTATTATCCCTGCGATAAAATCTTCGTTTAAATCTCCGATAAGTCAATATGAATAAGACCGTTGAGTACAAAATTTCAATAAAATCGCAATTATAATTGAATTTATGAATAACAATATTACAATGATATAAACTCGGGTGTTGAACATAGATTGAAACTATTAGAAGGAAAAAAGCAGAAATTCCTCTTACAACCTAATAGTTTGCCAGAAACACTGTGACACAGTGTTTCTTACACAAGTATTACTATATATGTATAGATTTGTAACACATGCACTCTTTATTTAAATATTGTATGTGTGTGTGTGTCATTTAGTTCTAAGAAATCCAAAAAAAGTGACTAACTAATAGTTAAATAAACAAACGAAATATGCGGCGTCATGTTTAAGGGTGCTTTAATTTAGATAAATTATTGATTCTTTGATAGGATAAAATACTTTCTAGACGTTTCACTACATGTACTCGTAAGTTATACGATTACGATGTTTTTGTTTGTTGAATCAGTCAGTTTGGTCACATAGCGGACTTCCGCGAACATCATTACCATTTGAAAGACCTTTTCACAGTATATTTATTAAAGATTATATCGTTGTATATATTCAGCGACACTGCTGTATTTACGATTATAATTGAACGCCACTCGCTGTGTGAAATTACAGCGTCTTTGAGAATACTTAATATATTATATTATATTACCAAGTTTCTTTATTAGTTTATAACCTACTTAAATGTTCCACAACACGTTATTGGCCACTCGTTTTTGATCAAAAGTTAAATGATATCCTTGTGCAAAGGAAAGTTGCTACGTAGCAGTGTTACGTAAATCCAAGATATTGAATAAACATCTCAGTAGTGGTAGTTATATAAACAATAACTTCTCTTACTGTATTATAACAATGAATTATTATTGTATTTACAACAGTAACATACCATATAGCGTAGACATTGGTAGAATGTAAACATAGCAGCCCTTAGTCAATAAAAAAAATTGGTCAAGTGCGAGTCGGACTCGCGCAGGAAGGGTTCCGTACCATTATCTATGCAACATAAGGCAACGTTATTAGTATCGAGCAAGAAACGGTAAAAAAATCATGTTTGTTGTATGGGAGCCCCCCTTAAATCTTTATTTTATTTTATTTTTAGTATTTGTTGTTATAGCGGCAATAGAAATACATCATCTGTGAAAATTTCAACTGTCTAGCTATCACCGTTCTTAAGATACAGCCTGGTGACAGACGGACGGACGGACGGACGGACGGACAGCGAAGTCTCAGTAATAGGGTCCCGTTTTTACCCTTTGGGTACGGAACCCTAAAAACTGTAGTTTCGTCTTGGCCACTCTTGTGGCACCATTTTTTTCTGTGCTTACTATTTCTTATCTATGCAAGTTTGATTTGTTAACTCTAATAACTCTTGTTATATCCTGTAGTAGCGATAAATTGGATAAAACTATGAATGAATGACTCAAATATTGTGCAAGATGTCATGTGACATATACACAGTTAAGTTATTAATATGTCATTTGACTTGTTTAAAGTAACAATCTATAAATAACTTAAACAGTGTCTCGGAACACAAGGCGTCTGAGTGTTAGTGAGTCGTCGAGACGTGACGTCACAACACATCAGTCAGTGTATACTGATACACACTCGTTTATATAATTATAATACTGATACTTATGTTTGTTAGAATACATAAAAAAAATTATACAAATATTTTTCTAGATTATTTTTAATAATATTGCCTTTTTAATAGTCCTTCGCCTACATTTATATAATTCACGTGATACCGTTTATTATTATGTTTTCATTCATTTAATAAGTAACATATTTTGAAGGAAACTTTATAATGTGTGTGTTCACAGTTGCATACAGCAGTGTGTCGACATTATTCACTTCCCACGCACTGGACGTTACTAACAAACAATTTAATATATATATTTTCTAATTGTTTATACACGAGAAGATGAACTGGTTCAAGTCCATAGAACTTCAGTACCCACTAGGCTGAAGTATCGTTACATTTTTATAATGAGAGAGAGACTCTACTTAAAGATTTTCAGGATACATTCACTTTAAAGGAATATGAAAATAATGTTGTGGTGCGTATCTATTCGTCTACAGTAGAATTCAAGTAGAAGGAGGCGGTGGGTTGTGTAGGCTGTGAGTACCGAAGTGTGTCCGAGTGAGGTCGAGCTGCCAAGGCGAGCCGCTCACCAGCACACCGGCCCCAGTGGGGGGGGGGACCTACACTAATTACGTGTAGTGACTTACACTATCAGATCTATTTTATGTGATCGATACAAATATGACATGAGATTTTTAGTAAATAAATTATTTTATTATTTTTATTTACAACATAAGTAGTATTCATTAGATTTTAAGATTCAATTTGATTTTTGCGTTTGTTATTTATATTAGTGACTAACACCCGTATTCACAAACGATACTGTGAGGTCTCATAGTAGGCATGGACTCACAGGGGTAGCAAAATCATTTCACAAACAATACTTAAGTGGTGAAGCGCACTATGCGTTTGTTAAACTGAACGCGTCGCTAAGTTTTGTCTATGAATACAAAGGCTCGATGAAGGGAACACACTGAGAAGTGTTACCCTTTGCACAGTGCATCAACACTTAAGTACTTACTTAAGTTAATATTGTTTGTGAATACGGGTGTTAGATTTATAAAAATTAATCTCAACTAATTTTGGCTCCGTCGCCTTTTCACATCTCGCGTAATTAATAGTATTACCTCATTGAATTGTTGCGTTGTGAAACAAATTAGTTTCTTTTTAAGTCTATTTTCGTGATAATCCTTGAAACTGACGTCACATTTCAGACAAATTGCGTAGCAAACGTTTATGTTAAAATAACAAGCCAATTTGGTTACTTGTTACGATTTTTTATTATCTGAAAACGATTTTAATTAGAGATTTAGCGATAACTATACATATTAGAGTTTTGTTAAATCATTGATTCAATAAATGAACCATTCTATCGATATCGGCTATTATGATTATCGATATTATCATAGCTCGTCAACTGTCCCGGTTAGGAACATATAGACATCAGACGTAATGCGTAATTTGTTGTTGATACCGTGTCATACTTTGATATGTATTGCTAATCATAAATTATTTATCAATTAAAATATCAATCGGCCCATTACTTTGCTAAATAAAACAAAAAGCATAAGTCTCTGTCTGCAGAACCTGTTCTGTGACAGTTTTTATCAGTTCACGATTGGCAAATTTATGTGACTCGTCTGTTTTTTAAATTAGAAGTATAAATACCAGCGGGGTTCCAAACCCACACTGTGATACACACATACAAACTGGAGTTATAATACTAAAGTTAATGGTACTTGCCGGGTTATATCCAGTTTGTAATAAAATTGCACCTCGTGTATCCTAACTAATTTATAATTGTGAAAGCAAGATGATGACACAATAAATAATTTGACGAGTTTAAGTGTTAATGTATGTAACGAAACTATAGCACGATTTAAAAACCTGTACAACGCCATCTATTGATCGGTATAGTAAACTTCTGTTTGTTGAGGTTTGATTTTTTAATTACTCGCGTACGAAGTCGCGGGCATCAGCTAGTTCAATATAAAACGAAGGTTGAATCCAATTGGCAATTATTGCAATTTTTTAAAATTTGTTTCTGCGCTTTTATGAGCTGCCATCCGATATGATTCAGATTACGCGGTGCACAATTCAGTTGTTCCGACAATGATGAATGTTCTAGATCCGCCTGATAGTCATCTGTGATGTAACATTTACCTTTGTAGTGGTAATATAGAAATCTCTACCATCTCTACATTACAAAGTTTTACACGTAGATGACGCTATAATTTTGTGCCTTAATTATATGATATAGCAAAATCTATTACGAAGTAGGAAAATACGATGTATGATTTTACTATATTATTGTAAACACACATAATAACATCATTTAAACTCCGTAACGTAAGCTAATCAGATAAGATAATCTTTGCTCCCTAAGACTAGACACCGTGGCCTACTGGCGCACATATATTTTACAAGTGGGGTTTTTAATGGAATTTCCTTCATTTTTAACTTGCAACTCTTTTGCAAAGGAGACAACGTTGTTTCCATTCCATGCCAAAAATTTAATAATGAATTGCGAAGTGATGTAACCAAAAGACTGTCCTTGTAACTGTTAAGTTTTGAGATGATTTATTGCTGTTAACTTCATAACAGACATTGCGATATTAAATTTCATATTATAATAGTTTTGAAACTCATATTACATTGACTTTGTATCTTATTTCTACAAACAAATAGCTTAAAGCTTTGAAGTCTAGATAGTCTAGTATTTAATTTATATTTATCAAATAGTTTGTACTCCCTTGAAATATACTCGAATGTACGAAATATTAATCTGCTATGTCGTCGGTCGTTAACCAACTAGGTATCCCGGGAGATCACTACATTTGGACGACAAGTAATAGGGTATTAAAACTATATTCGCATAATAATTTCTTAGTGTGGCCTCATAGGTCATATACCATAATTATGTACAAACATAGCTTTATTTATGTATGAGAAAGCATTAGCAAAACAATGTTTATTCGTGAAATGACAATATAACATTATGTTTGCCAGGTAATGTTAATGGTTTTTTTTATAAAATTGTAACAATACCCGATCAGATAGTACAAAGTAAATCGATTCCCATCTAAATGAGAAACGCCTGCGGGAGGATGACACTTAATGAGCTGTGTATTAATAAAATGTGTTTTTATTGTATCTGTCTATCAACATCGTGTTGTTCAGTGTTAGATACATGAATGTTCCATTACATATCATAATTGCCTAACCTATCTCTTTGTGATGTTCCACCTCCCACCCAGGACGAGTTCATAGTATTTGATGCCTAAAAAACTCGAGATATGGTCTAGATCATTTTATCTAGACCTCAGACCGTTTCAATTTATAAATAAACTAGCTGACACGGCAAACGTTGTTTTGCAATCCTAAAAAAAAAGGTTTGAAAAATAGATGTTGGCCGATTCTCAGACCTACTGAATACGCATGTAAAATTTCATAAAAATCGGTCAAACCGATTCGGTGGAGTAGGGTAACTAACACTGTGACACGTGAATTTTATATATAAGATAAATAAATATTTTTGGACATTTCACACAACGTCCTCTGGTCCCAAAGTAAGCTATATTTCTATGCTTGTGTTATGGGTACCAGAATACGGATATAATACATATACTACTTTTGTTTTGTAAATACATACTTATAATACATAGACCACACCCAGACGCAGGACAAACATTTGTATGACAATTATAAACATCACACAAATGATTGTCCCGAGCGGGAGTCTTCGGCAGTCCGTTACATAAACCACTAGACCACGAAGCCCGTCAATTTCAATGTAAATTTAGATGTAAATTTTATAAACTTTTGTATTTATATGTGGATCTGTAACTGCGCCAAGTTATAATTGCTTCAATCGATTTAAATATTCAAATAACTGGATCCTAACTTCATTGGGTTTTTAAACTTTCATTTTAAGTTAGATTTTCAGCATTTATGATGTTTGTTACATAATTGTACAAGTGGATTTTGTTAAAACATGTATTACATACTCGTATATACGTACTATGTATGAAGCTACATTTCGGAATACGCATTTTATAAAATTAATTCTAATGGAGACACTATGATTCTCCCAAATCGTCAGACACCGTCTACATTTTATTAACTTCGATCGAATAAGAAATATTCTAGAAACATAAACAATACAGATATTATCGGTACATGAATAAAATAAATAAACACACAAATAACATCATTAAGTAATGTGCTTGGTTTGAATGTACTAGAGATAAATACTTTGTTATCTTGTATCTAAACATAAGATTACTTACGTATGATGCGGGGTGGAATAACTATAGTTTACTTGTTAATAGATACAGGTACTTACATATGTGGCAGTTTAACTAGATAAGTACATAACCACTAACAAACGACGTACACTACGTCATCTAGACCCGAATTGAGCATTAAGTTAGTGCTAGGATTACGATAAATATCTTCGTTGATCGTTCTATAAATATATTATGTCCTTGTAATGTAAAAGAATCAATGAAATGTTATTACCACCGTGTGCACTAACAAGTTTCTCGATTTAGTTTTATGTAATTCCTAATGATAGACATTAATTTATACATTGTTAGACTTAGAAAAAAAAGATATTTTAATTGTCAGTATAACATAAATTATTTATGGATGTAACACATTATTAACATTATGTGCCATAAGTATGTACTTGAAATAATAATATATGTATGTTGATATAGTTACGTCATATCCGCCGCATACACATCACGGACGTACTCGCTTAATATTGGACATTACTTAAGCATTTAATTCATGATAACATTGCATTTTTCCTTCTTCCTCTTACTAGGGTGACCATGCCATGTCTGTAATACGTGGCGTAGTGAAATTGGAATTGACGCATGTGGAAATGATTTACGGGTTAATAATGAAGATCGTTTATCTTATTGTTCTAATCAATCTACGCATAGTTATTTGGTAATATGGATTGTAAAACATCTTTGTTTTGAATATAGGTATATGTTTTCTACGATGCACATAATTTCACTTAATTTTGTATACCTACAGTAGGTACATACAAATATATATCTACTTTCTGACTAAGTTTTGTGACTACATGTTAAATGGCAACCACGTTTCAGATTGTCAATGTACACATTCAACAATTACGTTTGCTCGTGTGATTAATTCGTACCACCAGTAAAGTTGTATGATCGTATTTACGTCCCTAAAGCAACTGAGTCTACGAGTCATAACATACGATGAAGCTATAATTTGTCCTTAATTTCCATGTGAAATGGTGGTGTCCCTACATACATTAGTATGCAAATAAATGTAACAAATAATATTATCTTGGTGCAGAATGACAACAAATGTTTTTCGCGTGTAATGTTATTGTGACGTGGGTTGTTTATTCGCACCTACTGATAACACATATCGCGATAACACTGATACACGGACACCACAACTAACTGTGCCTTCGACCGTCCACTGACACACATACATACATACAATAACATACGGAACATGCGCATTAAAAGAAAGTACCTATGTCAATTATTATTTACTTTTATTATTGTCACACTATATGACCTTGTTATGATGTTTTGCGCATCTATATATTGTATAGTCTTTTTCGATTAGATATTTTGACAATAGGTTGTAAGTCTGCATGGGTCAACGACATTCCTTGTCGAAGGTGACTTTTTTAGCGTGTAATGCATCTGTAGTTTTCGATATTACTGTAATCTGTCTCCACTCTAGTGTCCTATAAACGGTAATAGAATGTAAGCTGCACATGAATGGGTGTCCAAAACGGTGCCTTCATCACAAGTAAAAATAAAAACAAATTTCCACTGAAACTTGTCGTGAGCCTCGTCTTAGTAATTACGTTGTTACTTTCGAACGGTGGTGTGAGTGTCTGAGCTCGGATTAGTTCACAAATTCTCAACCGTTTGTAAATTGGAATAGCTTTCGGATTTACCGACAGAATTCACTCATTAATCTTAATCAGATGTACGTAGGTACGTGGGTGTATTATCTGTTTTATCTCCTAAACAACTTATAGTGTAAATGATATTTAAATTTATTATACACACTAATGGCGGCCGGTATACACAAACATTGATTTTACATTGTGTAAAAATATTAGATCCAATACGTAGATGTAGTAATATCTACTTTTGAAAAAAATAATACCTCTGTGAAATGTATCCCAACCCGCAGTGCTGTGCCGCTTACGTTGTCGCAGACTGGGAATAGTCATTTAACTGAGCTGCGGGCGTATTATGAGCTTTTTAAAAATCATGCAAGTTCCAGGCCGGCCGTACACTGCCTGGCTAAATTACGCATTGTGGCAGATATAAAACATTTAGTTGAAAATTTTTAGTTGGTACTTAAACTTTTAGTTGTACCTTCTCTAATAAGATATTAATCTATGACTAGTTTAGCGAACTGACTGGCTGGGAGTTATGTACATATTGCGAATTTGGCAGGCAGTTTAATTCACGGCGTAAGCTGCCTGGAAATAAGAGCTCATAATACGACAGCTGTTCGCTCTACGAGTGGTATCAGTTATTCAGTGTCTGTCTGTACACATTAGCAGTCCGTTTGTATTGTATTATAATAGACTTAGACTATTGTACCCGTTATAATATCAGTTACTTGGGTAATTATATCATTAATGTGTTGACGTGTTGAGTAATTTGTGTAGCCATGATATGTATGTTGTGTTCGCATCCAGTAAGATAATGTTCACAAGTATCTTTTAGTTTTCTCTGGCTTATGTTTAAATGATTCGTAACAAGTTTGGCGCTCAATGAATTATAAAATTAATTAAGTTTTTCACTATTCATAATCATCGAAAATATTTTTGCTTAGCCATTGCTAATCTGTCGCTTCAGTGTATGAATTTTCTAGCAATATTGATAGTAACCGGTGCTACGGGTCTCCGTTCTAATTTCCATATTTCCATTCTTGTATTAAAATATAGTAATTGTTTTTTAGAATACGGATTTGTAATTTAGCGAGCCTCGTGGTTGAGTGGTTTATGTAACGGACTGCCAATCAAGGGGTAGCGGGTTCAATTCCCGCTCGGGACAATCATTTGTTTAATTTTTCTAATTGTTATATAAATGTTTGTACTGCATCTGGGTGTTTCTATAAATAAATAAATAATAAATAAATATTCATGGACATTTTACACAACGTCCTCTGGTCCGTAGCTAAGCTTATTATGCTTGTGTTATGGGTACCAGATTTCTATGTATTATAAGTATGTATTTACAAAAGAAAAGTAGTATATGTATTCTATCCGTATTCTGGTACCGATAACACAGGCGTATGTGCTTAGCTTGGGAACAGAGGACTTTGTGTAATATGTTAAAAAAAAATGCTAACATTAATTTTATATTTTAAAGCTATTTCAATTGGGAGTGTTAGATGCAACTTTTTAATTGAAATAATACTATTAACTTGTGCAAGAAAGTGAGATTCATCATAAAACTGTGCTTTGCCGTACTATCCGTAAGTCCGTCCGCGGTAAATGTGTGCAAAAGTTATAGATAAATAAATAATCAGAAGATAGCGAATAATAAACAAACCGTGTCGCGTCATTGGTAATTTGTACAGGAAAACGATAATGTACCTTTTAAATACAGGTATCATTGATAATATATACACACTACACACACAGTTTTATTTTATATGTATATTTAATAAGGTTCAGAACCAGTAATACTTGTTTGATATGTCTTAAAACGTCACAGTTCGGTTCAATAGTTACCTGTCTATAGTTAAACTAACAGGTTTATGATATACTAACGATGAGCTTGCTTCGAATATGACACTTTAGGCTGATGATGTAATTATAATTACATACATACAAGATCTCTGCTTACCTGATAATTATTTTATAAGTATGTAGGATAGGATCAGACATGTCTCGCATCGATGTGCTCTTGTTGTGTATATCCAGCAGGGTGGAAATCGAAACTACGCCCCATCGCTCGTAGCAAGAGCTACGCAATAAACCAAGATTTATTTAAAAAAAAAAAATTGTGTTCATAAATTTATGAACTGATTTATCAATGCTAGTCTCGAACGAATATAGTACATAGGCGATAAATATATAAAAAGCTTTGTAAGTCATCGTCCTTGTATCTAGGGCATTGTTTAAAACAAATATAGAAAAGTTCATTGACACCATGAGGTGCGTACATCGGTTGTCTGTCACGTATCACGGGTTAGGGAAATAAGAAAATATTATTTGTTTACAGAGGATCTCATTAATATTATACCGATTGGAAATCACTACGGAATATACAAAATAAATAGTAGCTTAAAATATCTTTTCAAGGTAATGTAACTAAAATGCCATATAGGTAGGGACAGGAAAAAAAATTAATATTTTTAATTTATTGTCCTGCCACGGGATTTTTATATTTTTACAAAATATATGTTGACATTTAAAGGGGAGGGGGATTGCGTCCGTTACCTAATATAAATAAAAGCGTGGCTATTATTAAAAGTGTTTTCAAAACATAGATTTGCCCGCGCTGGCAACACCAAGGTCACACAGTTGTTGAGCGCCCTTCACCATTGAAGTAATAAGTAAACAAGATCTATTTGTAAAGTCACAAATTAACAATATTTAAAAATAATGTTTTTATTCTAGTATTTAAATTATTTTAATTTGTTACAATAGTGCATTGTAACCTTTGGACACAAGTTCACCTCGCCAAAGGTGGCGGCCTTATTCTTTTTTGCAATGGTGAAAGTAAACTGTGAAACACACAATTTGGGAACATACCAGGGAGAAAAAAGTCGAATAATTATTTAATTAACTATTTCAAATACATACAACATGTTTATTTAATAACAATCTTTAAAGATTTAAATTGTAAATGTACAAATAGTTTAAAATGAAACAGTGTAATAATTTTGGCAAAAGAACTTTAAAACAAATTGACTCACGAAATGCAGCTAAGTCCCTTTAAAACATTTTACAACACCTTTAAAAGTAGGTTTACATATCAAGTTGAAAATAATATACGTCATGTTATCAGTACCGAGCGTATGTTAGTTGTTATGATTAAGTGCAGTGGTTGTGCAATAGGGCAACGGGTGTCAGTAGCTACGTGATGATGACGTCATCACTACCGGCGACACACACACACACACACACACACACACACTGTACAATGTACATATTATCATTTGTTAACATCGTTTTTAATCTGCACTCATTTGTTACATGAATATTATATGATGACTAGCTGACCCGGCAAACGTTGTTTTGCCATACTAAAAAAAAGGTGTGAAAAATAGATGTTAGCCGATTCTCAGACCTACTGAATATGCATGTGAAATTTCATAAAAATCGGTCAAGCCGTTTCGGAGGAGTACGGTAACTAACACTGTGACACGTGAATTTTATATATTAGATTTAATAAACACCGCATCCCGCCATAATAATAAATTAATCCTAAAATAGGTCCCACAAAGGATCTTTTTACAAAACCCTTACACTGAATTGAATTACTTTTCTTAAAGTCAGTTACTGCGACGTAAGTTCAATTGCAGTAAATCATCGTTGTCCGTGTGGTGACGGATATAAGAATACAAATGTTACCACTCCTTTTCCTTCCCTGGTTGCTGTAAAAGCCACCTAAGGGATACTATACACAGATAAAATCCTCTGTGAGAGACATAAAACAATAATAAACCGTATGCCAACACGTAGACATAATCCCGCCCGGTGTGGAGGAGGTTCGTGACTAACGGTGGTGAAAACTACTTTTCTAGTAACTAGTTTGTTATATTGGGTGTACAATAGTGCATATTATTCCATTAATACGTATATTATTGCGTCTTAAGCAGTATAATTAGATAGTAGCAGTAGGTAATGATAGAGTGACTCATAACAAAATGCGGCGTTATAAAAAAGTAACGTTCGCACACCAGGATGTTGTCATGATTAATATTATAAAATATATTGAAAAGTATCGCACCGTCATCTTATAGTATAAATGTACATGTATTCAAACCTTTGACTTTTAAACGTAAGAACTAAGAAAATAGTGATAAGATTTAAAATCACGCTATAATAATTATGATGTGTGAATATGGATTAAATTTTTCATGTAATTAGACTTTACGTAATAAGAAGTAATTGTCGTATAACCTGGTACAATAACTACTATATATGAACTTAATTTCCCTAGAGTCTAATGTACGTGGGATGAAACAAATTGTATATTTCTTAGCTGTCATTTCGCCTATATACTCCTATACAAGTGCAAAAAATAACATTAAGTAACACCTTTTATTGTAATATAATTCTCTTGTGATAGCTTGTGATAGCTCGCGCCGCTCTTCTCCATAACAGCTTATGTGTGATCAGATCTGAGAATGTATTGTGATTTATATTTTAAACCCGTATGTCATAGTAGTGATACTCACCTGAATTCACACTGGCACTCTCTCTCCAGCCCATTAATGTCCCACTGTTGGGCACGGGTCTCCTCCTCTTCGGGAGGGTTTGTAGTCTACTATGTCGCGCTGACCAGACGTCTCTCACAGTAGATGTTTACTGTTCGGCTCGTACAGCGCCCTGTAAACGACATAGGTCGGTGACACTTGTATTCTTAATCCGTCACCACACGGATAGTGAAATTATGATATCAAACACGTACTTAAACTGCAAAGCCTTGCTAGAATTAAATGCTAATATAATTAGGTTTAACAACATAATGGAATATAAATATTTCTAGTTCCTGTTGTTGATAAATTTCCGAAACTCAAGTTGTTATGAGACCTTTATTAAAACGAATATATTCTGATTGTATATGGTTCCTGGGTACTCGGCTAGCTATATTCAAGTGTACGGGCTACTACTTAAATAAGTAGCAACTAGGTACACAGCGGCCCATGTATATTTATTTTATTGTCAGCTTTAAGCCAACTCATCTTGTTCTAAGTATAAATATACAGATACTACCTATGTGAAAAAACCTCAGATTATTGGGGTTTTCCGGTGAAAAATCCTCACTCGCAGTCTTGTGTTTACTGTCAACATATTAATCTTATAGGACTAAAGATAATTATTGCTGTGGTATACGTGGTAAAAACTTAATTCAATAAACACTTAACATTTGTTTTGGACGTAAAATATATACTTAAGTAAAGTTTGCGTATATCTAGAAATGCTATACACTCTTTTAATATTTTTGTAAGGAAAAAAAAAGAAACAATTTAGTCTATTTCAGTTAAGATCCATCCTGATGTTTCAGGAGCAATTCGGGGTTCTGTGATCACTTTTAATAAGAAAATTATGTCCTTTATGTAATACTAGGTAATTTAAAATTGTATACTATTGAAACGCAGTTTCTTTTGGTGTCGTGATATCAAATATACTAACTAAATAATAACAAGTGTTAGAAAATATTAAATAATAAAAGCTTAATTTTAATCTTTGATTCTATTATACTATGAAATGACTATAAGCTATGTAAACAAGATGTAGTCATTTAATTATCTAGTCTATTTCCTAGTTAGACGTAAACATGTTATTAGTCGTTTACTACTTTTACAATTTACTTTGTGAGTTTATCACAATTTGTAGAGCAACGGAAAAGTTTCAGCGTCATGACTATTGAAGCTGGCCCCAGGTGCCGTCTAGACTCACAGCATTGTTCAACTACCGGGAACTAACCCCTCGCCACCCCCACAGGGAATGCAATATATATATAGTAGAACTTTCTTCAACTTTGTAGTACACTTTACAACAGAAAATGGTTCCTGTTTTGTAAGATAAAAGATTGGCTCTCCAGTTTTCAGTTTAAGTATTAAGGTTTTCAATGATTTATTGATATTATTTTCTAGACTTGAGTATAACGTTTATCGATGCAAAGTAGAAGCAATTACGTTGAGTTTTCTACAAATAATTTTCTGTATTTAGGGTTGCCACGCTTTTGTCGTAGTGTTGGTAAAAATAACATTAGCATGGTGAGATTTGATATGCATAATTTTATTTAAATGATAATCTTATACAGGGTGTCCCAGAACTCAACGTCAAGCCGAAACGGGGTGACAGGATAGATCATAACCATCACGAGAAAAATCAGAAAAAAAATCTATCCCATGCAGTTTGAAAATTATGGGCATTTTAAGAAAAACCTAGAAATTTGGTCTAACTGTACCATTTTTCGGTTATTGTGGTTAATTTTTATTATTTTTGGTCATTTAAACTTTGGAACCGTAACCCTAAATAACATCTCGAGAATCACAGTCTAAAATAATGACACAATTACCCCAAGTTTCCTAGAATTTAGACTATTTGTTAAACTATGAATTTAAAATTTTCAAACTTTGTCGACTTTGAAACACCCTCCTTTAAAAAAAATGTACTAGAGTGCCTTGGCAAGTGCCATTAAGAGTTGGCGCATTTAATCAGGATTGTAAAATGGTACAATACTTGTAAGTTTCGTACTAAAAAAAACGAGTAAAAAATAAAAACCTCAAGTAACCCGATTTTTGCTAACCCATTTTACTCAGGAAAAATGTTTTTTATTCGCACAAGCCCTTGGTAGGTTCTTTATTTTACGGCAAAATGATGAGAGAGATGGATAGTGGACATGTTTGCCATGAGCGAGCGAGACAGATAGTGACGCCACGCAGTGAGACGGAGATGCATCGTTTAAACGAGTGCGAATGAAACAGATACAGACGCCATACCAAGCAAATAGCTACGCTGCCAGTCTGACACCAGTTAGTACATTTCGCTCATTCGTCTACTGCGCACCTTTCCGTATTCGCTTGTGTTAATTTAGTACTGACAACTTTGGCTTTTCTTTTTGGACTTGGATTTTTGTGAATTGGACTTGTTGATTACATACCGGCAACTTTGGCTTCTCTCTTTTGGAATTGGACTTTTGTGTTGACATCCTTCTCATCACTATGCCTACGCGCTACACTTCACAAGAATATGCGAACATGCATCTCATTTATGGGGAATGCAGATGCAACGCAAGTGCCGCCGCTAGACTTTATCGTGAAAGATATCCAAATTTAGAGCGCTATCCGGATCACCGCGTGTTTGTTAATGTGCACCATTCACTCACAGAGGACGGCCATTTCCCGAATCAAATACGGGCTGGAGGTAGACCTCGCTTTCCTTACGAAGAAGAAGTGTTGGAAGAGGTCGCAGATGACCCAAGTATTTCCGTTCGTGGAATTGAAGAAAGAACGGGAATACCCAAAAGCACAGCACATCGTATTTTACAAAGAGCTGAAATGCATCCATTTCACGTACAACGAGTTCAAAGTCTTCTCCCTCGAGATTATCCTGAAAGGATTTCATTTTGTAGAACAATGCTACAGAGGCATAATGAAAATCCCCAATTCATCCAAAAAATTCTCTGGTCAGATGAATCTACATTTAAAAAAGATGGCTACATAAACTTACACAATTTTCATGAGTGGCATGTGGAGAATCCACATTTAATGCGAGAAGACCGATCCCAATATCGCTTTAAAGTTAACCTGTGGACAGGAATTTTAAACGGCAAAATAGTTGGGCCTTTTGAGCTGCCTGAGAATTTGAATGGCACGAATTACCTAAATTTTTTACGAGAAAATTTACCAAGTTTGTTAGAGGACGTACCACTAACAGATCGTTGCCACATGTGGTATCAACAAGATGGCTGCCCAGCGCATTACGCAGTGCAAGTAAGAGATTTCCTTGACCAAGAATATCCGGGAAGGTGGATTGGACGTTCAGGCACTATCTCGTGGCCAGCCCGTTCCCCAGATTTAAATCCCCTGGATTTTTTTTATTGGGGCGTTCTCAAAGAAAAAGTTTATTCTAAGCCCATTGAGAGCGTAGCCGAGCTGCGTGAACGAATTTCTCAAGCTGCTGAGGACATCAACTCTCGAGGATATGCCCGGCTAATAAGTAGATCTTTTTTAAGAAGATGTAGGGCGTGTGTTGAAGCTGATGGTAAACAATTTGAACATTTGTTTTAATAAAAAATGTTATTTTCAAATCTGACTTTTATTCCAATAAACCTAAACAAAACAAGGTCAACATTTTTCATTATTTTATTAGTATTTTGTTGCTTTGGTAAAAGTGGCGTCACTATCTGTCTCGCTCGCTCATGGCAAACATGTCCACTATCCATATCTCTCATCATTTTACCGTAAAATAAAGAACCTACCAAGGGCTTGTGCGAATAAAAAACATTTTAACTGAGTAAAATGGGTTAGCAAAAATCGGGTTACTTGAGGTTTTTATTTTTTACTCGTTTTTTTTAGTACGAAACTTACAAGTATTGTACCATTTTACAATCCTGATTAAATGCGCCAACTCTTAATGGCACTTGCCAAGGCACTCTAGTACATTTTTTTTAAAGGAGGGTGTTTCAAAGTCGACAAAGTTTGAAAATTTTAAATTCATAGTTTAACAAATAGTCTAAATTCTAGGAAACTTGGGGTAATTGTGTCATTATTTTAGACTGTGATTCTCGAGATGTTATTTAGGGTTACGGTTCCAAAGTTTAAATGACCAAAAATAATAAAAATTAACCACAATAACCGAAAAATGGTACAGTTAGACCAAATTTCTAGGTTTTTCTTAAAATGCCCATAATTTCCAAACTGCATGGGATAGATTTTTTTTCTGATTTTTCTCGTGATGGTTATGATCTATCCTGTCACCCCGTTTCGGCTTGACGTTGAGTTCTGGGACACCCTGTATATAAAAATCAATTGCTGTTCGTTAGTCTCGCTAAAACTCGAGAACGGCTGGGCCGATTTTGGTGATTTTGGTCTTGAAATATTCGTGAAAGTCCAGGGAAGGTTTATACGGTGACAAAATATATGGGAATTTAAAATTCCACGCGTACGGAGTAGCGGGCATCAGCTAGTCTTATATATAAAAATCAATTGCTGTTCGTTAGTCTCGCTAAAACTCGAGAAAGGCTGGGCAGATCTTGGTGTGTTTGATCTTGAAATATTCGTGAAAGTCCAGGGAAGGTTTAAACGGTGACAAAACATTATGGAGATCTAAAATTTCACGCGTACGGAGTAGCGGGCATCAGCTAGTAAGTAATAAAAATGTAAACAACAATTTTATTTAAAATATAGTCATAGTGAACTATGTGATGAAGTATTTTAACATGTGACAGCAAATTAATGTAATGATTGAGGAAAATGTGACTATTTTCCACAATAGTTATGTTGGGGTTTTCTATTCACATTTACTTTTAATTCCATAGGTCGCAACTGAGATTAATTGAATTATTTAAAACTTATCGTGGCAACCCTATGGAGCAATTTTAACTAGACTGTTTACTGTTTAACGAACTGTTGAAGTTGCCTTTTTTCGCTTTTATTATTAAAGTAGAGGTTTTCTGATCACTATGTTGTTAAAAATTAATTTTTATGTAGTTATTAACAACAGTTCGGCATAAATAATATCAGAAGAGAGATCAAATGTTAAGTTGTAGCGCTGTATGTCTATGTTAGATGTATTAGTGTAACTCAATTCTTTTTGGTCTATGAAGACTATTATTATAGTCATCTTTATAAAGAAAAAAATTGTAAGCTGGTTGTAACAGTACCACTAAGTAAAAGGAACAAAGCTAGATGAAAATATTAACAACATATTTGCATCAATATTTCTTAAAACTCATTACTTTTATGTTGTTCCTTGGCCGTATTTATTCAAAATAATAAATTGTATCTTGTATAAACACTTTGATGTATTGTTTGTGATAGACAATATCAATTGTTAGTCATAAAAATGGCGTCTGTACCGACTAAGGTCACCGGACATTAGTCTCAGTAATCAGTTTTTTGTTTAACATTTTTTTAATACTTATGGTCACCATCGTACAAATATGAGGTAGCGACTATATTAATGACAGATAGACCGACAATATTATTTTATATCTTCTGTGTACCGAGGGTTTGAGCCCTCTTGATTTCTTTCTTTCCTGAGGACTTGTAACATTTGTTATCGTCATGAAATATAAATAATTAAATATAACCGATTCTAGTGTATCACGTACACACTGATTAGATACATATCATTGTATTTTAGATACACTCGATAACGTTTTAACATCCCCCTGATATTATTTTGTGTAGTAAATTGACATGATTATATCATATTATGCCTTTCTTAATTTATGATTATTTGTTGTTACAGGTAAGAGATGACGATTACTAGAAGATACTGTGAGTACTTGTGTCAACACTCATCAACCACGTTCTGTTACGTTGACGCTGAAAACAACACGATTACTTAGCTAAATAATATTTAGTGTAATTTTATTGTAAAGTAGAGAAGGCGACCCTCTGATTAGATGTTTTACAATATCGAAATTTAAGAAAATCAATAGGCTATTTTTTGAGTATGTACAAAATAGCCTATTGCCTAACTATTCAGAGTGTTTACTATGTATTTGATATATTTTATATATAACTTATCGCTTGACGAACCTGGTAACTGTTCTGTGGTACTCAATATCTTTTAAGTTAAATAATATTGAAGATTGGCTTATATAGGTACTTGACCGTAACTTATATTCACACACTTTTTGTTAGTATTCCACACATTATTTTAAAATGTTAATACGGATAGAGCTCACGTCATACACGACAGTTGTCGGACGCGGTGCAAATATTAATGACGCGATCCAGTAGTTCTATCAATAACAATAAGAGCCGTGTCTGTTGTTTATTGATGAGTGTGAAATATTTGTTTGAAATTTTATTTTAAAGTTAACACTACGGCAAGGTAAATATGAACTACTGGTAAAAATGTAGAGAAACTCAACCGCATCTAAACCTAACTCTACGACTAGTAGTTGTGCTGATTTTACAAAGAAATAATGTATGAATCTGTAATAATGTCAACATTTTTGAAAAAACCAATTGGTTTGCTCACATAATCAGAGAATGGACAGTTGAGATGTAGGTATTTAGTTATGGTAAAAATTAAATAGGATTTAACCAATGTATTGTTGATATTATTTACTAGCTGTGCCCACCACTCCGTCCGCGTGGATCGATATTTTTCGATCGACCCAATAAATTTTTTGATTCTTTTTTAGCCGCTAGATGGCGTTGAAAGTAACCGAATTGAGAAATTTCGTATTATGTAAATATCTCTTGATTGAGTGGACCGATTGCGATAAAACAAAAACTAAGTAATACCTTGAGCTATCTAAAATTTTTACGTATAACATTTATATTTATAAGTGTTGTACATTTTACGTGATGCGTGCACAGACAAACATCTAAACAGACAAAAATTACAAAAATGCTAGAAATGGGTTCTGTTGGTTGTCCTTTAACCATCGGACTATTTTTTATCGGCTTTTGTGCCATACAATTAACGTTCGCTACTAAAATATTATTTCAATGGACTTATTAGGTACTTCAGTAGCTTTCTAATATTATTATAATTAATAAGCACAATAATGCTATTAATTTCTCGGTTTATCGGTTTTTACATTTGCGATGATCACAACATGGCTCATCAGAAATATGGGTGTATACAAGTTTAGTTTATTTCTTACTACAAATATTATACTTCATTTCATTTAATTCACATCATGCGTTGTTTGTATTCTAAAGAATAATATTATAGAACGTGCGGACAAGGATGTAGCTTAGCACCGCACTTCGCCATGTTTCCTAATGAAAATGTAACAAAAAATATTTAATATGTTTTGCTAATGAAAGAGAGGAAGTTAATAAACATCCACCTTATTTATTGCACATCGGCTAAGTGGAAACACACGGTTATTTATTACGTGGAAAACTGCTCAGCAATAAGTTCATTGTTTTTCACATTTAAAATATCAGTCATTCGAAACAAGAGTGAAATGTGAACGCTTAAAAAATGGAAAAGATTTTCCAAATGTAACATTATATTCTGCGCATTGTTTTTCGTTATGCTAAACTTTTTATTACTTTTTCAACGTAAATTCACAGTCGCTGTGGCGCCACTTACACAAGCCCATACATTTTAAATAATTTTTAAAGCGAGCGCGATTGATTTACAGTGCGGTGCGAATTTATTAAATCGTTTATCATCGTTTTCCTCGTTCCCTATTTACATTAAGTATAAGTAGGCATTTGTTAATGTATAATGCCTTTTTATAGAAGGCTTTCATGGCTCGGTTAGCCTTTTGTTTGGTTCCCTGTGGTATCACGGCCTTTTATTTGTTAGAGAAATAGACTTTTGTTTATTTTATTTAATGTAACCTCTGTTATTTTCTATATTGTGTAGAGGAATCCTACATATAAAGTACTCAGACTTTACGTCTATCAAAGTCGTATCTCTTTTTGATTCGCTGTGATTTATTATCTTAAATATATTTGCAATCTCTTTTGGTAACAGTACGCGATTTCTACGATATTAATACTAGGCATATTAAAAATGTTTTAACTAACTCTTCTCGTCATTTTGATAATGATGATAATTAAACATGTGTTGTTAATGTGACCTCGATCGGTTAGGTCGTTAGGCACCTCATAACTGCAATAACGATTTTGTTTTTATAGAAACATACTAGCTGTTGCCCGCAACTTCGTACGCTTGAAATTTAAAAATAAAGAAATCTTAGCAAAACAGCCGTCTTTTGCACCCGCTCTACCTATTAAAAAGAACCGTATCAAAATCCGTTGCTTAGTTTTGAAGCTATAAGCTCACAAAGGGATATACATACAAAAATAACGACTTTGTTTTATAATAAGTAAAGATAACCAAACGTACCGGTTATTGTGTTCATTATATAGTTATTATGTTCATACTTATTTGGTTTTTCCGTTAGTTTTGTAGTGACTAATAGAAAGACAAATATATACCAAATATTGTATGTAGGCGAAGAAAGTAGTACATAAAATAGCGAATGAAGGTAATAACAGTCGCGTGCGTTACACTAACGGTGAATGTTCACAAGTTAACAATAAGAATGTATTGTGTCGGTGTGAGCGGACAAACAGACACGGTCACCCACATTGTTATGTGAACATCACAATAAACAGATTATGATGTATGTCCACAGATTAACTATAGCTTTTGAGGCCACCATATGTAACTACATTTTATTGTTAACACTATTTACTTAGAGATTACTGTGGACTAGTTCACCTACCTTTATGTACAACTAATTAATTAGTCAGTACTTTTCATGCAAAATTTCGATTTCAGAGCGAGAAAATATTTTTTCGTTAGGAAGGTTAATTTTCTAGTATATTAAATACGGCTACATTTTTTCAGGCTGTTTTCTTCTATCTTTATAATTAATGAAACAAGAAATACAAGTAGCAAAACGGTAAAGTATTAACAATGATAGAGGTAGTTAAGTGGTAGACAGGTCGAGTAGAGACAGAGCGTCGCGACGTATCGACCGCGGGACCACTAGTACACTACTCGACGGTAACTACGCGGAAATAAACAGGGATGTCTGTATTGTATTTTATCAAAGGAGTCAACTTATACTTACAATAAATAATTATATTAGTGACCGAGCTCCTGTTCACAAAATGAAGTTTGATAAATCGACTATGCTAGTATGCTGTCAAGTGGGATGTAGAATTTAATTTTCTTACTGCCCCCATGCAAAGAATCGTCATTAGTAACATGTGCATTTATTATTAATCATCACAAGAAGATCTTACAGTCAAATGAATGCTGCACCTGTATCCAATACAGTGCTTTTACGAGTTTGAATCAGTTATCGTCAATGTCTGTAGACGTTATGTAAAGCCCGCATCGCTGCTACTATAAACTGTTACATTCAAGATAACACCAACACATTTGTTGTAATTTCTTTTGAAACTAATTGTTTTGCTGTCGCTGTTTTGTGATTAAATAGTGCAAATAAATTCTAAATTAACAAATACCAGTTTAAATACAGGTAAAATAATGAAACAACTTCAACTCTCATGTAAGGCAAGGAAACAAGTATATAATTTTGGTTGTCTATTTTCTTATGTTTCCCAATATATTTGTGTATTTATATTTTTTGTAATATTTGTGTATATTTAGCCTTTACTCAACAATGAGGTCCTTAATGACAAACAAATACAAATAACTTGTTTTTTTTTAAGCATGAAAATAATATAATGAGGAATAAATGAGTATGTAATAATAGTAATGTTTGTGTGAATAATTATATAATGTTATGCAAATATATTGTTAAGAGTCGTCTTGTACCAGTGTGTTACTGGTACTGTGACCAGCACCAGCATTCTATCTGTTTGTTTTTGACTTATAATGTTGATCATAATAATTATAATGTACGGTGAGTTCAAGCAGTACACTCGTACGTTATAATTTGTACTTGATTGTTGTACAGACTTACAAGAGATATAAACTAGTGACTGCTGTGTGTTCTCGCCTGTTACTACACTTGATCTAGTTGGATTTATCCACTTTTTATAAAAATATAAAAAGAGAGATTGTGAATCCATCTTTTTCCAAACGATATGTTCCCTTCGGCGAACGGAGAAACAATGTGAAACAATAAGTTAGATTACTAGTTATAATTGTAGCAATATACCTTAATTATACAATTTTCCTGTCTCTTTGTACTTAGACAACCCTAGCAAATCTGCACGCGGTTGCTATGGCGACATTAAAAAAAATTACTATTATAGTAGTAGAGGTTTTCCCTTAGTTATGTCGTATAGTGCAGGTGTACGACACTACGGTAAGGGGAGGTTTATAACAAGGCGCATATGACAAATTAAATATGAAACAGTTTTTATGCGTCATGCACACGGGGAAACGTAGTACATAATTGTTTAATGACAAGTATAGCTTATATCTAATTGATTATATGTTATTAAATTATATTACGATTCTACAAATTGCTTTTATTACTCAATGAGTAACGCGAACCTATTGAGTTCAAGCAGATAGTAATATGCCGTTTTTACACGCTTTATATTAGCTTCACTTGTATGTTTGTTTGTATGTTTGTAACCGACTCCTTTGGACGCTATTTTGACCCACTTTAAACGGTCAGATTCTATTCAAATTTTGCACACCTGTCTAAGACCGATGACAATGCAATAATTCGATTAAATAAAGCGTGTTTTTTAGTTTTTTTAAACTATTTTTTATTTTCTAATACTAGTTTTATCTGCTAACGTTGTCAAAAATTGTCAGGTTTACAGACAGCCTATAAAAAAGTCAAGAACAGAAACCAAGACATCATTGTACAACCTGTATAAGGTAGTTCTAAGGGATAAACAGTTTTCTATCTAGTCGTCTTCTAGTAGTCTTAATATCTTAGTCCTCCATCCACCAATACCCAATCACCTGTAGAATGTAAGCCGCTATCATTAGTGGTCAATTATCACTAATGATTGCGGTTCAGGTACGACAAGTTCTATATCAACACCATCTTTATATTGGTATATATCTGTGTAATTATTACCTGCAATAGTTAGGTTATTATAAGAATGGTAATTGTAGTCCGATTTGATTGATTATACTTTGAAAATCAATCCTGGATGTCTCGTTACTTAGTTTTGCTTCCAGCTGCTAATGTATATTTATCTTTTATAGTACATATGTATATCAAAAATACTCGTTACAGCTTTTACAGTATTATAAGGTTGAAAAGTTTGACATGTGCTAACTTAGTGTATAAGACTACATAGGGGTTAATTGGTTCATTTATTATTAACAGGACATAAGTTGAATTAATTCACCATAATTAAAAAGCCTTTGTTTTTCACCACCTAACCGAATGTTGGAACGATTAAAGAGTCGATATTGACACTAATATGATAATAATTAAAGTATTATTATATTTTTATTGTTAGTGACTTTCCTTGTAAGTTATTATTTACTTACAAAAATAAATGTGCAGAAAGGAAGTGTTAAATGTTGTTATGTAAAACGGGTGACGTAAACAAACACGCGAACAAATTTAACGAAATATTAACTTACATGATCTTATTAGCGGACTTACTCGTTTGAATGACTAATACGATTGACTCGATTAGTTTATTTTTCTAGTCGATTGCGTATTGTGCAAAAGATGCGACGATTGACTATTGGTATTGTAACTTGCCGTCATTCTGTTCACTAAATAATTTCTATTATAACGAATCAAATCGTATCGTAATACAATTGATACAAGTTTAACAGAAGTACATCTTATATATAAAATTCACGTGTCACAGTGTTAGTTACCGTACTCCTCCGAAATGGCTTGACCGATTTTTATGAAATTTTACATGCATTCAGTAGGTCTGAGAATCGGCCAACATCTATTTTTCAAACCTTTTTTTTTTAGTATGACAAAACAACGTTTGCCGGGTCAGCTAGTTATGCTATATATTTGTAGCGTTCATCTTCTTGCTTCAAAGTAAGCCTATTTTTTATTTCTAAATCTCCCAAGATGTAATTAATTACAATCCGTCTACACTAGTTATATACCTTTGTGAGAGGACCATAGATGAGTCTAACCAATTACCGTCTCTTAAAAGATAAAGGTAACTGTCGTGTAATCTTTGTAATGGCACCATATTACGTGCTAATTTGATATCAGATTATCTAACAGCTGTAATCCTTTTGATGATGTCTATAACAGTGTATTTACTGAGTAACATTAAAAGTATTTCATAATGAATACAGCTGCGGTTTATAATGTTGTGTTTAATGTGTTTGATTATTATGATATCCGCTCACTTAATATATCTAGGACGTGGCGGAACTTATTATTTTTTAAAATAAACAAAATAGATGTTTTAGTAATACTCGTAGTATGAAAATGTTACTATCGTTAGTTTGGTGAGCACCACGTCTCGTCTGTCTGCCAAGAACGTTGTAATACTTAGCTTGTCAGCTACTACTGAAATACGGAGGTTTTAACTGTTCCTTGCACACATACATACGCAGTGTAGAAACTACTGTCTGCCTCCTCGTACATAAACTGTTGCCAACTAACCACAGATAATTCTACTTGCACGTAACTATTATATTTTTATTGCTGTAGCTTTAAACAAAAATGTATTGGTATTTTGTGATGAAATGTCTTCATGGATAGAGATTCTTGGCTCTCGATGTACATATATTTACTTTTTCAAAATTAGCTGATAATTGGAGTCATTCAAAGTTTCTAATTTAGCCCATCAACGAATGTGGATCCGTGACCAAGTGAGCACACCACTGTGAGGCCGTCCTCCACAAATAGCAGTTTGACGTGAGCGTGCAGTAATGCACTGGCGTTATAACTTTCAACATACGAGCGAGGTTTGCCTACTGGTTAAATATAAACTGTGCGCCGGGATGATCTTGCACCACACATACGGAAAATTCCCACATATGTATTACTAAAAATATAACGTTGCCACAAATATCGATCGGGAATTTTCATCACAAATATGTACAGATATTATAATGTGCGGTTAAGGTGTCACTCACATAGAACTATTTATCTAAACTTGGCCGCGATGATCATTGTGTTATACGAATAATAATATATGATTGTGAACTTTACCGTATTAAAAAGTGACATTATGTTCGCAAACGTCAGTTTGTCAAAACCAAGAGTCTTTAGGCCGTAGAGTATTTTGATAATTTTGTAATAGTCGCTACCGATTTTTAAAAAAATTATAATATAAGTACTAACCATGTAGGTACTTTAGCGTCAGTTAGAACGTGAGTTCCTGTGATACAATATGTTTTATTAATATCGTGTACAAGTAGCACCTAGTTGATAATAATAGCAGCTACTATATTGAACGGTGACCAGCGTTTTAGTGTCAACAGTAAAACCTATTTGTATACTTACCACCTACAATTAGCGCCGAGCGGATAAAATTAGCGTTAAATTAAGTATCAATCTCACGATCAATGGTTGTGACGATACTGATGAAACTGTACTAATATTTGTAATTACTACCACGTCGCTTATCCATTATGTACTTACTATTAGTAACTATACATATTTATAGTTAGTTGCTAGTTGTATCTATGTAAGTGTTATTGTAATGAATATAACAACGTCACCTAGTCACAAGTAGAGCGTTAAGCTTGTAGTATCTGATAGCGCATACAATACGTTTATTACTCGGCTAATATATACGTGTGTGGGAAACACCCACACACACACAGTCAATAGTCATGTTCATGTATATTATTTGTCTTTTAATGGAATCGAACTAAAGACACAGCGGGTCGCGGCACGGCGCCTATCACTGGGTTATTGACGATAACACTATTTATTTAATGTACATTACTGTATATATACTACATACAAATGTTTGTACTGTAGACGCAGTACAAACATTTGTATGACATTTATGGATATAACACAAATGATTGTCCCAAGCGGGAATCGAACCCGCGACCCTCGTGATCGGCAGTCCATTACATAAACCACTCCACCACGAAGCCCGTCATAATGTATGTATGTAACAACAAGGAGCAACTCATAACATATTAAAGTAACAGTACTCGATGTAGGCTGTTTAAATAAAGGCTTCACATCAATTAGGATTAGTCGCTTTGACGTAGGTACGTCCATGTGGGAAATCATTGACTCTATCTCGTACTGAAAATTAAACTTGTGTCTAGTTTCACGAAACTTCACATACAGTTAGTTAATTATCATAAGTAACTATATAGATGTGTTAACAGTATGTTCGAGCATATAAGTAATTAATTATGTATTTCATATACATATATGTATAGACGATTTATATATAGAACACACGGTGCTACGATCTAAAGAAACTCACTGCCTAACTATTGCACGAATGGAAAGCTTTCATCATATTAGGTTCTGAATATTAAAATATCCATATTACGTGTATCTGCTCATTATTATTTTTTTGTTTGTAAGGACTTCTGTAAAAATTGTGTAATTTGTTAAATATTTAACAGTTAACTGTTTAATTTCCACGACAATAGTTTAGTCGTTCACTAGCTATATAGCTAGCCTTGTGCAATAAGCTAGTTAGTTACGAAGCTGGTACAGTGCAGCTGTGTGCATGTACTGGTTACATAGGTGCGTGTGTGTGTGTGTGCACCAACTAGCTCGTATTGATCGTAGACATATTGTTTGTGCACTATCAACAATCAAGAATCAATTTTTTTTATTTTTTATTCATTTATTCATGACCATAGAAACAAAGCTTTTCAGCCGGATACATTATTAAAAACACAATCTAATCAAATAAACTACAAAGTAATAACATTAACATTAAAATTTTAAAATAGAAATTTTGGAAATACTTATTTATAACTAAACATTTTACATTAAATTTTTTCTACAGTATCACAAATATACTTAAACAATGCATTAAAATAATTCTTATTTGATAATATTATGTCCTTAACTTGGCAGGGTACACTTTGTTGTTGTTCACTGTCAGTAATGTCACTCACTAAAATCAACCGTTGCAAATTAAAACTTGAGCATCTTAAAATAATATGATCTAAATCGGCATATTCAGATTCACAATGATGGCAACAACTGTTGCTAAAATGGTATACCAATTTACATTTCATCTAAACTGCTACTTATTTCTAAAATCAATATAAAATTTTATCAAAGTTAAATTGTAAATATAGCGAGACCATCAGATGGAATTAAACAAGTAAACCATTAAAACTTTAAGGACGTAGCGTAGGTACGTTATATGTAGGTGTAAAAACTAATTGGATAACTTGGTCATGTTAAAATGTATTAAAGGCTTTATTGATAAGACGATGACGTCAGCCTCTACACCTCTTCTCTTATTATGTAATAATTAGTAATGTGAACAATGTGTTGAGAGTGTATGTGCTGGTGTTAGTAGTATAATTGCATCGGGCGCAGTGATACAATGTTGTTGTTAAATAACTTATAAGGTCTACGTCTTTGCATAAGCTTTATACTTTCTACACACAATAATATCTTAGAAAATATTTATATATAATAAATGTAATAGTCCAAACTTTAATTAATAATAATAATAAATAAATATACATGGACATTTCACACAACGTCCTCTGGTCCCAAGCTAAGCTTATTATGCTTGTGTTATTGGTACCAGAATTCTAGTTTTGAAGTTGGACTGTAACAAAAAATAATTACTTGGACCCCCTGATTAGGTGAGCGTTATATTTACGTCTCTCTTTTGTTTATGTCGAAATTCTAAAGTATATGTATTGTCTACCTAAATAACAACTTTTCTGGCTAAAACTTATTCTAAACAAGCGATTTTATTAAAAAAGTTTAAGACAATGTTAAGTCTGCTTCTTTGTTTTTATTCCAATCTCTACATGACGGACAATTTGTTAGGTTTTATATTAAGTTTTAGTTAAGACTGTGCTCATATGCTTTTTGTATAATTTCACAACTGTCATAAATTATTATCTAATATATAAAATTCACGTGTCACAGTGTTAGTTACTGTACTCCTCCGAAACGGCTTGACCGATTTTTATGAAATTTTGCATGCATATACTGTAGGTCTGAGAATCGGCCAACATCTATTTTTCAATTCTTTTTTTTTAGTATGGCAAAACAACGTTTGCCGGGTCAGCTAGTATTAATATATAATTATATGTATTATTCACAAAACATTAATTGGTTTTTCGTAAATGCCGCGTGTACAATACAAATTAACGAGCATGTTTTCATTTAATATAGACGTTTAAATTGTTACATTACTAATTAAATTTACCCCAATTTGAATATTTTAACAGTGTGTGTAAAATTCCCGCGCGGTAATAATAATGTTCTATTTAAAAGACAAAATAAACAAGACAATATGTCGGCGACACTAACACAAGTTTAATATTTATTTACCGTATAATTGCTGAGGTACTAATGACGCGGTGATGAGCAGCGTATGTATGTGTGTACACACACATGTGCTAAAACTGTGGTTATGCAGGGTTACCATGTGTTGTAGATATCCCGAGATTTGTGGATTGATTTTAATGAATATGATGACAATGTACGTTTTGAAATAGAAAACATAATATATAGTTTTTTGTTTATTGTATGTAAATTTTTATGAAAACGCACGCATGTAAAAACCGACTGTTTACTTAAAGCTGCATAAGTTTATGTATAACTATATTTTTGAGATGAATCTGTATTAACTAGTATTGTTTTTTTAAATTGTAAAACTAATAGAAACTACAAAGACTAAGTGGTGATTGCGTGGAGGCGGTAATTGTGTCAGATGTATGTTAAATGAGTCACCACGTGACATAAATAAGAAGTAGAAGTATTACTATTTGCATTTCGATTAGTACGAGGCTTACAACAAAATATTATGATATATTATGTTAAGTTTGTTAGTTTTTACTACTGCCATATTTTAGCTGGCTCTCTAAGTCAAAAACGGGGAGAATAAATAAATAAATAAATATTCATGGACATTTCACACAACGTCCTCTGGTCCCAAGCTAAGCTTATTATGCTTGTGTTATGGATACCAGAATACGGATAGAATACATAAACTACTTTTCTTTTGTAAATACATACTTATAATACATAGAAACACCCAGACGCAGTACAAACATTGGTATGACAATTAGAAAAATCACACAAATGATTGTCCCGAGCGGGAATCTAACCCGCGACCTCTTGATCGGCAGTCCGTTACCAGAACCACTCAACCACGAGGCTCGTCAATGTCGAATGTTTTTTTTATATGGCAATTATGATGTAATTATGTGTACGCATATGTACATATACAAATACATAATGTATCTATTTGATTTGTTTGTTGTCTACATGATGGATGTCGCACTACAAACAAACATCACAATCCTATTATTATGAAACACCACGAACGAGCTTTTGGTAAATAAGTAGAGACAAATATATTTCATTTAATTGAAATTTGATCTGAAGAGATTTGTCTGTAATACGAATTAAATTGCTAACACAATATTTACATTCGTCTCGTTTCATTATACATGAAAATAATACAATTGCTATTTGTTGGTTATATCTCTTTTTTTTAATGAATGAATATTTATTTCGCCGCAAATAGGTTTTGGATAATAGGAATTTGATAAGTGTAAGTAGAAATCCGTGTGGTGACGAATTAAGAATACAAGTGTCACCACCCCATCTCCTTCGAAGGGTGCTGTAAAAGCCAGCTAAGGGATATTGCACACAGATGACATCCTCTGTGAGAGACGGAAAACTCGAAAATAAACCCTGTGCCAACACGCCTGCGCCTACGTCAGCCCGGCACAGTAGACCATAATCTCTCCCAAAATGGAGAAGGCCCGTGCCCAACAGTGGGACATTAATGGGCTGGAGAGAAAAATATAAAAGGTCATGTGAAGCAAAAGTTTAAAAAATAAAAATAAAAAATAAAATTAATTTTAATGAATTTTTTCATTTTGTAAATTAGGGTCCAAAAGTAATATGTTTTATTTTTGGAAACATTGATCGTGATACTTAGCATAAGTTAGTTTGGTTTCAAATATCAGTATAATATACCGTCGCGTCGCGCGTCGCTTTCGTAGCAAGATCGTAGCACTTTCTATAATCACTCTCGCTATTCAATGCTCTATTGTTAGTAATGAACATTTGTACATGGCTACGAACTAACAAATACAGCTAGTTTGGCTTAATCTTATACTCACGTAATATTCTTAAAACACTTATGGTCTTATTCATAATGACTTATCGGAGGTTTAAAAGTTCGCTAAAATCGGTTTGCGAAAATGGTCAAAACTTGTTATTCATGATAGTCTTTTTACGCTAAAAAGTTTATTATCTTTCCGATAAAATCATTGTGAATAAGACGATTTTTAGTTCTTTAATTATTTAGTTGTCATGTGCTACGTTATTGAAAACGTGTAGAGCTTACTTGTATAAGAGGTTTTTGGATCATAATTAGATTATACGCAATTTCATTAATATAATAATATGTCGTCATTTTAAAGTCAACCAAAACTTAAGCATTTCGTTCTGTCCTAGTGTACACCTATTTCTAAGTTACACGTACTGCACAGCCCTGTAGATACTGTAACTAACACCCAATCCTTATAGATTTAAATAAATCCTTTCACAGCAAATAGGTTTGTCTGGCATCACTCCTAAGAGTCCTAACGTTTTAAGTTTGTTAGTCGCCGTCGGGCGCCAGACGCGATCGGTCGCGTCGCTGTTACCAAATTTCTACGAATACCAAGATATTCAATTACTGGTTCCGAGTCATAAAAACCTTAATGATTATTTTTTATTGCTAACAACAATTTCTGAAAATTATATAAATATATTGAGTGGTAATTGTAATTTCTGTTAATGTGTCTGGCTGTGGTTTTGAATGGTTAAGTGGCAGGTGTGGAGGGCCTCCATTAATCAGTGCATTAGCTTGTAAAGAGCACATTATTTAGTTAGGTTAATGGGTATTCGATTAACAATGGCGCGGCCGTAGCAACCGAATAAACAGTCGGCCGGTACTTCATTACTTTTATAGAAGTTTCGATTTAGTATCTGTTGACTTAACTTGACTACGGAAACGGTAATAATCGATATGGATATGTCGGATAGCTTAATATTTCGTTTTACAAACAGAATATTAAAATTCTACAATTACAAAAATTAAATTAAAAATCGATAACATAATGTAAATTTAATTTACTAAATCACAAACATCTTTGAGTTCAAAATCGTGATTAAATAGATTGTTGTTATATGCTCAAACGGATGTACTAATTTTAATGAAATATTGCTATGGTTTCATCTTAAATTAATACATGAAACATAGCTTAACAACGTAGTTTCCTTGTTATAAGTAAAACGGGTAAATCATGGGGCACATCCTATTATAAATTGATTTTGTTAAATGCATTTGGCTTACCCTTTTGGTGAGTTTACTCATGTGTTAAAATACCATGTTATCTCAAGAGGCTTACCTTATTCTATGGTAGTTTTAAAGTAGCCATAAACACTAAGGTACTTTCGTTTTAAACTCATTTTAAACTTCACATATGGTTAATAGAAAGATATAATCTTTACAAGTAGAAGTGTTAAAAAAAATACATGTTGTACAGTTCTTCAAATTCTGTGCATGTAGTGTTCGATTAGGCAAATTAAAATATATCGTATTTTACTCTGATTATAAGAATATCTAAAAAAAATTCTAAATTAACTAAAATGTTGTAAGGTTGACCACAGGGTCGGAGTTCGGAGCACGTCCCTTCTCAGTAAGCTCCGGTTAATAAACTGTGTTTGGTTGTTAATGTTATTATTACACGGTCTTAAGGAAGTTTACTTGGTACATAATGTTTTAATTAAGTTGCTGCTCTCTGTCTTTACTGAACTTTACTTGTTTATGATAGATCAATAATTAGGAATAACGATATCTTGTTATATAAATGAGTTGTTGGAACGTTTACATTATTAAGTTTCATTAATTTTTCTTGTCAATCACAAATTATTTACTTTTTGTAGTTTATAATTAAATACGAACAAATGCTGCTTTTATGGGTTCCAATTGTTATACAAACCAAAAGTCCCCCGTCTTTCTGTGAGGATAACTAATTAAATTATATAGTTATGTAAATTAATCAGCTCTCAGTGATAATGGTTCATCATATGTACGTCAATACAGTAATGGTTTATTGCGTAAGTTAAATGTAATTTAATTATTTTAGTTAAGTCGTAGGTAGATATTTACATAACGGTAAAACAATGTAAATATTAATTCAACTCTGCCAAGTGTAAAGTAATATAAAAAAGGTAGGTAAAATGCTAAGCAATGAAGACGCATGTGCTCGAATATTTAATGTTAGTAGAGTGGATGTCAGGTGTCGTGGGGCGGCTTTTTATTTCCGGCGCCGGAACATTGGGCGAGTGCCTCACATCCGGTGTACAACAGTAGAAAACTTAAACTGAGATAGCATCTTATAACTGTAGACTGTTTAATTATACAAAGCCTTCTTCTCAGTTATCGTTGATGTTCGATACAGTTACAAAGTGAAAACTTTTGTTTGTAATAGGTCCCAGCTACAAGTTCTTTCAAAACATTAAAAGCTAGGAGGCGTCTAGTTTTCATAGTGAAAATCTTTGAGACACCGCTCTTAAATTTCTTTTATCTACAATTTATTTTATTATTATTTTTTTCTTTGTAACATTAAGAAAAAAATTTGGCTAACACCCTAGCATACCATGAAATATGAGGTTTGATGATGTCTTGGATCCAGCTGCTTTTAAAAATGCTCTGCATAATTTGTGATGATGACATGATGGATCAAATTATGGTGGAAAAAATTGACTGCCGCAAGTAAGGCATAGCATGTCAATTGCAAAAATCAATAAATTACTTTAGTAATGACATGATGGAGTTCAAATAGCGTCTTGAAAATTTCATAAAATATTAAACGTAGTAAAAATTAAGTTTTAGATAAAAGATTAAAAATGATTACATTGAGGCTTCATGTTTAACAAAAAAGCCAGTAACTTATCAATGTTGTGCCCCAATTTATTTTTATTTTTACTATTGAAAGTACCAATTTCGTAGGAGACTAGTCAGTTATGACATAATTACAATTTACAAAATAAATTCCGCCTGAGTGGTTGGCTGTTTATAAACACCCGTGATGTATTTAATTTAGACTACAAACATATGTTACCATCTAAGTTTGTAGAGCATGAGTGCCTGTGTAATTTCCAGACTTAAGTCTCAAGTTATGACATAACCTGAAAGTTTGCCTGTAAATTGACATTATAGCTGATAAGATGTAGCGTACCTACCTATACCAGACAGTTATTGAATTTGTTCACAATGAGTTTACAATTAACAAACTTAGTAGCTTTGTAAAGATAATTATTAATATAATTATTAGTCATATAATTTGTAGTATATTAGATCTAAGGCTAATTAATTTTAATTTCAAAATTCTGGTAAAAGTATTAATAGTGACTAGTCAGTAACGAATTATTTGATTTGACATTAACTAACCGGTTAAATTACATTAGTCTTATAATGAAAATTAATGATAGGGTTCAACTCTCATCTTTCTCTGGATTGAATTAAATTGATTGATTTGAAACTTTACCTAAATGTATTTCATTTTACAACTAAATTTATACTTTTGGTAATCGAATTATTTTAGTTTTAATAGTCACCAAAACCAATCTTTGATTAAATAACGCGGCTTCGAATTTCATACTCTTTTTTTACATGCAGCAAATTAAATTATTTGTCTCATCCACTTTTTCAGACATTTTTACTATCACACGTATCGATGGCAATGAGAGTATGTCATAAACTATACGTTAGACGTATTAAAATCGCAATTTTATCAGATAATGTTGACGGAAGGCTTCGGCTTAAGCCTCTGAAATGACGTCGCGGGCGCTTGGCGGGATTCACCGCCCGCCAGCTACTGCTGTGGTGTTTCAATTATATGAGAACACTCTGCTAACTGTGATAACGTTACATATTAAATAGTTCACGTTCAAAGGAATTTGATTTTGAACTCTATAACACTATTTTAATGAATATCTATTGTACAAGTTCGTTGATGTTTGAAGTATTTTAATAGTGGGCAGCGTCGTCCGACACAGGCCACTGCACCCCTGACTCCCTCACCAAGCGATCAATACTACATCGTTATAGCTTTTCCTATATTGAAATTAAAAAAAAAACAGCACAATGTAGGCCATTAGAGAAAACAAGAGAATAATACTAATGTCGAAAAAAATTGTTGGGCAACGTTCAATATGTGTACGTATACGTATCGTATTAGTTTCTGTTCATCAGGTCTATGACCTGAGGGTCGCGTACTATGAGTATGACGTCCAAGCTGCTGGCTGCATGTCATTTAACACATCTGAGAATTGTGCCACTCGGACGTACACAGATCATTGACATTGGCAACAATCATGGAAATATTTATACATTGAAACGATGGAAGTGAGCCATTTGTGAATTTCACATTTTTATCAATTTTCAACGACTATTTTCTGCCAGAAATTATTCGGAAACAAATCATGTATCACAATTTTATGGTTTTTTTTTTTGTAAAAGTTTTTTTGTGATTGCAGCGCTAGTGTTGGCCCTTTCAGTACTGTCTTATATTTGACTGTCTGCTGTGCGTTTCCCTGATGATCTTCTAGTCGAATCTTACTTCAGAGAATCGAACGAGAGGTACAAAACTAATAACAACACAACACTACTTGTTAATACTAAACACACTTGTTCTTAGATCACATTAAAGAGTAATCCTAAAGTGGCCACTTATCAAACGAAAAAGTTAATCGGAATGTTTTGGGGCGTACATCAACCCACTGTTGGGGTTGTGGGAGGGAACAAACAAAGAACCTTAGATAATGAAAGTATACACCGGCCCGTTGATCCTCATTATATGATGATTTAATCAGTTTAAAAGCAGTAATATAGTGTGATGATTCTGACAAGTTAATTCATTTGTCACTGAACAATATTCCCTCGTTACTAAGATAAAAACAACACAAAAAACGTCCTTTCCGCGTCCCTTTTTATCTTCCACGTAACATCAGCAAGTTTCCTATTTGAACTTATTACAACGTTACATAAAAACATTGTTGTATCTCATGCCACAAACTTGTCCCAAGTAATTATTGACAAACAATCGTGTGTCTCCGACCGAAGTTACATGTATACATGTACACGGTGACCAAATCGTAGACGTTGCTGGGATTAAAAACCATTCTATTTGCTTCCTATTAACCGTTATGTAGATTATTTATTTAACATTTATGTGAATATGACGTCATCATAACTTCTCGAGGTCATGGATGAATATAACATTTACAATATGTACCTGGTAAAAACAACATCTATGTTATTTGTATCATCTCTACATAATATATATGTAGAGAATGTCCGTCTAATAGCAAAAACATTATTACGGTACTAAAAAAACAATCTACAATTGTAATGTTAACATGGCGACTCTACGTAACGTAATTCCAAACAAAAACAAGAAAAGTTTAGCAACAGCAGCGTTCACAGTCAGACAAGTCATTTTGATCTGTTCTCTAAATTGTAGTCATTTGTCCTTTTTAGGGTTCCACACACACAATAAATAGACGGTTACAACTGGGCTGTGACAGCAGAGATATTAACCAAACGGTCCCGTATCAATCTTGAACACAATGGGCTCCCATCTCATAGACAGATGAAACAAATAAATATTTACAGACATTACACACGATGTCACGGCTCTTAGCGTAATGATTGTGCTATGTGTTACAGATTTCGGAAAAAATAATGAACCTTGTTAATTCAAGCAACACGATATACCAAGCTTGTTGGTTTTCATTCAAGTTATCGGTCTCTTTTAGCCATAGGATATAAATTGTAGAATAAACCTGTCACTAATCCCTAAACCAAAAAAGTCCAAAATGCTCTAAAAATATTATTTATAACGACGGATATTAACGATGTTTAAATCCCTACTTGTGTTTATTTATTATCTTCATTTATTATAATTGTGTATGTCCGATGAGTGATGGTGGCCTATATTGTGGCTATATCGACTAAACGAGATGAAAATATAATTGAAATGTAATGACAACGATTTATTATCGAGTGGCGTCCCGCGCCGGGCGGCCCCTACTAATCGCGTTACTTTGTCATTAAATATATCTCCTTAGAGGTGAGCGCGACTTGTATGTCCTTAGACTTAATGCACAAATATTATTAACAATAACATTATGATATTTATAAGAGATTTAATAGTGTATCGTAAATACGTTGATCACAATATAAATCATTATAATACGAGCATACTTATGTCATTAGCACTAACCGATATTATGCTACGATGTGTTTTATACAATAGGCAGGTACATTTAAATAGTCAAGTCTTGGCTTATTGAAACGTGGATGAATCTACCTTGGCCGTGGTGTATTTCTCCATTAAATAAACGCGATGTTTCACCGACAAATTAGCATCAAACGGTGATTGTTATCTATCATTAAGTTGAGTACATAATGATTGAGTCTAATGAAACGTCGTAGTTTGAGAGTTTCTAGTAAGGTTGTTGTAGCTACACGCCAACTTACAATAATGCTTCTGTTTTTATTTTATTTACCGCTGCATGGTATTTTTAAGATTTAGAAATGTAATATTTTTCCAAATGTAGATCTTAAAAGTATTATTTAGCTTATAACTAAGCATAATGTCACTATTAATTTGACTTAAACGAATACATATGTTAATTTCAGGTGCATAGGCAAACAGTAATTAAATTAAAAATACTTATAACGACATGGAAATATAATGGTGCAAAAATTGCTGTCGACAAGAAATTGAAAATTCTATGAAATCACTAAGCTGTGTTTAATCACTTAATGCATTATGGTGAGTGATCAGTAGACCGGGTTAACTTTATTGTGAACTTGTGAAGTACCTCGTTGTTATATTGTGCGCGGTTGTTCGCAACTAAACTTCGCACGTCACAAATCAAATTATCGAAATCCGTTTCTATTTTGGTCGCCGTCACGAGCTTTGTTCACGAATCTCATTAGTATAGTGTAGTGTGTTATAACGATGGATACATTTGGTTTTATTAGTTAAGAAATATTTAAATTGATAAACCTATACCGTCACGCCACTATTTTTTCAACGAGGTAATGAATTGTATCAGTTAATTAATATAAACAGTAAAATGTGAATTGGATCTTTGTTCTCCAATTTATTTGGTGTCCCATTGTAGGGAACAGGTTTTCTTTTCGAGGTTGCTATCTTTCTCTGTACTGAATATTGTATCCATAAGTAACTACTATGCTAATCGTCTTTGTACTTATTGTAAGTCTGTCGCTAGAGGAAAGTTATAATTGGATGTACTTAATATATTTACAATTATCATTTTTTATATCTCAAGGTTTCGGGTACTTAAATATGTGAAACTTTGCGCAACAGGAAACCTTGTATTGCAATTAATGAGATAGCGATCGCTATAATTATGTGCAAAGGACACGAAAGAAATTGTTAAAGCAACGACATAACAACACCGACCGCGACGCGACGTGGGGAACGTTCATATGGTAGTAGTTGAGTGTAGAGGACAGGTCTGGTGGTTCCCTCGGTGATGACGTCACAAGTCGCGTGTACCACCAACCTCGCCGCTCCACACCACAGCCACAGCCACTCGCTCGTCGACTGACTCACTGAGCGGACGACAACCATCGACCTACATTTTATTATTGATACGAATTTATAAGAGTTACTTTAACTTAGTCTCTGGAAGTTTCGAGATTGGCCCTGAATGGTCCAGTTGTAAAATGACAAGAACTCACCAGTGATGTTATAATGTGTGGATGTTGAGTTGATCTAGTGCAGTGTTATGTGTGAGATGGGTATCATAATAGGTACGTGTGTGCCGGACGGTGAACAGGACTCGGCGTATGATGTGGGCGCGCAGACGAGGAGACCGCCCCGGAGGATACTGTACGGTATGCATCACTACTACTGTAGCCTCAACTACTGTACGTTTGGGAATGAGAACGAATTATAAGTAACATGTTATCTACTATTTGCTAGTTGAAGAAACGGTTCGGTAACATTTATATTCTCTTTCCGGCATCAGACGGGTACGTGGTGCCAGATTTTGCATATCTCAGGTAGTAGACTGCGGTGAATTACTATGACGTGGACTAAACACAATAAGTATTGTTTTCTAACACTTGCGCGACTCATTTGTGTAAATAAAACCATTTTTTACGGATTTAGACGCGTCTATTTATTTTTACAAATACACGCGTCTAATTCCGTAAAAAGTAGTTTTATTTAAACAATAAGTATTTTTAATGTAATGTGTTTACCAATACATCCGCCATGACCTACCAAATATTTCTGCTGCTAGATTCAATGTGTTGGATGGGATGGTTTCTATCAGAAAGCAAGCAATCTTATCGGGCATCTGGCTCGTGTAGCGAGCTTAACTAAGCCTGAACTATATTGTAGTACTATTAAAAATTCCTACGAATTTTAATATATTTTAAGTATGATCATTAAGTTGATTGTTATTGTAAGATGACATTAAGTGAAATAAACAAGGCCAACAAGTGAAAGCGCGTGTCACAATCGTAAAATTAAACAAACTCAATAAATTCAAAGTTGTCCAATACCGTGTTATTGATGTGTTTATAATAGTCCATATCGTTTCATTGTAAAGAAACCAGTAATGTAGGTTACACCATTATGTTATGTTGTCGACAAGAATAGTCGATGTGATAGTGTAACAGCAAAACGTTTAGAAATTACTAAACAAATCGATGAGCTCGGTGTTAACATGGACTCCGTCTTGCTCGGACATATAATAATCTATAATTATAATAATTCTGTAAAGAGGTCAATTCTGTACATGAAATATATTTTCTAAATAACTATCAGGGGGTGATTAGTGATCGATACTGATGCCAATTCTTCATACTCCTGGGCAGGTTATAGTATACTTTTCATCACGCTACAATCAATAGGAGCAGAGTAGTGAAGGGAAATGTTGGGGACACGGGAGAAGTTACTCCATTTTTTAAGCTTCCGTCGCGTGTGCAGCCTTAATGGTTAAAGTTACATAGAAATCATGTATGACGGAATATATATATCTACATAAAATTGTCTAAAAAATATCCCGAAACAGCACATATATTCTATATTTTATGGTTGACTCACAATAACACGTGTAACTCCTGATAGCTTAGCAGATCGTTCATTCTGATTATATTTGTTTACTCTTACGTTTATAATACTCTCACTCAAGCAGTAGTTAAAAATGTTGCAAAAACGGGGAAAATTTCCTAAATTTTACGCGGACGGAGTCGAGGGCAACAGCTAGTTATAAATAAATATTCACGGACATTTCACACAACGTCTTCTGGTCCTAAGCTACGCTTATATGCTTGTGTTATGGGTACCAGAATACGGATAGAATACATATTATACTACTTTTCTTTTGTAAATACATACTTATGTATTAAAAGAAACACCCAGACGCAGTACAAACATTTGTATGACAATTATTAACATAACACAAATGATTGTTCCGTGCGGGAATCGAACCCGCGACCTCTTGATCGGCAGTCCGTTACATGAACCACTCAACCACGAGGCACATCAAAATAATAATGTTAATTGTAATTTTATTGATGACTGATTCGTTTGAATTGTAACTAGTACCTATTTCTATGAAAAATACTAAAATGGTCAAGCGTTATTAACTCACAGGTGCTAGTCAGTGAACCAATAAATATGTTTATGTATATTTACTGGCTAGCTGACTAGCCCTTGTTAATTTCAAACATAACAAATTAAATGGTGTACAAGAATAATGTGTACAAGACGATATTTAGTTACTATGTATATTTTATGCAATTGTATCTTTTAAATAAAATTAATAGTATGCACAAAACATCTAGTGTATTGTCGAATATCTACATTTAAAGAAATTCTTAAAGTAATTTCAGAACGAAGTATATATGAACATATATTTACATGCTTACTGTCTGGATTCTCGAATAAACACGTTAACATTGAGTCATGGCCATGGTTGCTTCTTTTAATTATAATTATATACGTCAATATTTATTTACGTAAGCTGTATAACTACTAACGCTGATTTTCTTCTATTAGTCCTCATGGGTTCTACTCATTAATTACTAGAGGAATCAATACTATGCAAATATACATAACTGGATAGGACCACGTCACGCGGTTCATTCTTGCCTTGCAATAATAGCATTATTTATTACGTAAATAATTAAATACCTATAGTATATAAAAACATATTTACAGGTCACTTCTTTACTTGCCACATAACCAAGATTTAATTAACATGTTATTTCTGTTTGGGTACACCAATATATAGATAATGGTAATCTGATGCAGATCGGTGTTCCTTTTCTTGAGCAAACTTATCTTTATTGGTGAGGAAGCGAAGTGCCTCCACGGTCTTACCTTCATTTTTAGATTCATTTTTAGAAGGCACGTAAGGTACAGGCATCGGCATCGCTGGGGGTAACGGCATCGCATGAGGCATCGGCATCATAGGACCGAATGGCATCATAGGGCCCATCGGCATCATTGGGGCCATGGCTATCATTGGCATCATTTGAGGCATGGGCATCATCATTGGAGGTGGCAAAGGCATAGGCATTGGTTGCTGTGGTCGATGTTTGCGTTTTGTTCGTGTAGTATGTTGTTTCTTCCGGGTTTTGGTGGTGGTAGTAGTTGTAGTAGTAGTGGTGGTGGTTGTCTTCTTGGTGGTATCAGTTTCTGTGTCAATAGATCCATTCCCGTCATCATCGTCGCTCTCTTCGTCACAAGGTGGAGGTATTGCACAACCCGGTGGAAAAACTGAAAAGTATAAGTTTAATATAGCATTTCAAAAGTGGAGACCAATTTTAAGGACCTACATCAATATTATCGTATATCATCGCCGACACGTACATATTAACACAGCCAGTAGGCACAGAAAATGAAGAATTAGGGATACTTTTCCTATTTACTCAAAATCTACTAAATATATTTTAATTCTGATTTACGTGTTTCTATACATAATAGTTACCTATGTTTTTAAAGTTATTTCATTAGTTAATACGCGACAATAGACCGACAAATGAAAAAAATAAAAAATTAGAGAGGTTGTTTCGCCTAGATTTTCTATCGAGAAAACTTTTTTCAATCGCGTTTCTGAGTTTATGCGATCCTAGATCATATATTGCAAAAACATATACTTAAAAAATTAGAGCTCTAGCCATTCAATCTAAAGAAACAATGAAAACTTCGTACATAGAAAAATGCACGAAGCTATTTTGGTGGACTCAATGCTTGAGGGACTCTCTAGTCGCGTAGTAGATCACCTATTAACTTATTGATTATAATGTGTGACATTTATAAGATGAAGACATATAATCGCGCTATACCTAACTATAAACGGTGCAGGTTTGTCTAAATCTTTTTTACATTCGGTGCGTAAATGTAATTAAAATATTACATAAAAATATTCTGTGCATACAAATATGAAGCAATACCCATAGGTTGCTGTACAAGTATAGGAGCTATTGCTCCTACTGCCGGTGGCAAGACCATAGGAGCCATCCCCCCTATCGCTGGTGCCACTGCACCCAGGAGCAAACCTGGCGGTGGAACTGGCCCTAAAGGACATCCTACGCACTTTGGCTTGCGCCTTGAGGTTCTATAATCGAATTTCATGCTTTGTGGGTTTTCCAATACTTCTGAATAGTTGATTATTTCTGATGTCGTTTTCTTTCGAGAACGTTTCTCAATATCGGGTGCCTGGAAGGAAAGGTTTTCAATAGAATTTTGGCCGCCTATAGGATCGTTCGTTTCGAAGGAAAATGGAGATATTTTTTTAATGTTTCCTTTTCTCGCCAACGTGTTTTCACGTCGGTTCTGTTTACATTCTTCGCACATTTCACAGTAAACCTTCAACAACGGTGGGTGTTCGTTCTTCTCCTTGCATCGATTGCAAGATATGCGGCAGTCAATGTCACCGGTACTTGTAGCTATTATTGACCACAACGCCAACGATAAAACTGATGCCTGCCTGGAATTATAATGATACATAACTTTTGTGTTTTGGCTTTTTCTATTGAAATCATGATTCTAATGTTGATAGAACGGTTACAGCCCATGGTCGACTTAATTTAGTTTCGTTGTCCCCCAGATTTAAGTCTGACTAAGTATTCGTTACAAGTTTAGTTCGTTATCAAAACAGCAAGGTTTAGAAGGTATCTATCGACAACTTTAGCATAATAAATTAATAGTTACCTAATTGTGTAAATATCACCTCGAATATTGATAAACGGATACATTGGTGGCGTTACTGCAGCGATATGGCTCTGCGAACTCCGTACACATTTTATTATACTATTGTAGTTTTAATATAGTGTTACATAAGACTTGCGAAATGTTTTATGATCAGCCGTGAATTATTGTTATCGACGTATTTGATTATATTTCTACAATAACCTTAGTCGTCATCGTTGGACTGAGTTCAAAGATTGTGAGGAATACACAATTATTGGGGCTGACAGTGATTCGTACAAGAAGACTCGTTGAACGTCGCTTTAGCTGAGCAATCGATCTTTATTGTTAAATCCATGTGTTGACCACTTGCTGCTCTTTTCTAACAGTGATATTCTTTAAACTCAATTTCAAACTAATTAATAAATATACATATTAGGAATATTTCAAGCCCTACTAAGTATAAGTATGTCGTATTATTCTGAGCTTTCTTGTCTCGTTAGCTGTATAGTAGAGATTTGTGTGACTGAACAACAATGGTTCAAAATAAATCTCAGGGCGCAGGCTAATGGGTTGGTGCGCTGCCAAAGGCTCAAGGGCTGTCAGGAAAATTTTATGGAAATGTTGTGCCAAGTCTCTGTAAGCTGAAACAGTGCCTGGGAGCTGGTAAATAACTAGTTACATATTACATGGTATTAAAGTTACTTGAATAACTGGCACACTTAAATTTTAAAAGTAAAACCGCCAAAAGCAATATCTGGTTCTTTGTACTGTACTATAATTATCCTTCAAAACGCATCAATTTAACCTAGCTCAGCTTTATTTAAAAATATATACTTTTCTTAGTAATTGCTGTCGTTTGAAATACGAATCAATATTCACTACTAGTGAAGTAATACGATAACAAGGGTTAAGGTCGCAACTGATTGTCTGTTCGTAGTTATTGTGTTTGTTTGATCCGTGACGTTATCAGAGTAATGTTAACGTCTGTGCATCATGTTCATGAGTTAATCGTATGTATTTGTATCGGACAGGTACTGTCGATTCAAACCAATCATCCAAGACTCTTGTACAACACAGGTTTTTTTTGTACATGAACTTATAGAGAAATTGTGCATAACTATGCACAATTTCTCTTGCGTTGCTAAGTATATTAGTATAAAATACCGCGACGATGTTATTTATCATTTTTCCTATTATGTATAAAGTCTGGTAATTCTCTTAGCCTTCAACATTTTGATGACAGAACGAGTATCATATTGTTATGGAGTTGCGTTGGTGCGTCTACGTGACCGGAGTGTTAACTGTACACATAGTTTATTATTTTGTCTCATGTTACTAAAATGTATTTGATATTTTTCTTAGTGACTGCTTGTAATCCCATCATACATGTATGTCCTTCTTGTAGTCATGTTGCTAATTAAAGAAACATTTAACAACCAAATGAAATATTGACTTGAAATAAAACACATTAGCATTTTACAACATTACAAGGTTCTGTTCACGTGATGTCTTGTTTTAATTAATATAACTGTTTGTTCTCAACGATAAGTACATGTTCTTACAGACACCGATATTGTACAATAACAATAAAATGTAGAGTCTCTTGCTCGTACTGTTCGGTTACTGTATTCATTCGCAACATGTCTATATTTTATGATAACGGGATCGATTCTACCTCCTACCGGAGGTTGGCGATCATCATTATGATCTTTAGTCTGTCGACAGCGGTTCTAAACAGAGACCTGGTGCTCATGCCGAACCACTGTCTCAAATTTTTCAGCCAGGATGTGCGGCGTCTGCCTGGTCTTCGGCGGCCCTATATCTTCCCTTGCATAATCAGCTGCAGAAGACTATACTGCTTATTACGCATTATTTGTCCAAAATACTGCAGTTTGCAGCGTTTAATAGTATTTATTATTTCCTTCTCTTCTTTAGAATTCATATTTAGTTCTTACATGTGATATTGTCGTACAATTAACAAGATCGCCACTTATATCACAATTTACATGGCAATAAGTGATCTGAAAACGTAAATTTACTCATATTCGAAGTACTGGCCATTTATTCGTATTTAATATTGATACAAAAGTAATTAGAGTGGGTGTATCAACAACAATAATGTATTAAGTTACAGCTGGTTGATATTCTTTACAATTCCAGTGTTATAACTGATAGTGGTACGCAAAGATCTATGATCAACATATTTAATTGGTCCTTTTCTATGTTTCAGGTATAAAATGTCCAGTATGCAGCAAGTTCGTGTTACCGGACGACATAGAGTGCCATTTAGTCATGTGCCTCACCAGGCCCAGACTTTCCTATAATGGTTAGTATCCATCTCTTATCCTGACAAACTCCTCCAAAAGATATCAATTGTGAATAAGATTTGCTTTTAATAAAAATATATTATTACATTAATCAGTGAGTGAGGCTACGCTCTCGCCTGCCTCTCGACCAAGAGATCATTATATGTTGGATAAATAATTATAAGTTAGAGGAACTCAAATACTTAGCGAGGGACAAAAATTGTTTATATTTCAATGCATTAATTGTGGTGTTACAGAGGATGTGCTGAGCGACTCCAAGGGTGAGTGTGTGATCTGCCTGGAGGAACTGTCGGCGGGGGACACGATCGCTCGCCTGCCCTGCCTCTGTATCTACCATAAAGGGTAAGCAACACATTCAATCATTTTCTTTAGAAGTCAGTGAAGTAAGTTCACCAAATAACTGTACCGCAATTATTTGATTGTAACTGTTTTACTACACTCCTCGTTACTGCTGAATAAGCAATAGATATTTACAATTATAATATATCACATGGTACGTTGGTTGTGCGATTCTCCCATGAAATTAATAAGGAAGTTCCTACAAATAACCAATGGGCATTGTTCATATTTTTTGAAAACTCTTAATTCGAAAACCATTTCGGGGAATAAAGTTTCTGATCATGATCCATTAGTTTTTTTCGGAAAATTTGCTATATTAACGATTATTTTTCGAAAAAAGCAATGATCAATGATCAATGAGCAATGATCTATTTGCCCTTGAAATGAAGGACTTAAAATATTAAGGCGTTTTTAGGGATATACCTCTCTGAAGTGGAGTTGAAATTGGTCTATTACATCAATTTGTCAAAAAGATAAAGTGCAATCTGTATTAAGTCTATCAAGAAAAGTCTATACACAGATTGCGTAAAACGATGACGTCACAACATTTAAAGTAGTATATCCAAGAATTTTTTAAAAATCCTGTATAGTGAATATTTCAATAATATTGAAATTAGTTTTCCAACACTTGCGCGACTCATCTGTTTAAATAAAACTACTTTTTACGGATTTAGACGCGTATATTTGTTTTAAATTTTGGCCATCATGGTCACGGGTGAGACTGAGCTGTAATGTGTCTTCTATGATCAGTTATTACAGGGTTTACCCACATTCGATTTTAATTTTTTTAACAATCCCAATTGAAGTAATGTGAGCTCACGTCCCGACCCTGAGTTGATGTTTCACACAAATATTTGCACAATATCCAGACCGGCTCTCACAGTATGAGTCACGGTGTTCGTGCACATAATGCAACTGTTTGAGATTTGGTTTACAACAAACATCCGGAAACCTAACCGTACCTTAGAAGTCGGCATTTTTGATATATATTTCGTAAACATTTCATTGTTATGTAGAGTAGCATAGCTTTATCATTAACATCCTGTAACTAGTTGCAGTACAGCAATACTACTGCCGGTGTTCCACAGGGTGGCGTTTTATCCCCTTTACTTTTTGCAATTTTTATAAATTCTATCTCTAATAAACTACTTTCATTCTACCACCTTTATGCGGATGATTTGCAGATATACACTCAGGCTCCACTCGACTCAATATCGCAGGCTATAAAAATAATGAATGAAGACTTGGAACGAATATGTGTATGGAGTAGAGATTATGGTCTTAATGTTAATCCTCTAAAAACCCAAGTTATTGTTGTTGGCAGCTCCAGGATGGTTGCTAAAATTAACTGGTCTCTTCTTCCACAATTACGTTTTGATGGCACTAGTCTACCAATCAGTTTAAAAGTTAAAAACCTAGGAATTTTTTTAGACAACAATCTGTCCTGGGATGCCCAATTGCAGGAGATTAGTCGTAAGCTCTTTGCCTCAGTAGGGTCCTTGCGGAGACTACAAAATTTCTTGCCTGTCACTATTCGAACTACTCTTGCTCAATCTCTCCTCTTACCCATACTTGATTACGCCGATACCAGCTATCTCAATCTCACCGAAGCACAACTTGATAAACTTGAGCGACTTCAGAATGTCTGTATTAGGTTCGTATTTGGGCTTCGCAAATACGACCATGTCTCCGCCTTTCGTGAAAAGCTCAAGTGGCTTCCAATTCGCCTTCGCCGGAATACTCATGTCCTTTCATTACTTTACAATGTATTATTTAATCCCAAATCCCCCAGTTATCTTAAAAAACGTTTTGTTTTTGTTCATGACACACACCTGAGACCTCAAAGGTCATCCGAATATCTGAAACTGAGCGTGCCCAGACACTCAACGGATTTTTATGCAAAATCATTTACAGTTGAAGCCGTACGCCTCTGGAATGCTTTGCCTGTAGAAATTAGAAGAGCGCAGTCCTTAACAAATTTTAAATCGAAACTTACTCATTATTACACATCACTTCAGACATAATATAAGTAGTAATATTATATATTTAAGTAGTATATATTTATGTATATGTGTATTTGAATTTGTTTACGTTTATTTATATTCGTGTATGTGTATTTATATTCGTATGTTCGATTTTATGTATTTGTAAACTTATGTAACACTTTCAACTACTATATTTCAATTATTTGTCCATCCTAAGGTTGCCTGTAAGAGATTGCATTTCGCGATAAGGCCGCCCTTTGTGCATTTGTCATTGTAATCTAATTTTTATGAAATGTAAATCATTAATGTGCAAATAAAGTGTTATCTATCTATCTATCTATCTAGTTGCGTGTAAATACGCACTTAAGATGAATGTGCAGTAAATATATTGTCTCATACACAAAACGGCACACATATAAAAATGACAATAGCATATTTCAAAATGTATAGCAGACAGAATGCCTTATTCCTTGAGAACAAGTGGCACCAGACCTTGGCAGACCAAAACTGTAGCACCACATAGTTACACAGTACTTGAGCATAATAGGATAGACGGCATATTTTGTACGTAACGACTCTATGGCTATAAAAGTAAACGACTATTAAAATTTTATTACGCACATTACACTCCAGCTCTAAACTAACAAATAAATTAAAGTGCGAAACACACAATACATATTAATTAATGTTACTTTGTAAAGACTGTTTAGTATGGAGACATATTAGTTGCTATGATTTTGGAATCTACCTACGAGTATAAATAAACCCTATGCCAACACTCCTGGTTAGCGCGGCACAGTAGACCATAATCCCTCCCAAAGTGGAGGAGGCCCGTGCCCAACAGAGGATGTTAATTAATTAGAGAGAGAGAGAGAGATTTTGCTTAGTATTAATTCTAAACCTTATTAAGAAAATAATAAATATGAGTGTTCGCTTATCGCCGGCAGCTCGGCCAGTAATCGATGTAATAGATACTATCACTTGTTACATAGATACGACACGTACACATACACTGATAAAGTTTTAATTATATATTGATGTTCACTTATCTCTTATTTGCGATCTCTACTCATTTACTACTACTATCTCACTTATTTGCGATATCAAAATTATTTTTATACTGTACGTGTTCAGCTCTCATCTCGGAGATAATTCAGAGTTTACACTTGAAGTTCGTAATAACTGTCGTTGAGTAATATAGATGGACCTACACTTTACTGCAAAATTGTCTTTAATAAAAATAACCACCTGCGCATCTGAGCCACGCGCAGCATGTTTGCGGTGCGCTATTGGTGCGTCAGTTAGAAATACCATCGCGGACAAAAGTTTTAAATTACGAAATGGTTTTACATTAATTTATTTTAAATTATTCTTTTTATTTATTTAGTTTTTTATACATTATTTTTACATTTCATTTTTTTGAGTTTCAACATTACTTAAATTTTATTTCTCTTAGACATTCTTTAATACATAATTCAAACATGTTTTTAATTCATTATATTTTATCTAAAATATTTTTCGATGTAATAACTAATAAGAATAACAAATATGTAGGTACCAAGCCACGACTCGCCAGCGAATGCCTAGTTCAAAAATAAAATAATAGGCACATGACTTTCGTGCGAGAGTGTACCCATACGCAAAGACGCCCCCACCACTTTCTTACTGCGTTGTTTTTACGTGACGCGTACTATACCTATGTATAGGCTTTCAGGTATCAAGTTTAATGCTTGAACATTATATACAGATTATCGCAAAATTTCCATTTTTTGATAAACTCATAAAACATAAAATCAATTATTAATATCAAGTCGTTATTGCAAAAAAATGATATAATAAACATGAGAGAAATTATGTTACTTACGTCGATCGCGTCGTTTATAATAAATAATCAGTAATAATATTTCATAAAAATATTGTTACAACTTTATTTTCTCTTTATAATTTTATTAATTAATCTAAGTGTCTCTCATGAAATTTTGAAGGTTTTTTCTGTTGCTGAGCTCATGAGTATCGGATGATGCTACTTGACATCAAGTACACTGCTGGCTCTTCTGACACTTGAAGCTGTTTTATACAATTTGGCTAGTGATAAAAAATTCACCCTGTATAACAATAGCTTTCTCCAAGCCATGTTCTAAGCTAACTTAGCTAGCTCGTGGTAATATATTTTAAAGAGCAAAACAATAGATACAAGTATTTCTAATAACAGCGTGTTAAAAATAGTCTACGTTATACATATTTATTTATATGTATAGTAACATGGTAGAAGTGTGATAGGTTCCACTCGATACTCAGTGAGCTGTCGACTATCAACAGTCCCCGAGTGTCACTCGAGCGGCCCGGGGGGTGACACAAAGCGTCCTCCATGTAGGACAATGTAGGTCACACACAGCTGATACTCATCTCGAGGATTATTGACCTGCACTCACTGACTTGCACTCGCTAGCTCTAGGTATATTATGCATATTCATGCAATCATCCTTACTTATAAATAAAAGCGCAAGTGAGTCTGTTTGTTCGTTTGTGACGTTTAGACACAAAATCTACCGAATGGAATTGCACGAAAATTTCTATAGAAATAAATTATAGTCCTGGAAGTAACATAGGCTATGTATTATTTCGCTAAAAACTCTGTAGGTACGAGATGAAAAATGAAAACTTTTTTTGAAATACGTTATAAAATAATAAAACCGCCATTTTTGTTATTTTACAGTTGATGACAACTGTAAAATAACAAAAATGGCGGTTTTATTATTTTATAAGTTGACGGATTCTATGGGTTGCTATGAGCAACCCATAGAATCCGTCAACTTATAGATTTTTTTTAAATTTGGCCATAAGGTTTTAATCCCAGACTGACGCATGCTATTTATGCGGTAGCTTGGAATATAAACTCCTTGTGCGGTACTTAGTTCCGTATTTTTTTTTTTTACGGAGTTCCCATTTTCAATTAATTTAATAGTTTCTTACAGTTTTAATTTCGCCTTTGATTTCCGTTTAGTTTATAGTTAAAATTTCATGTTCCACTTAAGTTGTATTTCAACTTTTTTTAAGTTCTTTCCATCCATCCATCCATCCATCAGCCTCTCTCCGTTCACAGTTGGACATAGGCCTCCCCCATAGAACGCCACAACGCGCGGTCGTGTGCCGCTTGCATCCAATGTTTCCCCGCGACCTTGACACTATCGTCGCTCCATCTTGTCGGGGGCCGCCCAACGCTGCGTTTGAGTATCGATTTTTGATTGATGTAAATTTAGCTATTGATTTCAGTTTTTATATTAAGTCCGATTTGAAATGCGATTCGGCTACTAATGCGTGCGAAGCCGCGGGCAGAAGCTAGTGTACAACATAATAATGTGACATGCTGTATTGTGGTTCTTGTTCTTGTTCTTGGTTCGTACTTCATTCTTAGAATGTGATTTTATAGGATTTTATTTAAAATCATCTACTCACATTTGCTTTAGTGATATTACCTTCTTAAATACGTGATGATGAGGACATTGAGCGGGAGCGCAGAGCGTTGTCGGTGAGGTGCAACATGCTCGCCCGTAGGTTTGCCCGCTGTACGACAGACGTCAAACTTACTTTATTTAAAGCGTTCTGTCAGTCATTTTACTCCAGCAGCCTATGGGTATGGTACACGAGCCGAGCCTACAACGGCAACGTTCTGCGCGTCCAGTACAACAATGCGTTCAGGATGCTGTTGCGACTGCCGTGGCGCTGCAGTGCATCCAATATGTTTGCTGAAGCCCACAAGGATGGCTTCTACGCCATCATGCGTAAGAAAACTAATTACGTAACAGTCGGAACGGCATCCTGAAAATGATTGTTAATAGATTGGATTGCCCCATTCAAAAACATTGGATGGAGATAATGTTAGGGAAAAGAAAATAAATTATTAACTCTGTTTGGTAATTTATTTTCTTTTTCTGAAAAATAAAAAACAAAAAATTTTAATTATAAATGTGTAATATAAATAAATTTTATATTTAAGTATTATGTATTTACTAACATTACTAACATAGTATATAAGAAAAATGGTTTATTAACCTTCTACTAACTCCATATGGATAATTTTATCTGAAATTAAAAAAAAATAGTTACGATTCACATGAACAAACGATTATTAAAATATTGTCAGTTACTATAAATTGTGTATTTGAATAGTAGATGTTTGTTTGTTGACAGATGTATAGACCAATGGTTCGAGGTGAACAGATCGTGCCCGGAGCACCCCGGCGACTAGTGCAGCGCCGCGGCCCCGCCTGTGCCATGTGCGAGTGATATTGAACTGTGCCTCGGCGCCTTGTACATAATATATGAACTGTGCTAGTGATGCGTTTAACATTATTATAACAATTATTAAGTAATACAAAGACAATTATATATAAAGTTACGAGTAATCGGGAAATTTCGGTGGAGTATTAAATATATATAATTATGTACCTATAGTTATTGTACATTTTACAACGTCGATGTTTTGTTAAATGCGAATGTTGATTTGTGTTAATTTCATATTTATATATATTATGTAAATTGTTCGGACATGTACAGTGAGTGTTAGTTGACCGCGCCGCGTGTCGCGAGTCCAGGTTCGAGTCCGCGCGCTGTGAGTGAAGCCGCGCGCTGTTATTACATTACATATCTGTTTCTTAAGCTTGTATATTATATAAATATTATTAAACATATGATTTGATCTTTTTCATCTTGATAATAAAGTTGATTTGTTTCTAAATTTTCTAATATCGTTTTATTTTTTGATAGCTCTCTGCGTCTACACAGAGAAATCTGTAATAGCGGTCGACTCTACTTTATAATTTCAATGTTGGCCCATAAACTCATAATAGATTCCTATTACACATTAACTATGACAGCTGAACAAATGCACACTACATTTTAATAAGTAGGTACCTAAAGTCAACGTTAACTGTTGGGCACGGGCCTCCACTTTGGGAGGGTCTACTGTGTCGCGCTGATCTAGCGTGTTTAGTTTCTTGTTTTAGGTAGCTGGCTCTTACAGCGCCCTGTGAGAAGAAATGAGGTAGTGACACCTGTATTCAAATCCGTCACCACAGGGAACGCCTCCTAAGCCTCGTAATTTTATATTCTAAATTCTAGTTGATTCTAAACGTACGTAGTCAATCTGCGTCAAAGCCTTAACGCTCTAATATCTTTAGATAGGTACTATCCAATTGACCCCATAATTTAACTCGTGTTAGGGTGATACAAATATCTCTAAAACGCTGTATCCTAGACGAAAACTCCAAAATTTCGACAGCCTTTTAGAAACCATACATCAAATCGCAACTAACGTTTACCAGGGTCAAAGTTACAAATAATTTTATAATACGATCTGCTTGTGGAAACTAACCCAATCAACAAAGGTCACAAGGTGAAGGTTATTCCACTTCTGCTTTTGGAGCATGACACTTTATAGAGGGTCCCAGATAACAAAGAACATATAAAATACAGACCACAGAATGTTCACAATACAATTTTCCATACTCTAGCAGTCGTAAAATGGAAACTAACGACCCTACCAGTTCCCAAATCACCCCTAAAACCACGCCTCGCCAGGATAGCCTTCCATCTAAGTTCTAGTCATATTGTTAGTATACTTTATTTGTAAGCATAGGTTTACAATAGGCAGACGATACAATTAAAACTAAATCAAAACTATAAAAAAACACGCTTGATAATCCTGAATAATTTTTTTATTTATTAAAATGTCATCGGTCCATAATATGTGTGCAAAATTTCTGATCAATCCAACTACTGCAAGGGGATGAAAATCACTTTCAAGATTCTTTTACATAGAAGCATGTTAATAAACATGGTAAACAGTGATGCCAGCTCTTTTACAAAGCAATGTTTGCGCCGATATAAATACCTATTAAGAAGGTAAATCTCAGTATAAAACATTTGCAAAAAATGGAAAACTATAGGAACAGGATTGGTTAGTGTAGTGGCACTGATGGTAGTAGACATAAATAATGTCAAGGGTTAGGGAGACTAGCTACAAAATATAAGACAAATTGAACATAAAGATGATTTATTAAAATATTAAACAAATAAAACATTATTCTTAACATAGAGCAATACAAATGAGCCACATCAAGTAACTCTATCAGCTATCGTTTGTTCACATCAGTTCACCGCAGGAAGGCGCGGTGTCTCGCCCCTCGAGGACCGCGGCCTCCGCCCCACGGGACGCCTCCTGACGAATAAATATGAACATTCATAGAAATGTATTTTCATGTACAACAATATTATCTATATTAATATTATAAAGCTGAAGAATTTGTTTGTTTAAACGCGCTAATCTCAGGAACCACTGGGCCGATTTGAAAAATTCTTTCAGTGTTGGATGTCCATTTAGCGAGGAAGGCTATAAGCTATATAACATCACGCTGCGACTAATAGGAGAGAAGCAGTAGTGTTATGTACCAAACGATTAACTTATCGTATTAAGTCTGCGCACGGGCATCTCTAACTATTGATAACGTCACTATCGATGACGTTGAGAACTGACCGGTGCATCTGTCCTCGTGGCTCGTGGCCGGCGCGCGCGACGCGGGAACCGAGCGTCAGTTAGTCGTAAAACACATCTTGTTTGCAAATTACGTCGCGATTTGAATGCGATTTGAAGCGTTTTCCTTGCAACTGTTTTTGCGAGTTAAAATTGTCACTAGAATTAATTGTTGATGAAACTAATTATCCTTGTTGTGTGAATCGATAATTATAATTGAAAGTTAAACTGTGATTTACTGTCGGTGCGAAACGTCGCCGTTTGAACGACAAAAGTATTATAAAAACTAGTTGATTTGTGTGTCTATGTTTAATACTATTTAATACGAATTGAACTGTTTGATAAATTGATAATTGTGATAGCGTAATTTTATTGGGACGATTGATGAAAGTTCACCGCTTGAGTCGAGCGAGCCTGTGTCTTCTCCCTGAAAAAGCTGGTACAGTATAATTAATCTTCCTGCGTAATTTTTGGCCAAATTTTGTGTGGTTGGTTATTTAAACTATAGCTAGGGTGACACGGTGAAGACATTATTGAAGAACAAAAACAGGGTAAGTTTGTACTATTATAAATTTGTTAACGCTGTGAAACGCAGATTTTAAGTTCGTTCGTGTTGGCCTGAAGAATTGTCACGCTTCCACAAAACTAACAAATTATAAACCCCAGGTAGAACGTAACAAGTAGTGAAAAATGTTGCAAAAACGAGGAACATTTTCTACATTTTACGGGTACGAAGCAACAGCTAGTAACAAATAAATATTCATGGACGTTTCACACAACGTCCTCTGATCCCAAGCTAAGCTTATATGCTTGTGTTATGGTTACCAGAATATGGGTACACTACATAAAATAGTTTTCTTTTTAAATACATATTTATAATAAACAGAAAAAACCCAGACGCAGTTGTTACATATGCACGTTCCCAGTATATTGCAACAGCAAGTGGTTCATCGATGACCAGGTGTTCATTGGTGTGGGAAATGCAAAACTGCTGACAGTAACACCAAGAAGACACCACAGCAGGTCGATGAGGAGACCTGCCTCCTCCGAACCTCACTCTTTAGTCGATCGCCGATCAATTAAGTCAACTAGTTATAGGTTAGTTAAGAATATTTTAAAATTATTATTAAAAATAAAAACGTAGAGTTAGTTCCCAAAGGTGAGTTTTATTTGCCCTTTCTGCCGTCACCAAATGTTATTCAGTATAAATATTTGTATGATAATTATAAATACCACAGAAATGATTATCGGGAATCGAACCTACGACCTAGCCAACGAGAGTGTGTTACACGAATCAGTAGACCATGCAGCCTGTTTAATATTATATCTATCCATTATAGAACTTTAACCAAGCAAGTTAGCATTGAGTTGATTTTCCTGTTTTTAAATTCTTATAAATTAGGACATCACACCCACAGTACCCGTACTCATATAGTAGATACTGTTACATGTCATTTGTGTGACTGTGTGAATGTTACAGTTCATTTATATAATGACGACTGCTAATATACGATTTCACGGAGCATGTTGTATGAAATATAAATAATGACGTGTTACCCATCATATACTGTGAGGCTGGAGGGAAGTGACCGAAGTGAGAGGCGCCCATCTCCCAGGCGCCCCGACCACGACTGGAAGAGTGAACAGATAACATTAGATATAACTAAAGTTACAACTTTCAAAACTAATATCAGTATCAGTAGTAGGTACACGATATAGTGTCAGTATCAGCAGTAGGTACACGATATAGTGTCAGTATCAGCAGTAGGTACACGATATAGTGTCAGTATCAGCAGTAGGTACACGATATAGTGTCAGTATCAGTAGTAGGTACACGATATAGTGTCAGTATCAGCAGTAGGTACACGATATAGTGTCAGTATCAGCAGTAGGTACACGATATAGTGTCAGTATCAGTAGTAGGTACACGATATAGTGTCAGTATCAGTAGTAGGTACACGATATAGTGTCAGTATCAGTAGTAGGTACACGATATAGTGTCAGTATCAGTAGTAGGTACACGATATAGTGTCAGTATCAGTAGTAGGTACACGATATAGTGTCAGTATCAGCAGTAGGTACACGATATAGTGTCAGTATCAGTAGTAGGTACACGATATAGTGTCAGTATCAGCAGTAGGTACACGATATAGTGTCAGTATCAGCAGTAGGTACACGATATAGTGTCAGTATCAGTAGTAGGTACACGATATAGTGTCAGTATCAGCAGTAGGTACACGATATAGTGTCAGTATCAGCAGTAGGTACACGATATAGTGTCAGTATCAGTAGTAGGTAAACGATATAGTGTCAGTATCAGTAGTAGGTACACGATATAGTGTCAGTATCAGTAGTAGGTACACGATATAGTGTCAGTATCAGTAGTAGGTACACGATATAGTGTCAGTATCAGTAGTAGGTACACGATATAGTGTCAGTATCAGCAGTAGGTACACGATATAGTGTCAGTATCAGCAGTAGGTACACGATATAGTGTCAGTATCAGCAGTAGGTACACGATATAGTGTCAGTATCAGCAGTAGGTACACGATATAGTGTCAGTATCAGTAGTAGGTACACGATATAGTGTCAGTATCAGCAGTAGGTACACGATATAGTGTCAGTATCAGCAGTAGGTACACGATATAGTGTCAGTATCAGCAGTAGGTACACGATATAGTGTCAGTATCAGCAGTAGGTACACGATATAGTGTCAGTATCAGCAGTAGGTACACGATATAGTGTCAGTATCAGCAGTAGGTACACGATATAGTGTCAGTATCAGCAGTAGGTACACGATATAGTGCCAGTATCAGTAGTAGGTACACGATATAGTGCCAGTATCAGTAGTAGGTACACGATATAGTGCCAGTATCAGTAGTAGGTACACGATATAGTGTCAGTATCAGCAGTAGGTACACGATATAGTGTCAGTATCAGCAGTAGGTACACGATATAGTGTCAGTATCAGCAGTAGGTACACGATATAGTGTCAGTATCAGCAGTAGGTACACGATATAGTGTCAGTATCAGCAGTAGGTACACGATATAGTGTCAGTATCAGCAGTAGGTACACGATATAGTGTCAGTATCAGTAGTAGGTACACGATATAGTGTCAGTATCAGCAGTAGGTACACGATATAGTGTCAGTATCAGCAGTAGGTACACGATATAGTGTCAGTATCAGCAGTAGGTACACGATATAGTGTCAGTATCAGCAGTAGGTACACGATATAGTGTCAGTATCAGCAGTAGGTACACGATATAGTGTCAGTATCAGCAGTAGGTACACGATATAGTGTCAGTATCAGCAGTAGGTACACGATATACTCACATGTGTCTGTAGTGCGTGTGCATGGGCGCGGCGGACGCGAACCTGCCGCGATCTGCCACCGGCACACCGCGACGCATACCTCTGAACAGACGGACAAACAGACATGTGTTACTGTATACATGTACATATTAGAGTTAATAAACTGTTTCTGCTATTGATACCAAACTTAAACTAGACAAAATGTGTATGTTGGTATCGAATAAAAATACAAGTTACAAATATCCGCGCAGGAAGCGCCGGAATTAAGTAAGTGTCATGTATACAATACAATACAATACAGTATGTTACCTGTTGTTGGGCGGCGCGTTGTACGTGTGATGCAGCGCGGTGAAGTCGTCCACGTGCAGCGAGGGGGGGCGCGACGTGTTGGGGGGGCGACACCTGAACGTGTCCCCCTCCACGCGGACACGAGACAGCGCCACTGGGGGAGAGCGGCACGTTGTAGCGCATAGAGTACAGCGAGTAGAGCAGAGTAGAGTAGAGTACAGCAGCACGTGGTACATACCGGGGGGTCTCTTATCGTCAGCGGGCGCGGGGTCAGGCGCCGCGTGCAGGCAGCCCGCCAGGCGCCGCACCGCGCCGCTCACCGCCTCGGCGCCGCCACACACCAGCGAGGTGGCCAGCTCCATGATGTCACACGGTACCTTATATTGTATACACGTTATATTACAGGACGATCTTTGAGGAACATTATTTACATTTACTTATTACAAATATATATATATTAACACCAGAAATGTACCAGTTCAGTATCGTTAACATCATCATCTCCCCCTGCGGCGGGCACGTTCAACCAGTAGCTGGACGTGAGTCGTTCGTCACTGGCCTCTCCTATGGTGTACATAGTTCTAGCCTGGAACTGGATCACCAGTGTCTCTGGCGGTAGAAGGGGGAACTCCTGTATCTCTGGTGGGGTGGAAGGGTCCTCTAACGCTTTCATTTTCAAAAGATTGTTCGTGAGGAAAGTCGCGTTGGCTAATGCGTCCTCGTCAGAATTCTTCTCCTAAAAATAATGAAGAAAATCTAGTTAAGAGGATACCAAAATAGCTTCGTGCATTTTTCTATGTACGAAGTTTTCATTGTTTCTTTAGATTGAATGGCTAGAGCTCTAATTTTTAAGTATATGTTTTTTCAATATATGATCTAGGATCGCATAAACTCAGAAACGCGATTGAAAAAAGTTTTCTCGATAAAAAATTTTTTTTTTTAATTTGTCGGTCTATTATGGCGTATTAACTAATGAAATAACTTTAAAAACATAGGTAACTATTATGTATAAAAACACGTAAATCAGAATTAAAATATATTTAGTAGATTTTGAGTAAATAGGAAAAGTATCCCTAATTCTTCATTTTCTGTGCCTACTGGCTGTGTTAATATGTACGTGTCGGCGATGATATACGATAATATTGATGTAGGCCCTTAACGGTGAATTAGAATTTTTTGACACGTTCATACAATCACTTTTTTATATTCTAAAATTGGTAAAAGATATGCAAATATTGATCAGCAATATATATGCTAAGTCCAAATTTTAATTAAATTAAATTTATTACAAGAAACAAAACACTCGAAATAGATTCTTGTTTAATATAGAGTTTCATTAAGCTTGCATACTTCTATCTGGTCATCATTGTATAACAGACTTATTTATTTTCTCAATAGAGGAAGAAAATTGTATTAAATTCAATAGTAATCACTGTAATTCATCTCACCTTTAAAATATTCTCCAATTTAAAAGCGGGATGCTTATCGTCACTGAGTGTATAACCCACCATATCTGCCATATCATTAATTGTCAACATTGTCTTCCTGCCAACAGGACCCTCGCCTTCCTCCATCTTCAAAATCCTAATTAGATCTATATAAAGACTCAAACACTCCGCTTTATCTTCCCCTTGTCCTTCCAAAGCCCAATTAAAGAACTTTCCCAAGGACTCTCTTCTTTTAGTAATGAATTTCCTGAATTGTATAAAACCGTATTCATGTTCTGTTAACACGAAGTAAGCTCGTAGTATCGAAGACGCTACAGAACAAGTTTTAGTTGTAGATTCCAGGCAATCTGCTGTTGCTTCAAGGAATGCCGCTAAAGCTTCCTTGTTTGGCAGTGAATTGGCTAAGATTATATCTGAAACGCCGTTCATAGGCGTTAAAGTAATCTCTGCGTCACAGAACGCTGCTAATGCGTGTGCTGCGTATTCTTGTGCGGCGGCATGCTCATTCGTAGGGTTTGCCAAACTGAGAACAGAACATAAAGCAACTTGCACATCAGTAGCTTTTGGTCCCCCACTATTTAAAGTATGAAGCACGGCGCATTTAACGGGCGCATGTGAAACTAGGCATGCTAGAAAACCCAGAACTCGAGCAATACTAGTTGTAGCAGCTTCTCCAGGTTTTAATTCCCTTGTTACAGCTCCAACTGCTGCACGAGCGACGGTGGCGGCAGTATTGGGAGCTAAATCAGCAATTTGCACACATACCCTACGTAACATATGCACTACCGGTCTGTAAGTTGACATACAAATTATCTGTATCATATCTGTCAGGTCGTTTGATAACGCGTGAAGATGAGCCGACCATAAACGTCTTTCATTTGAAGCATCAGCTAACTCCCGATCTGTAGGAGGCTTCTTCGTCTGCATTGGTAGAGGCAAGGGTAGTAGCTCAGAGAAAACGAGCAATCCAGGAACAAATGTATAAGGAGCTGTAGTGATATATGATATAACTTCTGAGCATAGAGAGGTCCAAGGTCCTCGACGGATAGAGTCTCCATCTTTAGCGTCGTCTGCTATTGGCTGTGCGTACGCAAGTAAAACTCTCACTGATGCTTCGGCCGCTTTTGCAGCTATTCGATATCCAACTGAACCCAATGGGAAAGCTTTTGCTATACCATATGTTTTGAGCAAAATGGGTGCGGCTGTCAAATCACGGAATCTTGGACCCCGACAACGAACAACTCTCGCCAACATTGCATCTAGCAACCTCAAACATGGCAACAATATCTGAGCGAGTTGTAATCCTTTTATTGATGCAAATAGTGACGTATGCATACTCGGCTGGTCGAAGTGTGTGGCTAATCGATCTAGTATCCCAGCCAAATGCATCACACCATCTAAAGAAAATAGTTGCAACACGTTGTACTTATATTTGAGTTCAACATATTCGTCGGTAGCCGATTCACAGGCTATCGTTACATTATTTTCATAGTCTGATATGCAAAAATGTCGGAGAATTCTCAAACACGTCATTAGTTCTCCTGGCAAGTCAGGCGCGTGTTCTGCACTTGCCTTTAATATCTCTACGCATTCAGCCATATCTTCTCCTGACAACACAGTGGGTTTTTCAACCGGTTTCAGGTACGGCACTGCTTCCTGCAGAACACTAGACACGCTGGGTTCAAATTTATCATGTTCCCTAGATACGTTAATTAATCTTTGCCCATACTTTTTCAGAAATGGCACATTTGCTGAATATCGTACTGCTGACACAATAAGCTCAATAGCATAACCTTTGGCTGGTGATTTTTGTCTAATTGGTGAATCATTCTTAGATTTAGTTTTTGGCTCATTTTCGAAAACCTCCATTAGACATTCAGCATTATCATCCATTACGACTACATCCGGCACGGCAGTTCGACCGATGCTGCCAAAAGACAAACAGTATAATGATTGCAACCTATCTATAAGTTCATTTTCATCCACTTTTCCCAATTGTAAATCACAAATGGACTCCAAGTAATACAACGCTTTCAATTTATAAGCCATTTCTAGAGCTAAAATCTGTAAATCACTATAGTTGCTCAAATCATGTGGATAAATAAACTCCTCTGTATTTTGTTGGCTGTATGGTTGAGTGAAAGTTTTAAAAAGCAATTCACTCATTCGTATGTTTTTGTATAAAAACATAAGGCCGTTGTGCGAATTAATCAACTCGAACATTAGATCATGAATAGGGCTTACTACAATTAAGTTGTTGCAGCTCGTAGGACATGTAAGAAGATAAAGGCAAACCTCTAAAAAGTTATGAATGCTGAAGAATTGCAGTAGGATTTCGTTGGAGCACTCCTTGTTGATTTCAAATTGAGCCGAGACTGGAAGGAAACGTTTTGGCTGTGACAAATGAAAACATTGCGAACGATACATGTATAAAATTTCTTCGAGGGCGTTCACAATGAATTGTACGTTCGTCTCTGAAAGGTCTGCGTCACTATTTTCTCCAGATTTACTAACGTTTATAACCAAATCATGTAAACGACTTAGCAATTCGTAAATATTAAGTTTTTTAATCAGAGCACTGACAGAAAACTTAATTCTTGAGAGAGGATTAGCCTGCATTATTGATATTAATGCCTGGTATCCATTTTTAGGCTTTCTTTCGTCTTTTTTATCAAATTTAGGATACACAGATTCTTTGAGGAATTGGTCAACAGACTCCTTCGACGATAAACAAGCGTTTAACGATTTTAAAATCATTAACCGTATACTTAATGCCATGTATTCTTTGGAATACATTTCAAGTAACAACTTTGATATATCTATTCCAGAAGAAAGAAGTACTTTCATGAGTTCTCCGTTATGTCTATGAGCCATGAGAGCCTCTGCAAGACGAATACCGGACTTCATATGCCTAATTCTATATGTCGGTTGCATATGAGCCACTGCAAAGTCAAAGTTTAACCCAATTTTACAGAAAGTTACTAAAAGATTGTAAATCGCCGTAAATTCGTCTGGTATATCGGTACACGCAGGGCTTTTAATAATTCTTAGTATGATGTCAGTATTTTTACAGAGGTTATTTATTGCAACACACAGTTGTTCACATTGGTGTACCCATTCTTCCCGCCGAGATGTATAATCGACAAATACTTCGACAAATATTTTATTTATAAATAACTCGTCAAACTTATTAGTAGTAATAGTTCTAGCCATTTCTGAAATCTTGAATAGCTCCGGGCTAGCATCACATAGTTCGTCGAATGACGCATTCATAACATCTTTCACTCCATCGCGTTTAGGACCTAATAGATGGACCTTGTTGACAAACTCATATTTCTGCCATTCACATTTAAATGGATTATAATATTTAATAATGTCGTCCACGCCACAGTAATCGTTAACATCGTAATCAACATCAGCATACGACGCACTTTCTAGATCGTCACAGATATCTTCATCGGATAATATAGGCTCAAACTGTTCAGCATCCATCGATCGGTCTTCTTCCTGATTCCTAACAGGGGACTCAATAACCTTTGCAGTAGGGTTGTCAACAATTTGAACAGTAACTAAACTGGAATGTTGTTGTTCCACAAACGGCGCAGTTTCACCTTCTTGAGATGGACTTCGTATTGATTGCTTGTGTCTATAACTCTGGTGGTAGAAGTCAACTCTAGGAATTTGCTTGCCACTCCTATCGTAATCTCCACCATCCTCCGAACGAATAGAATTATTAGGACTTGATACGCCAACATCTCTTGGCGACAACGGTCGTCGACTACCTTCTCCAGGTGGAGTCCTGGGCCTTTTTCTAGGATCGTCACGACTTGGAGATCTACTACCGTAACTAGAACCTCTAATGCGACTGTAGGGTGAGTGCCGTTTCCTATCATACGAAGATTGCTTCTCATATGACGGCGCACGTCTTTCATAAGATGAACCGCGTTTTTCATAGGGAGATAGACGTTTTTCATATGATGCTTTTCTTTCATAAGATGGAGCCCTCTTATCATAAGGAGAACGACGTTCATACGAGCTAACATCTTTATCGTAAGATCCACCTCGAGACCTATCGTAAGATGTCTCGCGGTGTCGACGATAATCATCCTTTTTATATGATCCCCGGTCCCAATCACGGTCGCCGGATAGCGCACGCCTCTCTATCCTGTCAGCACTACGAGATCTTGAACGGCTCATGGCTCGATATTCACCCTTTACTACGTAATCCCTCTCACGACTTCTCGAACGGGACCGAAGCCTATTCATTCTATCTAATTCCCTGCTCCTGTCACGATGTCTAGAGGACTCGCGGCTTCGTCCTCTCTCTAAGGACCGTCGTCGACTTCTACAATCACGTCTATCTCTATCCCTGTCATGATCGAGGGAATGAGGGCTGTGACGTAGTCCTTCTCTTTCACAGCTTAAATCCCTTTTCTCCCAATTTCCTTCTTCTATATGTTGATAACTCCTTGGATCTTTAGGTCCAGGTGCCTGTTCAGGCTCATAATAGTCACCTCTATACATTTGACTGTCATAATTCTCCGGATAGTTGGTTGGGCCATAGGCATCAGTGTTAACAGTGGCAACATTGGTGGTGTATGCTGGTATGGGACTAGATGTCTCTTGCTGCCACTCTGGATTAGGAGGCACAGGTGCAGGAGGCGGGACCACTTCCCTAGCTACAACTGGTCTCTGCACAATTGGAGGTGGATTGGCTCCTACAGGAGTTTCGGGAATCACTTGAGACAGGGTGCCATATACCGCCAGGGTGATTGTTGTATACCAACCTGCAATAAAAAGGTTATAGAGGTTTATAAAGGTTATATTCTTCTTCAGCCTCTCTCCGTCCACTGTTGGACATAAGCCTCCCCCATAGAACGCCACAACGCGCGGTCCTGTGCCACCCGCATCCAATGTCTCCCCGCGACCTTGACGATATCGTCGCTCCACCTTGTCGGGGGCCGCCCAACGCTGCGTCGTCCGGTACGTGGTCGCCACTCTAGGACCTTCCTTCCCCGACTGTTTGTCCTAAATAGACGTATTGGTCGACAACTTCGAATCGCATTCCCAACAGATACTGGTGCCGGAGTGTCATGGACATGTTCATCCTTAAACCGACCCGTTGGGAAACACTGCTGAGGTCATTGAGCATTGTGCCAAGGCCCTCCAGGGATTCTGCCATGACCACGATATCGTCTGCAAATCGAAGGTGAGTGATGTATTCGCCGTTGATGTTGATGCCGAGTCCGGCCCAATCAAGGAGCTTGAAGACGTCCTCCAATGCAGCAATGAACAGTTTAGGGGAAATTACATCCCCCTGTCTGACACCTTTCTGCAGTGGAATTGGTCTTGTGCTCCCATCCTGGATTCGGACTGACATGGTGGCGTTTCTATATAAACACTTCAACGCTTCGATGTACCGGTAGTCAATTTGGCACCGCTGGAGGGACTGCAGCACCGCCCAAGTCTCGACTGAATCGAAGGCCTTCTCATAGTCCACATACCCTAGACACAGAGGCCGATTATACTCCTCAGCCTTCTGTATAATCTGGCGCAGCGTATGTATGTGGTCTATGGTACTAAAGCCTTTTCGGAAACCGGCTTGTTCGAGAGGCTGGAAGTCGTCGAACCTACGCGAGAGTCGATTTGTAATGACTCTCGAAAACAACTTATAGACGTGGCTCAAGAGCGAGATAGGTCGATAGTTTTTCAAGCGGGTTTTATCGCCCTTCTTGAAGAACAACACCACTACACTCCTGGTCCACGCCTCTGGAACAATGCCCCCGAGAATGACAGAATCGAACAGCTTCTGAAGGGCCACAAGGACAGGCTTGCCGCCCGCCTTCAGGAGCTCCGTAGTGATTCTGTCATCGCCCGGTGCTTTACTCTTTTTAAGCTGCTTGAGAGCCATTCTGATCTCGTACAGGCTGACGTCCGGGATGTCGTCGGTATAGTGCCGGGTTAGCTTGGATCGTGGATCTTGGACCAAGCCGACAACAGGAATTTGGGATGTCTTGTACAACTGTCCATAGAACTGCTCGACCCCACTCAAGATCTCATCTTTGGAAGAAACGACAGTGCCGTTGTCGGTCTTCAGTCTGGTCAGCTGACTCTGCCCAACAGACAGATCTTTTGCGAACACTTTGGAGCCTTGGTTCCGCTCTATCGCCTCTTTAATACGTTTGGTATTGTAGAGGCGAATATCGCGTCGCACAAACTTCGAGATCTGTCTATTGGGCCGCCTTAGCCTAGCCCAGGAGGCTGAAGACTGGACCGTCATTTCTCTTCTCCGTTCCATGAGCTCAAGAGTGTGGTCAGAGAGTTTAACGGTTCTTCGAAAAATTTCGACCCAACCGTGTGTACAGTTTCCACAAACTTGTTGTTCATATCGTCCGCTGTTTCGCACTCGCCTAGGCATTGGAAGCGATTTTGAAGTTCGAGCTGAAAGCTTTCGGGGTTTTCGTATTCGGCAGGTGTATGACGTACTGTAGACTTCATCAGTCGGGACCGCTCGGCTTTGACACGAATATTCAATGTGCCTCGTACCATTCGGTGATCGCTCCCGGTTTTCACCCTATTGATCACTGAGACATCATTGAATATTTGCCTTTTGTCCGACAAGATGATGCCTATTTCGTTCCGTGTCGAACCATTAGGGCTTATCCAGGTCCATTTCCTTTGTTGTGGTTTTTTGAAGAAGGAAATCATCATGAAGAGATTTTCCTTCTCCAAAAAATCAGCCAACTTCTGCCCCCTCTGGTTTCTCTGCCCGAATCCGAATTGCCCCACTCTCAACTCACCGCCTTTTCCTTTGCCTAGTTTCGCGTTAACGCGAATGGTTATACAGGGTGTCCCAGAACGTAACGTAGCTGGGAAGGGGGGTGATAGGGGGGGTCACAAGGGTCACCAGAAAAATAAAATAAAAATTCCCCTCTGGCTATTTAAAAAATAAATGGCATTTTTTTAAAAACTAAAAATTTTACACCTTGTGGGGCTATTTTGCTAACTGTACCTACAAATATAGCTGTTTAAAAAAAAAAAAGATGTTATGTAATCCTCAATAACCCTTCATCAAATTGAATTAAAAAAATAATACATATCCAACCAAGATTTTAAAGAAAATTAAGTTCTTTTCCAGTCAAGGACTTAGTAATTACAATTTCACTCAACTTTCTCCAAGTGTACTGAAAAAAAAATGTACTATGCAGCTCCGGCGTGTAACTTAAAAAGATAGGTAATTTTATTGCAATTCCAAAATGGTATAACACTTATTTGAAAAAATCATACTTAGACATTTAAAAATAATTTTCGGGAACAATACCCCTGCAAAACAAAACATATCAATAAAACAATAGTCTCAAATTCCTAAGAAAATACATTTTTAAATGTCTCTTCTGTTCCTCTAATGTTACTGCCCGTTAATTCTCAAGATTGGAGTACTGTACATACCTCAAACACTCAAGTACAGTCTAGGCCAGATAAAGCTTTACCATATTTTATGACAGGGAATTTAAATGAAACTCGAAAATAAAACAAAATTGTAATTATTTATTCAAATTAAGTGCTCGAAATGTGCACCACCAACATAAATGCACGCCCTACATCGTTTTAAAAATGAGCGGGAAATGTGCCGAGCAAATCTTCTATTATTGATTGATTCCGCGGCCTCTGTGATCCTCGCCTTCAAGTCACCCAAGTCCCTGATGGGTTTCCCATAAACTTTTTCTTTTATAGCACCCCAGTAAAAGAAGTCCAACGGGTTTAAATCCGGTGAACGAGCTGGCCACGCTATAACACCGGCCCTTCCCATCCACCTACCAGGATATTCGTTGTTTAGGAAATCTCTTACTGGGCGTGCATAATGTGCTGGGCACCCATCATGCTGGAACCACATATTCCTTAATGTTTCCAGCGGCACATCTTCCAATAAATTGGGTAATTCGTTTTGTAAAAAGTGCAAGTACGCCTCGCCAGTCAGTGCCTCAGGTAACTCAAAGGGTCCGATTATTTTACCGTTCAGTATTCCGGTCCACATGTTCACTTTAAAACGATATTGGGATCGATCTTCTCTAATAAGGTGGGGATTTTCTACGTGCCACTCGTGTAAATTATGTAGGTTCATGTAGCCGTCCTTTTTAAAAGTAGACTCGTCGGACCACAATATTTTATTAAAAAATTGAGGGTCCTCCCTATGCATGCGCAGCATCCTACTACAAAATGCAAGTCTCGCAGGAAAATCGCGTGGTATCAGACTCTGTACGCGTTGCACGTGGTACGGGTGGAACTTTTCTGATTGTAATATGCGATGAGCAGTACTTTTTGATACACCTGTATTTGCTTCAATTGTCCGAACTGAAGTACTCGGGTTGTCTGCGACGGTTTGAAGCACTACATCTTGGACATCGAACCGAGATCTGCGTTCATTAACCATTTGATGTGGAAGTCGACCCTCAGACAATAGTCGGTGGACATTGACAAAAACACGGCTATTCGGGTGACGTGGGGCGTTCGGATATCTTTCTCGGTACAGTCTTGCTGCAGCACCGGCATTACATCTACATTCGCCGTAAATGAGATGCATGTTCGCATATTCATGTGGAGTGTACGTGGGTGGCATGGTGGCACTGTATCACACACTTTAGTCCTTGAGAAAGCCAAGTCGTTGGAAGAAATCACAAACAATGTCCAAAATCACAAAGAAATAATCAAGTCCAGAAAGCGAAGCAAAGTTGTTAGTACTAAATGAACACAAACGAATACAAAGATGTGCAGTAAACGAGAGAGCTTAATGTACTGCCCGACTATTTGGCTAACCAGAGACAGCACCCCTACTTTTTCTCTTCCTTTAACGTATCTACCTGTCTCTTTCACTCCCTGAACTTGTTTTGTTTCATTGTTCTCGCGCATGGCTAACGGTACGAGAGGGGTACCTGCCTACCTGCCTGTACAAGGAACAGGAATATTTGCTTAGGAATTTGAGACTATTTATGTTGGTGGTGCACATTTGGAGCACTTTATTTGAATAAATAATTAGAATTATGTTTTATTTCCGAGTTTCATTTAAATGCCTTGTCATAAAATATGGTAAAGCTTTATCTGGCCTAGACTGTACTTGAGTGTTTGAGGTATGTACAGTACTCCAATCTTGAGTATTAACGGGCAGTAACATTAGAGGAACAGAAGAGACATTTAAAAATGTATTTTCTTAGGAATTTGAGACTATTGTTTTATTGATATGTTTTGTTTTGCAGGGGTATTGTTCCCGAAAATTATTTTTAAATGTCTAAGTATGATTTTTTCAAATAAGTGTTATACCATTTTGGAATTGCAATAAAATTACCTATCTTTTTAAGTTACACGCCGGAGCTGCATAGTACATTTTTTTTTCAGTACACTTGGAGAAAGTTGAGTGAAATTGTAATTACTAAGTCCTTGACTGGAAAAGAACTTAATTTTCTTTAAAATCTTGGTTGGATATGTATTATTTTTTTAATTCAATTTGATGAAGGGTTATTGAGGATTACATAACATCTTTTTTTTTTTTAAACAGCTATATTTGTAGGTACAGTTAGCAAAATAGCCCCACAAGGTGTAAAATTTTTAGTTTTTAAAAAAATGCCATTTATTTTTTAAATAGCCAGAGGGGAATTTTTATTTTATTTTTCTGGTGACCCTTGTGACCCCCCCTATCACCCCCCTTCCCAGCTACGTTACGTTCTGGGACACCCTGTATACATATACAAATAACAAGCTATAATTATATTATTATGCAGTCAGCTCCAGAGGTATAACATATGTTAATTAATCTATACTTAATATTATAAAGCTGAAGAGTTTGTTCGTTTGAACGCACTAATCTCAAAAACTACTGTTTCGAATTAAAAAATTCTTTTTGCGTTGGATAGTTCATTTATCGAGGAAGGCTATAGGCTATATAACATCACGCTGCGACCAATAGGAGCAAAGCAGTAGTGAAAAATGTTGCAAAAACGGGAAAAGTTTTCTAAACTCCACGCATACTGAGTTGCGGGCAACAGCTATTTACTAATATTTGCAATTGACTTGCTATGCCTCTATGATAAGTCACTTCTAAAGAAGCCATTAAACAAGAACAAGACTTATAGCAAGCTTTTACCTAATAAACTACATTGCAATGGAAAAAATGATCATCATGAACGGGACTTGAACCCACAAGCTGGATCGGTTCCGAGGTCATAGTATATGATGAATATACTATGGTAACAACAGTTAGAAACCATTTATACTCAAATGCAACTCATATTTGATCAGTTTCTCGTATATTTGTAGCTACAGTGATCACTGATGTAATTAGACAATAAAGCCAATATTATATTTATCACAATAATAAATTTTATGATAATTTTATTAACATTTGCCTCTTCAACTTAATACTGTAACATAGAAAGAATTATGTAAAACAGACATGTCACTATTTGTCAACGGCTAGCGTAGAAGAAATATACTAAATAATTATACACTGGAACTTAAATGGATACCTATCATCAAGAAAAAATAAATAAATAATAAAGCTGTATAGGTAGCCAACAAATTATAATATTAGCATAGATATATGCTTCATATTTATTTATGCCTTTAAGCTTAGAAAAATAAATCAACAGTACTACACATAATTTCTTTATGACAAATATACTGCCACGTCAGCAGGGTACGGAGGTGACACACAAACAAGCTTCAAATTGTTATGTCATTGGTCGCTGTGCACACCCTGATGACAGTACAATATGAGCATGATCATTGTTCTCGTATTTTTTCAGCGGAGGTCGCCTTATAATATTTATTTATTTATTTATTTATTTCAAACTTTTTATACAATAATTGTACAAAGGCGGACTTAATGCCGGGGGCATTATCTACCAGTCAACCTTGGGAGGTGTAGAGAAGTTCTGTAGGTGTATTCAAAAGTTATAATTTAGAAAATATAAAAAACCTAATAAAGTAACACTATAACGACATTATTATTCCTAACTAACTTATACACTACCTTATTACACATATATAAACAAATAACACAATATAATACACATAGGCAATACAAACATACATACTAATACATACACTTACATACATACATATAATACATACATATAATACATACATATACCTACATATATCTACATAGATGCAATAATGACGACAGATGTTCTAATCATTGTCGAGACATGCCAGCAATTCTATCAAGCAACAGTTGCTTGATTCTTTTCTTCTTAATATTATCACCTCCTGTTGGCTTAATGCTCTAAGCCTTTAAGAAAATGTGAATTGTGTTTCTAGGAAGTTGCAGGATATACAAAACAACATTACTTATCTAGTTTTTTTAAAGCATGCACTATCAATAACAGTCTGATTTGAATCTAACCTCGAAGTACCAGACCATCTGTTGGAATCCTGGGCTGATCCAACCCATTACCACATTCCATATGTATTTGTCCATTCTGACAATAGTCTAAGCTACCAAGGGCTTCAAATGTCGATGCTCCCGGCTTACTCAAATCATTCACGAAAAAATCGATGTGAAATTTCGTGGGATTAGTAGCCCCGAGACGCACGCCGCCCGGAAAGTCACCTTCTACCCTGGCTCCTAGAGGAATTATACGGATCTCCCGCACATACACGGACTTGGGAAACTGAACCAAGTCCAAGTTCAGCTCCTGAAATGATATAAACACTAATTGAATTACAATAAACATTATATTGTGCATAATTAAACTATGACAAAAATTTTACCTCACTGGTGTCGTGTGAGAATGTATCAAAGAACAAGAGGTCGGGTTGTTCGTTAATAGACATTTTAACTATTTATAACCGGTATGTTAGAAACAAAATTATCAAATTGTAGTCATTTTATTTTTAATATCGCCATTTAGCGTAAAAAATCCGAAAATCAATGAATGAAACAACAACAAACATAGATAAATAGTTTAGTTAGTGTCACAGAATAGATAGAAGATACTACGGTTAGTGTTTACAGCACACCAGCGGCTCACTGAATTAGGCCCCACTTTTTTTATTTTCGGATTTTTGATATTTTTAATTATTTGTTCGTCGTTTGTTCGTTAATGTTCGAATGTAAAAATTGTTTGTTCGTCTTTTATTTATTTATAATTAATTAAACAAATGATCACCCTTAAGTTGGCCCCCCTTACTAGATATCTTTATTTTTATCACTTAGATTAATTAATTTTGATTAATTATCGATGGTTCGACGACTATTGGTGATTGTTCGATCATAAAAACAATTAAATTCCCAATTATTAATTATTTTATATCTAATATGCAAACCATCACCTCACGCCTACATTGCGCATGCGCCGGTTTTGTCCGTCAGGCTGACGGCGTCAGCTGGCAATGGCCGTATTTACTAGCGTTTTGTTAACGAGTGCGTTTATACTGTCTAATTATTTCTTATGTAGATCAAAAAAATATTGAAAACTTCAACAATATTTCAACAAAAAAATGTGGGTGAAGACGGCCAATTAGTCGTTAGAGTACGATTAGCTACCTCCACACCCACCTCGACGTCCTTCGGAACCTCGGGACCCTTGAAAATGCCTCTGATTTTCGTGAGAATTACAGTCACATTTTCTATCGTTGGAGTGTGAGATACCACTGCTACTGCTACGGTTTTGTCTAAATTTACACATGTACATATGTACACTCCATAAAATTTACCACTATCGGAACTACTTACAATATTTCCTAATAAGAATTAAATACCTTTATATTTAATCGAGGTACTCACACTGTTGAATAAATACTTCATTCAAATCGTATAATTTGATGATATTCGAAATGGAGCATTATTCAGCATCGCTCAGTCGCCACTAGACTGCTGGCGCATGCGCAATGTAGGCGTGAGGTGATGGTTTGCATATTAGATATAAAATAATTAATAATTGGGAATTTAATTGTTTTTATGATCGAACAATCACCAATAGTCGTCGAACAAACGATAATTAATCGAAATTAATTAATCTAAGTGATAAAAATAAAGATATCTAGTAAGGGAGGCCAACTTAAGGGTGATCATTTGTTTAATTAATTATAAATAAGTAAAAGACGAACAAACAATTTTTACATTCGAACATTAGCGAACAAACGACGAACAAATAATTAAAAATATCAAAAATCCGAAAATCAAAAAAAGAGGGTCCATATTCAGTGTGCTCACACCAGCACACACACTTACGGCACAGACTACTACATCGTTTAAATGCACCATTCACCGTGGGCCGACAGGGCCCCAAGTCCGGTAAATGAATTGTGTCTCAATGGTTTTGCTTTAGCCATTGAGCTACCATTGTGAGACAATTCATTTACCGGATGTATAGAGTAGTAAGACTACTTAGCATACAGCATTAACTAACAGGAGTTCGCAAAACTTTCGGGCAACTTCCACCCCACCTGAAAACGTTACGAGAGCAATATGAATATTATGAATGGGATACATATATGTATAAAGACAGTGTCGTCTCGTGTGTTATGTATTATTAGTAGCAGCTATGGAGGGTACTATGTAAGTAAGAAGTAAGGAGGACTATCTCAGTATATTAAAAAGTGTCCATTGAAGGGGAGCAAATTATGGTGGCGCTATAGTAGCAAGTGGAAGAATTTTAAAAAGAGCGCCACTAATTATTAGAAAGGAAAGAAAAACTTCCGCTTTGTTACAGCGCAGTTTTTTAAATTATTATATTATATAGACAAACATGAGTATGAAATAAAATTATACGGTGTTTTTAAGTACCCCAAATATTTGTAAATAGTAAATAGAAAATAGTATTATAGAATTACCGCAACAGTAGCACACACAGCTCTTCTTATAACTGCTACACTAGCGCTATTTCGGTGAGTGTTATTTGCTGTTTACAAGTGGACACTCAATGAGTAAAATAATATAGTGTGGACACTTTTTGGACCGATCCCCCATACAAGATATTCCTCCTTACTTCTACCCTCCATAGTAGCAGCGACTGCGAATAACGGGATAAGGGCAGGAGAATCATGACTGTTACGTTCAACCTGGGATTTTTTGTGTGTTAGTTTGTGGAAGCGTATTAATTCTTCAGGCCAACACGAACGAACTTAAAATCTGTGTTTCACAGCGTTAACAAATTTATAATAGTACAAACTTACCCTGTTTTGTTCTTCAACAATGTCTTCACCGTGTCACCCTAGCTATTGCATAACTATCGATTAAAATATTGGCCAATATTAAAATAAATAATCAAGCTTACCTAGCTTATTCAACAACACAACACGGGTAGACCATGGGCTCCTGATGACATCAATCGTCCCAATACAATTACACTATCACAATTATAGTTCAATTTCAAAATAGTTCAATTTACATTAAATAGTATTAAGTATGGAGACACAAAATTCACTAGTTTTTATAATACTTTTTTGTCATACAAAAATGGCGAATACTCAACTTCGCAATGACATTTCAAGGTTTTGTTTCAATGGTAATTATCGATTCACACAACAAGGATAATTAGTTTTATCAACAATTAATTTTAGTGACAATTTTAACTTTTAAAAACCGTTGCGAGAACACGTGACAACTAGTCACAATCGAACGTCAACTCGCTTTCAACTCGATTTTTCAACTGAGGGGCGCTCGACAGCCGCGTCGCGCGCGGGGCCGGACTGCGTCCGCGCAGGGCCGTACTGCCCGCGTAGTTATACGATAAGTTAAGTTTGGTACATAACATCTACCCGCCTCGGCCAGGACTACCTGGCCGCTAATTTACTGGCAGTCGCGACAAGGTTGATACAGCTCTCTTCAAAATTGAACCGTCCACCCGGACCTCAGCAAAACGGGGCACTCCATCTGCTCCAAAGACGAGGTTGAGAATGCGCCCCCTGCGCCAACACAGTGGCGGTGAGTTAGCGTCCTTAACCAGAACGAGGTCACCAACATGAGGTGGATCAGTCTTGTCAGTCCACTTAACGCGCTGCTGGAGAATGTGCAAATATTCTAAATTCCAACGTTTCCAAAAGCTCTGAGTGAGTTGTTGGACCAATTCAAACCGCGAGAGACGATTAGGTCTCACATCAACAAAGGGATATTCCGGCAGGGCGTTCAGTGGCTGCCCAATCAAAAAATGGCCCGGCGTGAGGGCTTCCAAGTCGTTAGGATCTGAAGAGATCGGGCACAACGGGCGTGAATTCAAAACGGCCTCGATTTTGCAAAACACAGTTGCGAGCTCTTCAAAGGTCAATACAGACTCGCCAATTACCCGTCGCAAATGTGTCTTAGCAACCTTTACTACGCTTTCAAATATTCCTCCCCAGTGGGGACATGACACGGGACTGAACCTCCAAGTTATTCTACGTGTAGCTAGTCTAGACGCAATTTCAGTCTCGTTAGCCGACAAAAAATCATACATCGCTTTTAAATAGTTGTTTGTGCCTTTGAAGTTGGTACCGCAATCCGACCGAATCAAGGACGGTAGTCCTCGTCGTGACACGAATCTATCTAACGTCGCAACAAATGCCTCTGTCGAGAGGGCTGAGACGAGTTCCAAATGTACCGCCTTGGTGGACAGACAGACAAAGACGCACAAATAAGCCTTGACAGTTTTACTGTTCCTGAGGGTCGAGGTCTTAACAAAAAAGGGGCCTGCAAAGTCCGTACCAACTCCAGCAAAGGGCCTTATCTCAGTGACCCGATCCGAAGGAAGGTCACCCATGATAGGCTGCATGGTAGGGGCCTTGAGCCTATAGCAAGGCATACAACGAAAGACCACACTACGGATCGTCCGACGGGCCGATAAAATCCAAAATTCCCGTTGCAAAATGGCCAATAAGGCATTACAGCCGGCGTGGGAGTTCTTGATGTGACGATCAGTCACCAACAGGTTCACCAAGTGGCCACTCTTTGGCAATAAGAGGGGGTGACGAGATCCATAAGGGAGGTTTGCGTTCCTAAGACGCCCTCCGACACGCAAAAGACCCTCACTATCCAAAAAAGGGTTCAGCTTACAAATGGCTCCAGACAGCTTGGATTTGCCTTTCCTCAAGATGTCAATCTCGTCTTCAAAATGTGCCTCTTGCACAGAACGAACCCAGTGAAGAAGAGCATCTTGGAGCTCTTGTGGCGATAAGAAGGCCTCCAAACATTTGTTCTGTGGATGTCTACAATTTCTCATGAAGCGCTTGATCCAAGCGGTGACACTCAACAATTTGTCCAATGAACTGTAACGATTAAGTAAGAAATCGGGGTCGAACGGACGGTCCTGCCGTTCGAGCGCAAGCGTTCGCAACCCAGGCAGTGCGACAATGTCTAAGGCCGGAGTTCGCGGCCAATTAGATTCTGATCTGGTCAACCACTCAGGTCCCCACCACAGAGAGTGCTCAACTAAAAGGGGGGCCATACATCCCCGTGACGCACAATCAGCAGGGTTGACCTCGCCAGGTACATGCCTCCAAACCAACGGGGTCTCCGATTTCTGTATCTGAGAGACACGATTTGCTACAAACACCTCTAAGGTGTGAACTGACGTCTTCAGCCAACATAGCACAATTTGACTGTCAGTCCATGCATATATCGTGGAAACGTCAATTGACGTGCACAAGGTGGACATGACGTGATTCAAAAGGCGAACAAGAAGGGCCGCCCCTGACAACTCTAACTTAGGGATTGTCAAGGCAGTTCGAAGAGGCGCGACCTTGCTCTTCGCCATGACCAACAACACTTTCACCTGACCATCTGTGGTCACGGTGCGCAAGTATACGGCTGCTGCGTACCCACGTTCCGAAGCGTCCGAGAAACCATGAAGGGACGCGGTGTGCTTCCCTGGCGGAAGCAGAGCACGGGGTAACGATATCCTATTGATGGCAGGCAATGAGGAAGCAAATAGGAGCCAGTCCTTCAAAACAGCTTCGCGAAGTGGCTCGTCCCATCCAAGACCTGCAGTCCAAAGTTTCTGCAGGAAGCATTTGGCCCAGAATATGACCGGGCATATCCAGCCATTGGGATCAAAGGTTCTCGCGACAGTCGACAGAACCAGTCGTTTCGTCCAAGTGTGATGCGAATCCAAATTGACATTAAATGTAAAGATGTCCTGGACTGGTCTGTACTGGATTCCAAGCACTGACATCATGGTAGGGTTGTCACGGTTCTCAAATAGGTGAGGATCCTGCTGGTGGTCATCCGGTAGCCCGTCCAAGAGCGCAGGTAAGTTGGAGATCCATTTACGCAACTCATATCCTGCGGAGGCTAGAATGCCAATCAACTCGTCACGCAAGAGCAGGGCCTCTCTCTCCGTGGCCGCGCCAGTGCACACATCGTCAACATATAGGTCCTCCTTCAAAATGGCGGCTGCGCGAGGAAACGACATACGCTCTCGATCCGCGAGCTCCCAAAGCGAACGTATAGCCAAAAAGGGACTAGACCGCAGCCCGTAGGTGTTCGTGTTGAGCTCGTAGACAAGCATGGGATCTTGCTGGTTTTCTCGCCACAATATCAGCTGGTATCGGCGATCATCCGGGTGAATTACCGTTTGCCTGAACATCATCTTGATGTCAGCCACAAAAACAAATTGATGACGTCGAAACCGCGTGATGACGTCACAAAGGTCCTTCAGCAATTTGGGACCAGGATGCAGACACTGGTTCAATGACACTCCTGAAGTAGTCTGCGCAGAACCATCAAATACTGTGCGTAACTTACCACTGGATGGTTTTATTACAGCATGATGCGGGAGAAAGAAGTGCTCCGTCGAACGCCAATCCAATTTTGACACAGACATGTGTCCCAAATCCTCATACTCCCGCATGAAGTCAATATACTTCTCCTTGAGTAGTGGGTCCCTGCTCATACGGCGTTCCATCGCCAACAAACGCTTCTCTGCAATAGGCCGCGAGACGCCAAGTGGCGGACGTACGGCGAGAAATGGCAATCTTGTCATGATCCGGCCAGAACGGAGATAACTGGTGTTGGTCTTGTAGAACTGCTCACACTCTTCATGCTCCGGATCAGAGCGGGGAGCTTGTGGTGGCTCCTCCACTTCCCAGAATCTCTGCACGGCGGCAGAAAGGGCGGACCCCACCATCAAGGCCGTTCCAAGTTCGGCAGGGGGGGGAGTCCTCAATACAGGCCCCATCAGTGCGAACCCAAATATGGTCCGGAGGGCTACCAAGCCACCTGGCTGCAAAACACGATCCTTGCCGAGTAATATTTTACCCAAAACATCGGCACCAAGCAACAAATCGACCGTGCCAGGCAGGTCAAATTTAGGGTCAGCCAAATTCAAATCCGCGGTCAATTTTACCGCATCCGCAGACAAACGAACTTGCGGGTGATTGCCCAAGATATTCTCCATCACAATGGCCGACGATTCCAACGTCGGACGTGGAGAATTTGAGGGTGAGAACTCAAACCAAACGCGGCCCTCTACCGTGGCCACGGGGGCGTTCCCGACACCCCTTATTACATCTGAATATTTTTCAATAGTCTGGCCAGTCTGCCCTACCAACCAAGACGAGGCTATGCACCCCTGTGAGCCTGTGTCCAATATCGCTCGGACTACAACCGAGGCGCCCGTCCGTCCCCAGACCCTGACATGGGCCGTAGGCAAGAGGACGGTCTCAAAAAGGGGCGGTGCATAGCGGGGGCAGACGCCAACATCCTAATGCTGGCGTGGCGGCGACTGAGCGCCGTTGTCCCGAGACGGCAAATCAAAATGCGGGTAGTGCCTAAACTCGGCCTCCTCTCGGTGACGACTGCCACGAGCCATAGTCGGCGGTTCGTAGCGCCTGGAGCGTCCGTACCGAGGGTTGCGCGTCTCCAAACGGGGACGTTCCGCCAGAGGGGGGGACGGTAGTGGTACCGGACGCGCGTCACGGTAATCGTGGTACACTACCGGAGGTGATCTCGCTTGATCACGTGGAAGCGGGGAGGGCGAGCGGGACACAAAGGTGCGGGATTGAACCCGGGGCCCGCTTTCATACCCGCCCGTGGGGCTGCGCGCCGAACCAACTCGGCGATCGATGGCAGCACAGTCTGCGCGGCGTGGGGGTGATGAGCCGGACTCCAAATTGCGGGACTGGTCCCGGTGTCCACTGGCATACCCGCCCGAAGGCGACCCCGCGTGGTCGCGACGGCCATTCGCGTTGGCGCACAGGATTTTCAAATGGTGCCCTCCGCAAATAGGACACGGGTGAGTGTCGGGGCAGGCGCGCTGGTAATGGTCCCCTAGGCAAGAGAAACACCAGCCGCGGGCCTGGGCAATCCGCCTACGAGCGGCCACGTGCAGGACCGCGAAGTCTGGGCACCGCACCGTTTGGTGTCCCTGCGACTTGCAAAACCGGCAGTCCGGTGGCGCAGCTTGAGCGACAGCGAAGCGGGCGGCCGTACCTCCTCTTGGTGCAGGTTGGGCATTGCGCCGTTGGTTGGTGGGTCTGGGACGTGATGCTTCCACCGGCGTGTCGGCGACCATGACGTCACCCATGCGACACTCGTCCTCCAGGAACGTCAGGAGCTGGTCAAAGGTAGGGAGAGCAGATGCCTCATCCCTAGTGTGCCCCTGTTCAAAACGTGCCCTCAAAGACACCGGCAATCGCTTGAGTACGATACGCACCAGTAGGTAAGACCACTTGGCAACCGGCAGTCCTAAGCGGTTGAGCGAATTGGTGGCTATTAGGAGGGGGTTCAGCAGCTCGGTCCTCAACTGGGCAGCATTGCTCACGACGGGAAGGTTCAAGATCTGGTCAACGTGGGTATCTGCCAGACAGCGCTGATTGTGATAGCGCTTGGTGAGCAACGCCCGCGCGATCCCATAGCTCCCGTCACATATTGGGAGGTGCTGTACTAAGCCCCTCGCCTCTCCATCAAGCACGGAGAGTAAATAGGCCAGTTTTTGAGACGGACCCAAATCGTCCCTCGAGTCCACAAGGCTCTCAAACAAACCAATAAACCCCATCCACGTGTCTAATCGACCATCAAAACGTGGAAGATCCAAATTGGGTAATCTAGTCAAAAGGCCCACGGGAGTCTTCAAGGGGGCCCGGTGAGCCGGTACTCCGGCGCGCGAGGCTAAAATCTCCCGCGCGCGCTGGGCGATGTCGTCGGCAAGGTCCATAATCTGGACGTAGTCCTCGTGGACTTGGTCCCGTCGCTCCTGGGGGAATGACTCCAGGGGCACATCATCCAGATGCAAGATGAAGCGCCGGTAAAGCGCCTCCACCTCCTGAAGTCGTGTAGGGCATTTCTCATGCCTGTCCAACAATGCCTCGATTCGGTTCTCCCTTTTCACCAAGGCGGCAGCTGACGTGAACCATCTCAAATGAGTCGCAATCCCGGAATATGTCTCGCGGACAACATTATACGCGGCGGTAGACATCTTCAAAGCACAAACGGCACGAAACAAACAATCTTATATTAACAAAAAAAACAAATATCTTTCACAAACAAACAATATTACAATAGCGAAAAACAAAATATCTTTCAATGAGACAAGCCGCTATTACTCCAAACAAATATCAAATCTTTAATATTTTAAATCAAACAAACAAACAATTCCTTGCCAATGTGCAATTAATTTAAGACTTAAATTATTTATTTTAAGGTAACCAACAAACAAACGTATGAAATAAATGTTGTATTATACAAACGCACAACGCCACAATTTAACTATAACGTTGTTCAATATTAGACAATAATTAAATAATAATTTATATTAAATAATAACCTGAGCAACAACAAATACGATTAGCAATAGCACAAATAATTATCAAACCCTTTAAAATCTAATTGCCAATTCAAGTACTCAAATTAATTATTTAAAACTATACCAACAATTTAGATTAAACAAACAAACAACTAAATTAATCAAATTAAATTAATTAAATTAATTAAATCAATTTTCACAAATAATGAGGGTATAGTTTGTTCAACATGGAACATTCGAGAAACGGAGTTTAAACCACGCTCTGCTACCAAAAATATGTTACGTTCAACCTGGGATTTTTTGTGTGTTAGTTTGTGGAAGCGTATTAATTCTTCAGGCCAACACGAACGAACTTAAAATCTGTGTTTCACAGCGTTAACAAATTTATAATAGTACAAACTTACCCTGTTTTGTTCTTCAACAATGTCTTCACCGTGTCACCCTAGCTATTGCATAACTATCGATTAAAATATTGGCCAATATTAAAATAAATAATCAAGCTTACCTAGCTTATTCAACAACACAACACGGGTAGACCATGGGCTCCTGATGACATCAATCGTCCCAATACAATTACACTATCACAATTATAGTTCAATTTCAAAATAGTTCAATTTACATTAAATAGTATTAAGTATGGAGACACAAAATTCACTAGTTTTTATAATACTTTTTTGTCATACAAAAATGGCGAATACTCAACTTCGCAATGACATTTCAAGGTTTTGTTTCAATGGTAATTATCGATTCACACAACAAGGATAATTAGTTTTATCAACAATTAATTTTAGTGACAATTTTAACTTTTAAAAACCGTTGCGAGAACACGTGACAACTAGTCACAATCGAACGTCAACTCGCTTTCAACTCGATTTTTCAACTGAGGGGCGCTCGACAGCCGCGTCGCGCGCGGGGCCGGACTGCGTCCGCGCAGGGCCGTACTGCCCGCGTAGTTATACGATAAGTTAAGTTTGGTACATAACAATGACTGTTAGATTAGTGTGTTCTTATGCTCGCCAATCCAATTCATTCGTTACATTGGTACATTTTTTAAAACAATGGTTAAAAAAGGAACATTGATTTATTTATTAATTATGCTCTTTTTATCTAAGTTATTTAGGAGGTTGATATCCCATGAGAACATGTCTACTCCAATTTAATTTCGTATATGGGTGTTATATAGTCAAGATGCGAATCACTGATGAAGTCACTTATTAGAATTAGGTATATACAGATAAGATCGGAGGCTTAAACAATAAAATAATCGGTGAAAAACTATTATGAATAATAATTTTTGAAGTGATTATAGCAAACTTTTAAACATCCGATAAGTCATTTTGAATAAGACCATGATGGTTTTCCAATTACAGCACAAGAGCGCATTATGCGGCACAATGCTCAACGTTGAGTGTTCCAACTACAGCAACGCATCGCACAATCGAGCACTCTCAAACGTGATGCGTGCAATCCATACCAACTTCAGCGACAGAAAATTCGTCGTGGAAAACTCCGACGAAACGAAAGCCTTAAAAATTTTTTTAACAATAAATAATAAATATTACTAACGATAATATATAAATAAAATTTCAATCAATGCCAATTTAAAGAAAAAATACTTGTTAATTTTCTGTAAAATTAAAAAAAAAAAAATTATATAAGTATGGATGAAGGTACAAACAATGACTTTTTTTATATTCCACACTTATAATGTGAATACAATTTTATTTTAGTATTTTTTTTTTCAATACCGAACTTAGCGCACTGCTGGTGCATTTGAAAACTAATTCACGTTCCAATTAAGCGTCAGCATAGTTCAGCATTGTGTGGCACTGAGTCGCATTAAGCTCTGTAATTGGAAAACCACGCATATATCTGTGTGATGAAATATCCCCCGTTTTCCAATTACAGCACAAGAGCGCATTACGCGGCACAATGCTCAACGTTGAGTGTTCCACCTACACTAACGCATCGCACAATCGAGCACTCTCAAAAGTTATGCGTGCAATCCATACCAACTTCAGCGACAGAAAATTAACAAGTATTTTTTCTTTGAATTGGCATTGATTGAAATTTTATTTATTTAATATCGTTAGTAATATTATTTATTGTTAAAAAAATTTTTAAAGCTTTCGTTTCGTCGGAGTTTTCTGGAAATAATCAAAGTTAATTCAAGCTGTGTTTAAAAAAAAAATATAAGTATGGATGAAGGTACAAACAATGACTTTTTTTATATTCCACACTTTTAATGTGAATACAATTTTATTTTAGTATTTTTTTTTCTACACTGAACTTAGCGCACTCTGCTGGTGCATTTGAAAACTAATTCATGTTCCAATTAAGCGTCAGCATAGTTCAGCATTGTGCGGCACTGAGTCGCATTATGCTCTGTAATTGGAAAACTAGCATCATTTCCAAACTACCGATTTTTTTGTCGCTATCGACTGGGGAAAGAAGATGCTCTTACTAATGCTGTGTGCCTATTTATATAATTTATGTTTTTTGTATTAAATTATCTGTGTAAATTAATTAGATAGACTTTATTATTCCTAACTTTATCTACATAGTACCTATAGTTCAGTAACTTGAAGGTGTGCTGTAATAGGTACCTACCTAATAAATTAGAAAACGTGTGTAACATCCGAATAAATCTTTTTCTTGAATAAAAGTAAATAAAAGAGCGTCTTAATACATATTTCCTTGTCTTCGGTGGCTGGTGGTACCAGTGTTTATCTAAAAAATACCTGCTATGAGGAAAACTACGATGTATAAAATAAATGAATTTGTAATTTAATGAGATAAACGAGTATTGTTTTGTTATTTTACAAGCGATAGTTTGTATAAATTTGAGTGTTTATTATATTTGAATTCTGTTAGGATATTTGTTCCAGTTGGAAATAAATAAAATAAATAAATAAATTATAATAAATAGCTTCCCTAACGCAACGCAACAAAACCCACAATATATTACGTTACGCCATATATTTATAGTGTATTAGGCCATAGAATGAGCATTCACACGCGATAGATGGCGTTATGAGTTTAAAGTGTAGCTAAAATCGAAAAACAATTCTATTTAGGTTAGTTACACTGGTTACACTACACAGCCGCAGCGTGGCCACAGCAGAGAAAATGCAAAGAGTAGATGTCAGGAAGAAAATTGCATGCAAATGCAAATCAATTATTTGTAATAATGGCAAGGGCGACAACTAAATAATAACTTTTTTATTATTAAGGGCCTACATCAATATTATCGTATATCATCGCCGACACGTATATATTAACACAGCCAGTAGGCACAGAAAATGAAGAATTAGGGATACTTTTCCTATTTACTCAAAATCTACTAAATATATTTTAATTCTGATTTACGTGTTTCTATATATAATAGTTACTTATGTTTTTAAAGTTATTTCATTAGTTAATACGCATTAATAGACCGACAAATGAAAAAAATAAAAAATTAGAGAGGTTGTTTCGCTAAGATTTTCTATCGAGAAAACTTTTTTCAATCGCGTTTCTGAGTTTATGCGATCCTAGATCATATATTGAAAAAACATATACTTAAAAATTAGAGCTCTAGCCATTCAATCTAAAGAAACAATGAAAACTTCGTACATAGAAAAATGCACGAAGCTATTTTGGTATCCTCTAGGAAAGCAGAGTAAAAATTTGCGAGAAAAGATTATAGGGAATCAAAGCATTATAAATAAATAAATATTTTTTCCTATACTTTAGCATTCCTGAATCTTTATGAGAAGATGCTAACATTAGAATTTCTTAAAATATATACCTACCTATTTTTAGTTAAACTATTTTGGCTTACTTTCAGCACAGCTTTAATTGGTCACCAACTGCTCTGTCTATCAATATGCTGACGATACATGCCTTGTTATCGCCCATCGTGATGTCGTAAAAGCTGTCAAACTCATCCAAGAAGATTTCACAAATGTATGCAAGTGGGCTCATGATAATGGATTGGTAATCAACGCAAAAAAAACTAAAATTATGCACGTTCGCTCAAATTATCTGATAGATTACCAGCAACCCATTAAAATCTATGCCCATGACCATAACTGCCTTCATGGGACGGCAGCTTCATGTGACTGTGTTTGCCCGTCGTTGGAACAAGTCTCTGTGTACAAGTACCTGGGAGTTACGGTGGATAGCAATTTTAACTGGGGCCAGCATATAGACCTAATTGTTGATAAGCTTAGGGCAATGTTGGTTAAATTCGCAATTTTAAAGCACAAAGTTCCGTATACATTACTTCTTAATTTATATAATGCACTGGCAGAATCTATAATAACTTACGGGATCACAAGTTACGGTCGCACATTCAGAACTTACCTCGATAGGATCTATAATTTACAGCTGAGGCTATTGAAGATAATATTACCACACAGAATTAAATTTAAAATCAAGAAAACCGAGAATATGATTGAAATATTTAAATTTTGTAAGATACTGCCTATTCACATGAAAGCTGAGATGCTAATTTTATCTGAGTATTATAAACATAAAGAAATTCATTTAGAGGAGATTAAAAGTAAATATGAAAGAAGGAAAAGCACAACATTTGAATTACCTAAAACCAATAACTACTATGGCAGGAGAACCGATTATTACTTAATACCACAGTTGCTGAATAATATTCAGTCATCTAATCAAAAAGAAATAACTAAACAAAACCATAAATTAAAATTAAAAAAACTATACTTGAAGAAATTAGAACAGGTCCAAAGTACTTAAAACAAAAAAAAATATATTTTTATGTGGTGTCGTGGGACACCAGGTAGGAACGAAGTTCCTTCGACTAATGTAGAATCGACACAATTTGCAAAAAAAGACAAAGAGAAAGGTAATAAACACTACTCGCTTCGCTTGTTTTATTCCACGGCCTTTTTTCCACGGATTTTTTCTTACGGTTCGCGCAGCAAAATCCCTATCTCCTCCAGGCCTGCCGTAAGGAACTTCGTTCGTTGTATAATATATATATAAAAGATTTTGTTTTAAACTATGGTTTTAAAATAACCCGTAACTCTAACTCTTAAACCGCTGTACCGTTTGTATTGTGAATTTGTTTTGTATGTTTAGTTCAGAGACAAATAGCTTAGGTATGTTTATATAGTAAAAATTCACAGCATGTCACCACCCACACTGGAGCCTCCTGGTCGTCTAGGCCGATTAGGATAAAACTTTGTATACATTCCGACAGTCCGACGATAGTTAAATCCTAAGAATTCAATTAACTTAATGTTCTGTTTATTTGTGATATCTGTGGGCAGTGGATAGATGTATGTATTTTAATATCAAATCTAAGTTTAGCAGACCTAATGGCGTAGTAGTGGTGACGCTGACTATTGTGCACAGGTTCGATTCTAAAATTGAACAACTATCTGTGTGATAAATTAAGAACATCAGACATTTTCTGTAATCTGTGTTTTCACAAATAATTGCCCTAGGCAGGTTTCGAACGCGCTACTTCGTGAACTGTTAGAATCTTGTTAGCTTTTTTTGCGTAGGTAGTTAATATTGATAGTAACATAATGTAGAACTAAAACTCAACATTGAAAATGTAAGTATGGTGTAATAGTGCTATCACAAGACACTCACACGATTACAAAGGTTGCTTATCAGTTCACATTACAAAGTTCGAGTTGGACAAGCAGCTACAGGCCGTGTAAAGGCTGTGAGGTAGTCATACGCGCGATGTTTGCCTTTACCCGCTACCTGCAGTTTGTGTGCGACCACCTGTACGAGTCGCAGAGCCGACTATAAAATTTACCCGCAATTTAGGGAAATTAGAAACTATTTGTATCTGGGTAAAATATAGTAAACAATGATGAATGATACATGTTTATAACCTACAACTAATTAAATCAAAATAGATTTACTCACGATAGTAACACGGTGACAACTGCAACGATTATTGTAAGTTTGTGCAATTTAGTCAATGGGGTACTAATAAATATATACAAGCTACAAGGAAATTAAAATAACGAGAAGAAAACGTCATCATACAATAATAATAATAATAATAATAATAATAATCTTTATTTCAGACACATGATCCATATGTTCCTATAGTTAATATAATAAAATTAGAATAATAATAAATACAAGTTAAAATGGTCAAAAAGAATAAAATTAAAATAAAATTTCATGACATTATATAAAATTAAATTAAATTACATTGCATAAATTAGCTCATAGACATTAAAATAATCCATTACAAATACATATAAACACTACATTGTTAATTCTATCCATTTCCTATATGTGGTTGTCTGAAGCAGTCTGTCTGCTAGACTCCTCACAATAGAATTCTTACACGAGCCAACTCTGGACATAAATGAAGCTATCCGCTTACGTTGAATGGCGTTAAAGGTGTCAACACGCCAAACTGTAAACATTTCCGAGGCGCTACAGTATCGTTTTAGACCCATAAGGTGCCTAAAGACATTGTTATAAGCTACTCGGATAGAGTTATGAGATTTTAACGTATATTGAGTCCATAGTTGACACGTGTAAAAAGACTGACAGTATGATTTGAATAGAGAAATCTTCACGTCAGGCGCTGCTCTAAAAAATTTTCTGGCAATCATGTTACCCACCACACAAAGAGCCCTTCTTTGTCTCTCAATATCAGGGTCATCATTTAGCTTCGCCGTGACAATGTGGCCAAGGTACTTGAAACTCTCAACTATTCTCACAGGATACCCGCCTAGGAGCAGATCAGGAATAACATCAGGGCCTTTGCCCGAACGAAACACCATCATCTCGGTCTTTTTGGTGTTATAGACTAGGTGATGATTATAAGTAAATTTCTCACATATTGTAAGAAGCCTCCTCAAACCCTTGATTGAGGGACTGATCAGCACCATATCATCCGCGTAACTCAGATTATTAACATACCTGCCATCCAACCTAAGCCCCACGGGGGTGCTGCTCAGTTCCACAATCAAGTCATTTATATATATATTAAACAGGTGGGGCGATGTGACACCACCTTGCCTCACTCCACAACCAAGTGTATACCCATCCGAGAGCTCAGAATCCCATCTAACATTATTATTTTGATTGGCATACCAATATTTAAGAAGATCAACAATCTCCGCAGGTATAACAGACTTATACATTTTATTCCATAAAAAATTATGATCAATAGTGTCGAAAGCGCGACTGAGGTCCAGAAAACATACATAGACTGTCGTTTTATGCTTGTTATAATACTTTACAACTTCTTTGAGAGAGAATATAGCCATATCCGTAGAAAGCTTCGAACAAAAACCGAACTGTCCGTCATCAATATTGGTTGAGGTAATGTAGGACTGAACTACTCTTTCAAGCACCTTAGCCACAATCGTAGGTAAAGATATTGGTCTATAATTCTGTACACTACTAATATCACCCGTCTTATTTTTCACAATCGGTACTACCAAGGTACGAATCAACAATTCTGGCAAGTAACTGTGCCCCAAACAGAGGTTAAAAAGCTGCTCCAAAATCAGACATATAGAAGGTCCCGCGTGTAACAAATGTTCAATAGATAGCCCATCATGGCCTGGAGACTTACCTCTCTTCATATTCCGGAGTACCAACTCAATATCATCCGATGTTATTGATAGACGGACAGGCCTAGGGCCTCCACAGACCTTGACTGACCGATCACAGACACCATCACTTTTTACAATAAAATGATTTTGAAACAGATTTGCAATATTTTTCTTACTTTTCTCACCTTCTATGCTCACCGCGATTTTACTACTGTTATTGTCTAACTTTTTTATTTCTTTCCAAAATTCTACAAAGTTATTTTTATTACGGTGTCTAGCAAGTACTTCCATTTTAATCTTGTCCTGATTTTTTACGACATATTTCAGAGCAGCCTTGTAATCCCTGCGCGAAGAGGCCATGTTCTCATAATGATAACCTGAACGCGGCCTACCGCGAGATATCCAGACTAAAAACATTTCTCTAGCCCTAGCATGGGCGCGTCTGACATGAAAATTCCAACCAACAATTTTATTGTTTCTACGCTTACACAATTTCTCAGACATACAATCCGCAGCAGACTGCAGCGCCTTTATTATTTCATCATAAAAACCGTCAATAAGTTTGTTGTGAGTCTCATTATTACAGTTAAAATCTGATGACATAATATGTACTCCAGAAGAGTTCTGAAGACTAACTTAAATGTACGTATACCTAAGTCTGAGAATTTAGCAATAATGAATAGAATTCATCTAATTAGCACAACATCCAAAATGTAGATATGTTCTAGATCATTATGTTAAAGGGCCCAAGTCATAAAGTTGTATTTTTATTTATTACACTTCTCTTAAGCTACCTAAGTAAAGGATCCAACCAGCGTTGAGCTCAATGCTGAGCTGCATCCGCAGCAGCATTTAGCTTTAATTATGTCTCAGTTTCTTGCAATTCAGAGGTTACATCGCTCCTCGATGCATAACATTTGAATGATTTGTAAAACCCTATTTGCGGTTTTCTGAAATGACGAATAATGTAATTTAGCAGGTAAACGTTAGCCACCCCACATGTTACCGGCCGGCGGCGTCAGTCGCTCACCCGCGCTAACCTTAGTTGCACGTTCGTCTGAGCGGCGCGTCACACGTCACCAAACTTTCAAACTGAACCAACTTTCTACGTGATACAGTGAGATACAGAGCGAGTGTTCCACATTGATAGATAATTGTGAGTGATTGTGTTGATGTGGTGAGGTGAAGTGAAGATGCGGAGCGCCGGAGAGGCGTTCTGCCTCCTGTTGTTGGTCGCGGCGGCTGCAGCCCAGACCGACACGAGGCACTTATCAGGTCAGTACCAGAAACAGCTACCACGACATCAGATACCTTCACCAAGAAACCTACTTGCGACACAAGTTCTTTTTTAATATTATGCAGCTTGATCGTACTACATAAAACGCTGCGTAAATTTCGCGCTTCGCTAACTTAGAAACTTGATGAGCAACTTTTATGAAGTTATCAAAAGTTTTTTGGCCTCTAAAAAGTTCTCACTTACGACGTACCTACTTATGAATATATATTTTATAGCGCTTCATATTGGGAGAGATTTATTGTTATTTATTAGTAAGTAGGTAGTTCAATATTAATTTGCTTTGTATATTAGTGTTTTAAAGTAACGGTAATACTGTATTACAATGAATATAATTCGTGTCCGCCGACAAGAGAACCTACTTACCAACTTATCGACACTGTCCACTTCAAATGTTACCCATTTTTTATATTTAAAACAAACCAGTTTTAATTAATGTATTCCGACTGATATAACTTTATGATTTTATTTAATAACTGTTTTTATTAATTTGAAATTAAAAAATGTGGACATTATAATATTGTAAGCGAGTAATATTATGTAGTAGTTAGCCGTATTTCAACAGTAAATAGCTATGAATATTTATCTGTATATCTCTACCATAATATATTCCTATTATTATTATTTTTTTGTAGGTAGATATAGAAATTACTTGTGATAAAAGTGAACGGATAAACCTCAGCACTACTGCACTGGTGCCAAATAAAATTCGTGTGCGATTTTAGAATATGTATTTGGATTAATATTTTTGTTTTATAGGAAACCTATGAAAGCTGAAAAGCCTTTTTTTATATTTTTAATTTATAAATAATATTATTAATAAATTATGTACTTTAGAAAAAAAAATACTGAATATTTAAAGTAAAATATGCGCAAGTTCCACGGTAACTCAGTCGGTAGAGCAATGGAACTGTGTTTCTGTTATCTTTGATTGGTATTTTATTCGGGCTCATGGTGCAACGGTTAGTTTATAAGGTCAGGGAATCGATTCCAACACTTGAAAATTATATGTTTAATTTTCATATCTCTATCGGATATTTGCACTGTTTTTGAGTGTTTTAGATCTAACTACACACAAAAAAAAAATACCTACTGTCTGCGAATCGAAGCCACAGTGTCGTGGCACTATCACTACCGAATACGCCACGCACGAATCAAATCTTATAAGTACTTACCTAGTTACTTCTCTAAAAAAATGCAATACATAAAATTATCTACTAACAAAAAGTTTATTAGACATTATTGAATTCTCTCTCCAACCCATTTACGTCCCACTGTTGGGCACGGGCCTCCTCCACTTTGGAAGGGATTATGGTCTACTGTACCGCGCTAACCAGGCGTATTGGCATAGAGTTTTTTTCGAGATTTCCGTCTCTCACAGACTCACAGAGGATGTTATCTGTGTGCAATATCCCTTAGCTGACTTTTACAGCACCCTTGGGAGGAGATGGGATGGTGACACTTGTATTCTTAATCCGTCACCACATGGAGAATTATTACATTTATTTAATTAATATTACTTAAGTCTATAATTAGCGGTGTTTTCATAAACAATAGTTTTCATTACAATAACATGGAGTTAGTTAGACAATGACATGAATCGTGTACGTGATCAAAAACTGAATTGTCTCCGCGATCCGGTGAGCCGCCATGTTCTTTTTGTTCAAAATTAACTAGATGGTGGGTTGACGTTTAAAATCGAGGACAAGTAACCTTAGCCTGGCTAAATCGTACTTCATACAATAATGACATTTCATATCACGTATAGACTGTATGGACTGAGTGATGTAGCCATAGACTTAACAACTGCTAAATCTGTGTTTATCGTACAATGTAACATGCAAGTAACTTACTTACTAAAGGTTTTATAACTTTGTTTTTGTAATATATTGTAAGAAAGAATTAAAATATCGGTGCTCCAGCTTTCTTTCAACCACAAATTATTTGAAGACATACGTATAATCTTGAGCGCGAGTGTTGTATTGTATGGAATAAAAGCTTAGTATTCTCTTGAATACAATCCAAATTAAGTAAATCTGTGGTAATTTACTATTTTAAGAAAAAATGCAGGTTTAGGAATAGTGAACACGAAACATTAAAATATTTTAACATTTTTTGTGATAATTAATTTATTAGTTTCTTTGAGTGTATCAAGAATGTTGAATGAATGATGAAATGAATGAATGAGTTCAAAGCAAATTTCGTTAAAAGTAGGTTAATTAAATATATATTATATATTTTGACGGGCTTCGTGGCGTAGCGGTTCATGTTGGACTGCCGTTCACAAGGTCGCGGGTTCGATTCCCGCTTGGGACAATCATTTGTGTGATATCCATAAATGTCATACAAATGTTTGTACTGCGTCTGGGTGTTTCTATGTATTATAAGTATGTATTTACAAAAGAAAAGTAGTTTATGTATTGTATCCGTATTCTGGTACCCATAACACAAGCATAATAAGCTTAGCTTGGGACCAGAGGACGTTGTGTGAAATATCCGTGAATATTTATATTAATAAAAGATTAGGTAATATAATAATGGAATTTAAAAACTAAAATATTTTATACAAATAAATCAGTTACGTAGTTTTGAAGATATTAGCTTATATACGGACATACATACAAAAATAATGATTTCGTTTTATAATAAGTAGGTACGGATAATGTAAGTAAATATATACGCACACGTTTATATCTTTTCCACTAGACGGCTAACACTACAACTATCATAGTTATTTACTTATAATATCATGTTAGCTGTGTTTGTACTTAACTAATTAGGTTTGTAAATTTAACTTACAATTATTACGACTCTCCTCTGGATTAGTTATGTTTTAATACCTTTATGAAGTTTCTCAATAACTAACGAAAACTAGCTGTTGCCCGCGACTCCGTACGCCAGGAATTTAGAAAATTTTACACGTTTTTGGAACTTTTTCATTACTGCTTCGCTCCTATTAGTAGCAGCGTGAATTTTAATGGACTAAACCACACAAAAATTATTTTTCCATTACAATCCGTAATTTCTGAGATTAGCGCGTTTCAGCAAACAGACTCTTCAGCTCTATAATATTATTATTGATATGTGTAATTAGTTATTTGGCGCCCACGATAGTACACAAACTAAAATGTATCTCTCTCGCAGCCATTTTGAAGTCATTAATTTAATTTTACAAATAAAATAAATATTTTAGCATAACAACCTCTTCGATTGGCAGTTTTTAATTTTCTTCAACTTTTTATTATTTTTTTATTTGTGTTATACATATGTATATGGTAATGGGTTGATGACCTTATGTAAGTCCAGCACCCAATGACGGAGTACTCAAGGTCAGTGTCATTGACTCATACGAGTGGAGACATTCGAGGATCTGACACATACATTATGTCCCTTATGTATATTAAAATGTATGAAATATAAATAACAACTTAATACATTTTGTTTTTTTGTATCCTTTTAGTTAGACTAGTAAGTTCCCATGGACCTCCTGTCTACAATACACCATTATTTGCTTAAGAGCATATTCTTTATTAATGTTTCGCACCTAAAGGTAAAACGAAACCATATTACTAAGAATTCGTTGTCCATCCGTCCGTCCGTCTGTCATTATCTCACTAGGCTGCATCTCTAGAACGATGATAATACCAAATGTATTATGACTTTAATCTTAATCCATTTAAATGATTTGGTTATTAAAGTTGGTTATGTATGTATGTGTCAATTGCACTATAAAAGTTATGACGAATGTTAAAATTTATATTATTATGAGTAATAAAATATCACGGTCTGAACAAAAAATAACTTTCATCAATAATGTTAGCTGTATGAAGTCGGGACTGATTTGTTATTTATCATATAATAATATAAAAAACTGCAATTGTGGTTCAAAACTCATGACAAAGTGGGTCCCTAATAATAGTAAGTCGGTAAGTGTGTCTACGAGTACACACTCGTGACGTCACAGGAGTAGTTCAAACGTGAATTGAAGAGCTCTCAGGAGTTGAACACTCGACGACATTGACCACCGGAAGTTGACTTGTGTTGTCCGCTCAATAAGTCACTTCCTGTTGTAACACCAAGCACAATATAACAACTATTCACAACTTTAACTAACAAATATTAAGGTTTAAGTTTGTTCGTTTGTTATGTTATATCTCCAAAACACGGAGACGTCTGAAATTTCATATGGACTGCACTTTTGTCGCAAAGCAGTCGAATAAAGTTCTTAACGGAGGTTAAATAGAGTACAGGATTAAAATTTGCGATAGTTATTCGCATTTGTGCTATTGACCGCAATCATGTTAAGAGGATACCAAAATAGCTTCGTGCATTTTTCTACGTACGAAGTTTTCATTGTTTCTTTAGATTGAATGGCTAGAGCTCTAATTTTTAAGTATATGTTTTTTCAATATATAATCTAGGATCGCATAAACTCAGAAACGCGATTGAAAAAAGTTTTCTCGATAGAAAATCTTGGCGAAACAACCTCTCAAATTTTTTATTTTTTTCATTTGTCGGTCTGTTATCGCGTATTAACTAATGAAATAACTTTAAAAACATAGGTAACTATTATATATAGAAACACGTAAATCAGAATTAAAATATATTTAGTAGATTTTGAGTAAATAGAAAAAGTATCCCTAATTCTTCATTTTCTGTGCCTACTGGCTGTGTTAATACGAGTATGTACGTGTCGGCGATGATATACGATAATATTGATGTAGGCCCTTAATGTGGGTTACATTTAGGGTTAGAGGTTTTGTATCATATTTAAAAAAAAATATAATATGTTATACAATTCGTTGTTGTGGCTATGAGGTGACGGAGTTCATTTCTTGGTAACGTAGCCTCATTATTGATATTGCTAGTAACCTTTATAGCAATTATATGCTCGTCATGGAATGCTGATTTAGGTGATCTGTGCCTGATGAGCTAATAACAAAATCTCATGTATTGTTAGTTCTCATTAATGTTGTTATCTAGTACCTACTTACTGGTTGTTAGGTCGTTGGCTTTATAACTTACTACCAGTTCCCCGCGCCTTGGTACGCGTGGAATTTATAGAATTTTACCCGGTTTTGCAATATTTTTCACTGAATCTTCGCTCCTATTCGTCTCAGCTTGATGTTATATAACCTTCCTCGATAAATGTACTATCCAACACTGAAACCGTTTTTAAATCGGACTAGTGGTTCCTGTGATTAGCGCGTTCAAACAAACAAACTCTTCAGCTCTACAATATTAGTACAGAATATATAGTTAATTGGCTTTGAAATAGTCATATTTATAGTAGTAAAAGTCACTATCTTTAATAGTTAGTAAACTGAAATATTCTGTCTGCGAAATCTAATTTAATTTTTGCCGAAAAACATTGTGAAAATTTCTTTTATTAACACAATGACTATGCAGAAGGAAGTTAGTTAAATATTCCACTAGACAATTTACCCTCTAAATAAATGACAAGGTCGAAACATCATTTAAAAACTAAGCACACAGTTGAGACTCATCTTGGCAGAATACATTATTGACTATTGCACACACATTCTTTGATCCCAAATTAAGCATTAGGCTAATTACGTGGGTCTAAGATTTATGAGATAAGTAACTTCATGACCTAGTTGATAAGTACAAAAAATTCTCTGAAGTAGAACAAATAGCTGTCCTGAATGAAAATCATCGATCCTACGACCTCTTGCATTTAAGCTGCCGACTACGCCACAACAGCAAAATGCTCGTCAACCGTCTTTGTCCACGCGTAAAACTGTTTCACTCAGAACTGGAGAGATTAAAAACAACTTAAGTGAGAACTTTTACCAAGATAATATGTGTTTTTACGATAAATGCGGTCACAGTTACAATAGCCACGAAATACACTTTCACCAGTTCGCCACTCGCCACTCGGTGCTCGCGACGACGTTCTACAATCCAATACAATCGACTTTTTGGACGTTTCAACTTTGTTTTGGAGTTTTATACAAATTCAGAGAGCATTTGACAGAATTCCAGTAGAATTGACTCAAAGTGAGAAAGTTTTTCTTTACTTTGTTACACTTTTTTGCTATTTAAAATAAAATCGCTAGTGGTTCTTGAGTTAGTTAGTTAGTCGAGGACTTATGTTTGCATTGATTGCGCTATCAATTAATCGCAATAGTTATTTAAAACCGATTTTGAAAATGTAGTATTTTCTATTTTAACATTATTATCGTAACTTCATGATTTTGAATAACTAACTATAATGTTAGAATTATGAATGCATATAGAATACAGAACTAGTAAGATAATAAGTGCTATGAAAGATTACTACCTACTTAATGAGTGATACGGCGTGATGCTATAAGTTCGTTATTTTAAGCTATAAATAGAAAAATTTGGCCATTTTGTTTAAAAATAAAATGATGCCTACAACTGAATACAATCTGAATAACCACCTGTCTTGTAATAACTTAACTAATTAAAATTTTATGTAAATCTATGTCGGCAAAGTGATTGCTGCTATATTAAATAATATTATATAAAATTTTTATATCATCTGTACAATAACGATCCATAATTTATAATATGTTTATACATATAAGCAATAAACCCGTTACTTTGTAAAGCACAAAGTTTTTAATTACTAAAATTGTAAATTTTATACTTATTTATACATCGACTTAACATTAAATATAGATTTTACAAAATCAAATGCTATAAAATGACCAAGATCTAGTAGTTGTATTATAAACAACATTTCTGTCTCGCTTGCTCTTAATAGGGGTGAGAGAGATGGAGTATTGGTTGGAGCCAGTTTGGCAAGCCTTGAACTTGCTTCACAGCTATGCGGAGTAAAGTCATGTGGTTTGAGCACCGCGGCACCGTTCAGTAAGTTCGCTTGTGCGAATATGCTTGTACTCTATTGGTTATTATTACAAAAATATTACTATAGTTTACACGTGTAAGTAGCTAGTTAAGCTTCCGTTATATCACAACATTCACAGCCTTGGTTAAAACAGTTAATAGATTTTTAACTTCTGTGTCGTCATCTGTGGTCACTTTTACAAATATTTCATCTCGGTTCGCCTAAAGTACTTCTATTCTTTATTTAACTATGCTTTTACTGTGGTTTTTACCTAAACATTAGCTTTTATCCGGTTAAGATAGATAAACGATTATGCTTACACAAATACTAAAAATCCGTTTTCTTTATGTCAACAGCCACAATGTCCGATTTGGATAGTGAATTATTCTCTTATTTTAGAATATGTTTTGGTGAAAAAGCATTCCAGATTGTAGTTTTTCCAACGTTGTTTGTATCGATTGAGCCTTTAATCGTAGTTTCCTTTTTATTTAATGCAAGAACACTGTTTTATACTATTTATACCTAAGCAAACTCGCGACTTTTATAAGGGTGGGATTTAGGTTTTATCGCTTCGTAAATCTATTTGCAATATGCAAAACAGAGTAAAGAAAGTCTGATCTCGGATTATTATGACATAAAATTGTTAAAATACTATTTTCAGCACTACGCTACGTAACAAATAAATATTCATTGACATCTTACACATCGACTTTGATTCTAAATTGATTTCTTTTCATATATATTTTACATGCACTATCTTTGTGTACATAAATACACAATAGATACAAGCAAAAGTATATTGCTAAAAATCAGTACAGTTTAGTAACAAAATGGCGAAATCGATTACATTAATACACCCAAGTTGATTGTAACAGGAAGACTCGTAGTGTCTGTAATGTGCAACAATTATATGAAATATTGTGTTATGTAGCAACACGCGATTGTATACAACTTGTTATTAATCCTTCATAAATCTGCTTGATTGAATAGGTATTGTTCTATTAATTACATTGATAACTTAACTAAACATTGTAAGATAAGTATTTGTTCATGAAAGGTACAAATCGAAGTTTTGCAAAGAAAGTCAGTAAAAGCTTGTAGCCTGTTGTTCTATTTACCCTGTATGGGATCAAGCGCAATGATGCGTATAACTTTTGACATGAATTTGTATATAGACCAAAAAATTGTGTTGATAATACAATAATACCTAATTGAGGACTTATTTAAATGCTATTACGTGCAGAATATCTGCGAGGTATTTATTAATGGAAATACAATGTTTACTGACATAAGACACTTATTGAAAAGAACAAGATACTTGAACGTGCTTTATACCAATGTATTAAAAATTTGCAACGTTTCTCTAACGTTGCATTTTTTGTTATTTTGCTTCGATAACCATCATAAAATAAAACAAAAATATGATAAATCCTATGTTGCATTGTCAATGTCAAATGACAACCTCGCAACATCGGCGGTATGTCAGCCGCTTACGAATGCGAGGCGCGGGCCTAAAGAATGTCACTGTACCCCCCACTATAGACACGACCTCTCTCTACACCATGTGGTATCATTCTGTCCTCTTTTCATCGAGTTAGAAGTGCGCATGTGACATACGATGATGCGAATAAAAACCGCATTGGATGGGAGGTGAAATGAAAGTGTTGCTTCGGTCATTGACTGCGTGGACGCGCTTCGTTGGGTTGTAGTGGAAAATTGTCGAGGAGCGCTCAGTTACCATGGCGAGGTGTTGTCATTACTTAGCCTTGCAAGGGCATGGGGTGAACTTTATATGATACGTAATAAACAACTGATAGTGACAAATTGAACATAGAAGTATTAGCCAACTTAAAAAAAGAGAAAGTTCTAGATATACATCAATTGCTGTTGTTCCTCTCAATTATAATATGTAATGAAATTGAAGACTATTTATTAAGGTAACGGAAACCAAATATTTGTCTAGTTTTTGCAGTGTGTGGGTGAAGTCGTAGGACAATGCCAGTAGTTAGTTATACAGTTTCTAGATAGGACTTATTTACTGTTTTAACCAAGAGAAAGGTCAAGGGTCAAGTCCAACTCAATAACGTTCGTAAAAGATAAATTTATGTAGTTGATTGTTTAAATAATATATTGTAACAATATATAGCTTAGTTGTACTATATTGTTGTGTATTTATTATAAGTTTGAAAGCCAAAGATCAGAACATAAACTTACTCTTTAGACCAGAGCTTCTCAACCAATTCTAAATTATTCTCTCACTCCCCTCTGTATATGCCAGTGCCTCCACAAAAAGCTCCAAGAAATTTAAATACATACTTACGACTCGGTGACAACTACGACTAGCAAGATTTATTTGTAAGCAGTTATAATTTATATTTCATCTGCAAAATTAAGTTTGTCATATAGTTCCGATTTTATTGAAAGTTAATTTCAATTTTATTCGGTCGGAACCCTAGAAATTGCGAGGTTTCTTCGCACTTGACTTAAAATTTTAACTAGTAGTTAGAGTTAAAAATCGTTTAGACATAAACCCTTAAACCGGAAATAACGCCTCCTATCGGAATTCAGCCGCCGATACTGTCAACCTGAAAATAGTGAACAACTGTGTAAAAAAGAAGTCTGTTTGTCAAATACTTATATGTTTAATGACTCCGAATAAGACCATAAAAACACAACTAGTTATTACAAAATATTTTGTTGTACACGGGAATCGAACAAGTTGACTACGCTATACTATGACTAGCATTTATTTTAGAACAGGGGCTCATGTCTGCCATAATGGCGTCATTTATACTAGACTACCTAACTTGATAAAATTCCCCATCCTGCAATCAGTGACTGATCATTATGACAACATTGTGATAGCAGACTTGGCCACCTGTATGGTAAATTTCATAGTTGTAAGTTTAGTGGCCGACATTCAGGGACCACGTCTCAGTTCCGTAAGTCATCACTGGTAACACACACTGGTCATAGACCTTTCTTTTCAGGCACTGAGGTATTTTGGACGTGAAGATGTGCCTAAGCTTCCCGAACGCTGCCCAGCCGAGTTGGATTCGTCGGTTGACCTCTTTCTCGAAGTTGGATTTGCCCAACTGGACTGTTTGTCCTAGGTAGACATAATGATCGACAACTTCGAGAATCGCATTCCCAACAGATACTGGTGCTGGAGTGACATGGACATCAGACATCATCGACGCAGCGTGGGGCGGCCCGCAACAAGGTGGACCGACGATATCGTCAAATACGCCGGGGGCCGCTGGATGCAGTTAGCGCAAGACCGCACGTTGTGGCGTTCTATGGGGGAGGCCTATGTCCAGCAGTGGACTGAGAAAGGTTGATGGATGGATGGATGGAAGTTTAGTGAAGGTTTAATTTAACTTTGAAGGGCCTGATTGATGTAAAAAACTTCATTGATTGAAAAAGTTACCGCTAGTTCATCGTGCAGTATTGTTCACAGCTGAGGTCGGCACGCAGCGAGTAGCTTATTGTACAATTTGTTATTAGTTCTCATATTATGAGCTTACATTTATTATAGAGTAAAATCGCATTGATTTGCGAATATGATCCATTGGGTTAAAAACGTTCGCACAAAAAGGTATTGAGTTGCTTTTCCAGCCATATATGATATAAGTTATAATAAAACTTTACTTTGATTGATCTTTAGGATGTATCATTAAAACAATCTTTGTACAATTCATATATGTAGCATATATCCACAAGTTAGTGATCACTGCATTCTCTATTATAAATTTGACAGGAGATAGAAATATCTTACTGATGAACTAGGATACCAAACCATCTGTAATCGTAGATTGATTAGTGAAATGGAGAGATTACTAGGGATATCTCTTTCTAACAATATACATATAATCTAATGATTCAGGTATTTCTTATAAAAGTATCAACAGGTAGGTAGCTGAGGGTTTCTACCTGCGCGCCATGTTCACTAATGTTAGGTATACAAAAGAGGTGCCGTTTGCCATTAGTCAAGTCAAATCGAATAAAAAACGCGCAACACTTTTAAAACTAGAAAGACGTTCATATCTACCTAAGATATTATAATTTTAATAGGATATTATAGTCAAGCCGTTTCGTAGGAGATGGCGACTAACACTTTGTCTGTGAAACATCTATCTGTCTATTAGTTATTTGATTACGTCAGTAATAATTAAGAGATACCTTATCATTGTTAACATGATCATTAATTACTTATTTACTTCCTCAATATTACATACAAGGATTCTTGTAATAAAAACTATTGTCTTGCATTAGAACGAGAGATAAATGTTATTGACAGCGTTCTTTCAAAATTGACCTGTGAATAAGATACTCTTCTGATTTTATGGCGTGAATAAAATACAAGTAAGATGACAAAATTGCAACCTGACAGCTATAAAAGATCGAACCGCAGTAGCTACATTCGTGTGCGTGCAATTTAAATACCAAATCTTAGCAAGTTTTACAAAAAGCCATCCTCTTGAACCGCTTCATCTATGAAAAAACCACATCAAAATCCTTTACGTAGTTTTGTAGCTTAATCTCACATAGACTCTTACATACTACAAAAATAACGACTTTGTTCTTACTTACTTAATATTAACATAAATGGAAAAGTAACTCTGTCTGTTTGTCTGTGTCTGCCTTTTATCAGTGCAAATCTAGGACAGGCCGTTGGTTTTATAATATAAACACAGATTATAACTATAGTCTTAGCTATATACAATTACATATTATAATATGTAATTGTATATAGCTAAGACTATAGTTATAATCTGTGTTTATGCATACCTACATATCATTACATCCTTTAGGTCTAGCAGTTATTGTGTTAATATGACTTTATTAAATAAGTTAAAACAATAGTTATACGAATTTCTCTTTATCCAATTAATAAAATAAATTCAAAGTTTCTACGAATGAAATACTAATTAATTTTCTTGAAGCACTAATTAGTTTCTGTATGTAGGGCAAGGCTACACTGACAATAAATTAACTCTTATTGAATTGAATGTACGTCATTATCCCTTCTTAACTAGTTACGTTCAGTAACAAAAGGAACATACAAACAGACAAGAGATAGTTTATTAAAGAATTTAAACACAGGTAGCTTATTTGGTATAGATGTCATATTGCATTCTGTAAATAAGGAATCCAATTTCCATTGATATTAATTTGTAGGATGAAGTAAATTTATTATCTTTGAATCAATATATGTCTACTTATTCTGTCACAATTAAACTCATATTAGGTATGGGTTGAACAGTAACATAAAAACATACATATTAAGCGTTTTTAACTTGGAAGTAGGCTGAGATATTAAAACTCATTATGCTGCGGACGGAATATAATTCCTCAGGTTCATTTAAACTCATACATCTGTTAACTTGTGGTTAGTAAAATAACATACAATTCTATTTAATATACAAGTAATATTGACCTTCATTAGTTAGTTAAGGACATAGATAAGTGTAGATAATTGTAATATATTAGGTGTACCCAAGTGTCGCTCACAATGGTCGCCATATTTGTTATTTTTCTGAAGAAATAACCGACAATACTTGCTGTGTTTTTGAATGACTCTCTTCATGTTAGGGTTGCCAAACTTATAAATCAATTATAGATTAAAAATAAGGTCTGATTCTGAAACTTTATTTATGGACAATTGGACACGGGAAGGAAAAGCATTTAAACGGTTATAGTCAGTAACTGGGAATACTGCAAGCCGTTTACATTGCTCAAGCAAAGATTATCTATCATTTGATGAGATCAAAAACAAAAAGCGCTTACTTTTTTTGGTCCTTTTTACCCGTGAGGCTAAATATGTTAGAGACGCAACACTTAAAATTGACATAGGAAGGCTATGTCAATGAGCCTTTGTTATGTAGAGTAGAAATAGTTGCTCGTAAGTTCATGTGTTTAAGGTGCATCTAATAACATTTTAAATTGCGTTGTTAAAAACTGGTTGTTAAAAACACGCTGTGTCCAGAACGTGTGTAATTTGTTATTTGCATGTTAAAACCAAAATAAGGGCTCATTTCGTTATCTGTAATGAAAAAACCACAATAAGTAATGTTGTTTTAATTCACTTGCCTGTTGATTTATCACTTCGATTACAATATAATTTATACAATTATTTATGGCATAACCAGTGATGATTATAGTACAGTGTAGTCAGAGTATAACAAAACAAGTTCATAATTTATTTTCTTATGTCAAGCGGTATTCATCACGTCTGATAACAAATGTGGCTAGTTAATATTCTGGTCAGACAATACAGATTTTTAATATTCGTGAATTTTAAATTCATATTGTCATCACGCCGTAGAGATCTGTTCTCACAGGGTAAGTAGAAAAGACACTGTGCCTAAAAGTACTTTTAAACACGATGCCGACGTCTTGCAAAAATAAATTAAAATGAGTTACAATATGTTATGAGTGTCAGTTGTTATGCTTCAGAATTTGATTGTGATTAAGCTTAATTGCAAACACTTTGAAAATGTCATAAGCAATAGACTTTACTATAAGGTGTCAACCCTACATATAGCGCGCGCGTACCCTGGTACGGGCCGGCACGCTAGCACGCCGAGCGACGCGCTACCATTGTGTTGCTTACTTCATAACAGAACTCTTAACTCTGTCACTTGGACGATGTAGCTACTACACATAGGGCTTAACTAACAGATCTAGGAGTGAATAGGTAATCAGCTGATATAGTGATATAGAATTATAGACCATTGCAAGTTTTCGTTATACATTTGAAGATCTATGTTTATGAACGTAATCTCTAATAGAAACGTTCTTGTAATACAGCCGGCGTATTATGAGCTTTTTAAAATCATTCAAGTTCCAGGCAGGCCGTAAACTGCATGGCTAAATTAGGTATTATGGCAGAAATAAAACTTTTAGTTGAAAATACCTTCTCCTTAAATATATTAATGTATGACTGGTTTAGCGAACTGATTGACTAAGAATTTTGTTCATAATACGAATTTGCCAATCAATTCACGGCGTAAACTGCCTGTAAATAAAAGCTCATAATACGGCCGCGGGTGTTCTTTAGGATAATAGCACACATGGACCAAAAATGACGTGGTGATACGTGTATTTTTTATTTATCCTCACGCAGGACCGCCTACTTATAAGTAGTAGTAACAAATCATATATGACAGGTGTCCGTTCTATAAACCAATGGCGTAGTTACAGTTTTACAATAATCCAAAATTGAGGCTCGTAATACGATATATTTTATAATTACATTTGAAACAGCTGCTAAGTTCAGCCTAAATCGGTGCTTAGGAAACCTGGCAGGTGTCAAGCATTACGCTAATTTCAACTCAAGTGTCCTACCGCTGAACATAATATATCCTCAAGCAAGTTTACTAAAAAACCATTACTTAATTAACTAAAACAATCTCTCTCTTTTCTCTCTCTCTCTCTCTCTCTCTTTTCTCTCTCTCTCTCTCTCTCTCTTTTCTCTCTCTCTCTCTCTCTCTCGTAGTCCAGTCCATTAACATCTCACTGTTGGGTCCGGTATAACACGGACTATAAACAATTTAGTTATCAAATACATAATGGTGTAAAACAAACAAGTTTGATCGGAGTGCATCAAGTACCTGATAGATGGCGTAGATTACGGTTAACGCGATAGGAAGTCACGATAGCTCAGTAGGTCAAACCAATGGGATAAAATTCCATGGCTGTGACTTTAAGCAGTCGTAGTAGTAGCTTTAATTATTTGCTAAGAGAAATAATAACAAGTGAATTGCTAAAGTAACCAAAAATAAAATTGTTAGGTGTGTACATACTGTCGCTTCTGAACGTGCCTATACATAATATGTTGGTGCATGTGGTGGTCACATGTCATATCTAAATATACTTAAAGCCCATTAAGTTTCGTTTGAATGTCAGACAGCCACTTAAAGCTGAGATAAGACAACATTACTTGACCATGTCACTTGATACAGCGACTTGTTGTAACTATAACCTACTTGCAAAATTATACTTGTATACTTATCATTATAGATGTACCGAAAAGGTAAGCAGAAATGATGAATTATTGTTCGTCATCTCAGTTTATACATGTTCTAGGTAGTCTAGGTTTATACATGTTCTAGGCTTTAGATTTGCTACAGGGTTATATTACAAGGTTCTAATCTCTCGCAGTAATTTGTTTGCCTTCTCTTTTTCCTTATTTGACATTTAAGTATATGACCCTAAAGATGAAATGGGATTATGCCGTATCTATTCTCAATTCGTTGCCAGAAAATAAATACCTAAATGTCCTACACTACGGTGAAGATCTTACTGCACGTCAGGCATATAAAATACAGATTTAATTAAAATTTAGAGATTTCGCCCTATTCTGGACTCGAACTTTTAACCTCCGTTTAACAAATCAAATGGCTACATTACGACTGGGAATAAAAATAGCAAAAAAGTATATAAATAAATCAATTACCATTACATTAGACATGGCAGTTAGTCATAAGACTAATTGGCCTCTTTGACAATAGCTATTGTTTGTATAGGATATTGATCCATCCTATAGATATAGTACCTATGTATCCTTGAGATGATGTCCTTGATGTAATGTTGACACACATAAACATTTTATAATATCAACGTTTCACTTAATTATTAGACCCACGTCAATTAGTATTGTTCCATCCGTCTATCCACGAACAGACTAAAAATCAAGTCTCAGTAATGGAGTCCCGTTTTACCTTGGAACCCTAAAAACATAGTAAAGTTATTATTTCACACGAGCATTAAGCTTAGTTTTGGTAGAATCTATTCCGTGGTTTGGGTACACCGCTTAGAGGTATAAAGCGTAGGTAAGTAGAATAAGCACTTATCGCGCTCTCAAAATATTATGTCTAATTAAAGAAAAGTGCTACATCAATATTATCGTCGACATGTACATATTAACACAGCTAGTAGGTATAGAAAATGAAGAATTAGGGATTTTTTTTTGTTTACTCAAAATCTACTAAATATATTTTAATTCTGATTTACGTGTTTCTATATATAATAGTTACTTATGTTTTTAAAGTTATTTCATTAGTTAATACGCGATAATAGACCGACAAATGAAAAAAATAAAAAATTAGAGAGTTGTTTCGCTAAGATTTTCTATCGAGAAAACTTTTTTCAATCGCGTTTCTGAGTTTATGCGATCCTAGATCATATATTGAAAAAAATATACTTAAAAATTAGAGCTCTAGCCATTCAATCTAAAGAAACAATGAAAACTTCGTACATAGAAAAATGCACGAAGCTATTTTGGTATCCTCTTAATGAGTTGTAACCGTTAACAACAACCAGGTTATCGAGACAAGTTCATGACATTACAATTAATTTAAATCATGTGCATCATCATTTTTATGTAGCGTAAAATTATCATTTAATTGTAACCTTGACAGTCACGTGGCATACGGGCAATGACGCGGACCCGGTTCGATTCCTATAGAATAGATATTTGTACTGTCTATCTGTGTCAACTATTTTCTATGTACTTTACGCATCATCATCATAATAACATCACGAATCAATTAAACAATAACGATAATAGTATTTTTATTTTCGTAAATTATAAATTGATGAAGTTTACGCTAAACTTTATCAATTTGTTATTTAAATAATAATCATATAAAAAACTATTACAAAACGTCAAATAGACACACGAGTTAGTAATTTATTTGTCTAGATTATTTAATTGCTTTGTTCTGTTAACTTAGTTGCGAAATGTTAAAGGTCAGTCTGAGCTAATGAAACTGAGCTCTTCTCGAATTCTCTCAATGAAATTCAGAAATTAATTTATTCGTGTTTGATGTTAAGTATAACTTTTAATAAAGGGATAAGGCCTATGGTCTTATTCATAATGACTTATCGGAGGTTTAAAAGTCAAAACTTGTTATTCATAATAGTCTTTTTACGCTAAAACGTTTATTATCTCTCCGATAAAATCAACGTTTAAACCTCCGATAAGTCATTATGAATAAGACCGTTAGTCTATAATGGACAAGTTATTAGCAGCCTAGTGTACAACGTTGGGTAAGCAGTATAATTTATTAATGCTAAATATAATGTTTTGATGTTATCTGCTTACGTTGCTTTATATTACCCAATAATGAATTTAATGATGACTGATGACAATTCATTTATTCGTTGATTACTATTCATTGATTAAACTTTTGTAAAGTTCATTCATTTTTACAATTACATAGATGAATGACCAAAAAGTTATGAATGTGTAAGCTAAATAGCCTAATTTATATAGCAATAACCTAAGAAAAGTGGCATTCCTATTTATGAATCACGAGGTACATCTACGAAGGTAAATTAAGAGACTGTTTCTTGATATAAACGTATCCGCAGTTAGTTAATTTCATTGGCACTATTTTCCTTTGTTTTTCACTAAATAACTTAATTATATAAGGGTTTTTCTCTGTAAGCTCGTACAGGTTCCATACAACTGATGTCCCGGCACTTATTTTTAATATTTGCCAAAAAAAAGTGTCCTATTTCGAAGAAAATAAATTGTTATTTTAGTAAAATAAGGAGGCCCACTGAAATCACACGTATTTTTCAAGTTATTAACGGTTTTCCAAAAAATCATGACAGGGGAATGTTTCGGGCATCAGGGTACTGTTTTTAACATGACAGGGGATTGTTAAAGGAGACAGAGGACTGTTATATTTGAAAAAAAAGTAATTTTACATTAAACAATCATTTATTATTTTAATAAAATATTTTCGCATCATAAATCAACAAAATTTCTTTGTAAAAAAATTAACAGAAAACCTAACTTTCTTTAAACATTCATATCAAAAATTAAACCTTAAGTGCTAGAAACATTTTTTTCTTACTGACATCAATATAGTCTTATTATTATAATATTAATTATTAAAATTATTAAATGCTATGCATTCAAATACTCATTATTATTAATTGTAATTATAATATTAATATAAAAAATTAAACTTATGTGCTAGGAACATTTTGTACTTTCTGAGATCGACAGTGTTAATATTATAATATCAGTCATCATATTAGCTTTATATAGTTTCATTAAAATATTACTATCTTTATATTATTAATTAAGAAAGTCTTTACTCTCAAATTCAATTTCAAGTGAGATCTTTCATTGAATCTTTAAAATATTACTAAATCAAATAAGGCACATAATAAATCACAGTAAAATTAAATTTTAAAAAGTTAGCGCTCGAAAACGTCTACTTCAGTAGGAAACTGGTAAAATATTCTCTTTCCCTTCAAAATCAAGTCAGGATTATCCAACTTTAGGACAACTTGATCAAATGATACGTCTGAAATGTCTCTGTCATCTATTTTAAAGAGCTGTGCTTTTTGGTCACAAATCTTGAGGAAAGTAACACGTAAGTCGTTTTCATCATCGTCAATCTCATTAATTACAGCAGCATAACGATACTCTACATTTTTAGTTGTATATTTCACAAGAACATAATCTCCTGTATTGTAAAAGGAATTCCGAACGCTACTAATTCCTGGTAAAGCATCATCCGATTTTTGAGGGGATTTGTTTGGGGTAAGTGTTAATTTAGACTTAGCAGGTTCAAGATCTTCGGCTTCGGACTCTGTAAACACTTCTTCTACTGTCCATCTAGGTTTCGAATCAAAGTTGATACTACCAATTTTATAATGTTCACATAATCTGCGGTTGCATAAGCAGCTGAGACTTTTCATTATAAGTGTTTCACATCTAGTCCTAAGGCCAAGGATGGAGCTGGAATAAACACCTGCGACCTGATGCACATTTAAAGTACCTTTAAAACCTTTCTGATCGGCCGATTCCTCTTCAACATTATCGACCATTGCCTGAATGTCTTTACCGTCGATTGCGATACATGTGATGCCAAGACATCGCTCCTGGATTACTGCAACAAACTGATCAATATTGTTGATGTCGCCTCCAGAATTAACAAAAAAATCTGCTGTCCTTTTACACGTTGCTCCGATACCATCCGGTGCACCTTTTCCATGGCCACTTTCGGTGTAGTTCCATGTAAAGTTTTCAATATTAGGAATTTCTTCAGAGAGTTTGTTTGCCATTATAAAAAACATAGTTTTATTGCGATACTGCGTTACAGGGCCATCGCTCAAGAAGTGCACTCGTTTGATGTCACATGGAAGAGCCCGGAAAATTGGTCGTAGATGTGTCCAAATAGCAGCAGGTGAATGGGATATGTTCTCGGAGACTGTGCAAAAAGAAAGGATGGAATTTCGTAAGTAAACTACTACGGTATGCAGGCTCAGCTGTGCACGAGATCCACCGAAATGCAAGGCCTGAATTTCCTCAGCGTACTTAGTGCAGTAATTCTCACTAAAATCGACGTGTATCAGGACTTCATCACCTTGTAAGTTAGATTTCAAATCATTCATGGCTTTATATTGGTGAACTATATTTCGCTGGTGATCAAAAAATTTGTCTAAATCTTTCTGCAATTGTGTTATGAGCTGTGTTGGATGTACTTCAAATGTTTTTTTCAAACATTTGGTTACTAGTCGGGGCTTTTTCGTCTTAAAATCTTGTATTTGTTGTCTTTCTGAAATCCACATTTTATATTTTATGACATTTCTGTTATCAAATTCTTTATATGTCGGGTTCTTATTAAGGCAACTACGACAGGATCTGGCCAAACAATTCAGATTGTACCGGTCGCAACATAGCTCTTCCAGCAACTTCTGGTGGTTGTTGTAAGTCAATATGTGTGCAGTATGAAGTGCGCTGAGCTTCATGTCTATGTTGCTGTGAACTATGCAAAGACATGTATCGCGGTTTTTAGCGTTTGATTTCACAACCCAAAATGGACGGAGTCGGCAAAATGTTTGATAGCTAATTTTAAAGTTCCCAGTAATAAACTTTTTGTAAAGATTAAAAACTGTGTCAAGAAGATATCTTTTCTGCTTCTTCACAGCTTTCCTAGTTATATATTCTTTTTTACCGGCTCCCATACGGCTATTACTATCATCTTCAAAGAAATTGTGAACAGCTCTTTTATAACTTTCAGGTATTTTACATCGTTTCACTATAGGTACATCTAAGCCATTAAGATTGGATTTTTTTCCAGGCCTCGACAGCAGTTTAATGTCTTTAGGTATCCATCGCCTATACTTTTGAACAATACAACCAGTAACAACTTTTTTAAAGATTTGTCTTTCCTTCGTACGTTTCAATGTAGAATAATTTTCTTTCAACTGCTTATTAATGACGTCGCCAAACAACGCTTTCTTGACTACTTCTTTTCTTTGATCAGGCTCGTCTAACATTTTTAAAATCTTTGTCTTAGGTGTATCTTCAACGATCTTCTTCATTTTCTTTTTAAATCTAGCTAACCTCTTCTTGTACTTCTCAAGCTTTGTCTCTAAACGAGCAATCTTTTCATTTTTTTTCCTGTTAAACTTCTTACGTCGCCTTGTGGTTTCTTTTTTTCTTTGTTGAAGACTAGCACTGGAAACTGCTGGGCTTGGAGCCGAAGAAAATTGCTGTGGGTTTGGAGTGGCGGGTCTTGTAGGCAGAGTACCTGCTTCTGGGTCCGATACTGGCGTATTTTCTCGTATAAAAGTATTAGTGACACTTTTCAGTCTTTGTCTTTTGGTTCGGTACACGGTACAGTGTTCTTTCCACTTCTTTAAGGCAGCTCTGTGCTCACGAGGTGTCATGTCCTTAACTAACTTTCGCAAACCTTTTTCTTTCTTATTTTGATACTTCAACTTTTCCTTCTCTCTCATTTCTTGTCTCTTTTGTGGGTCATTTTTTCTTTTTTCATATCGTAGTCGTTCTGCTTTTCTCTTCTTCTCTAGTAATTCCTCTCGGGATAACTTTTTCTTACTAGGAGCCATATCATGTATTTTCGGTCGGCCTGTGTAAAATAAATATATGTTCATAAAGAAATATAATGCTAAGCAATGATACATTGATGATTCCTATTGATAAAACAGACTAGCGGATAAATTAACACAAACAATGTATAAAACAATAACCAATACACCAAATACACAGTCCCCTGTTATATAAAACAGTCCCCTGCCACATTTTTTGACAGAGGACTGTTGTCAGGGGACTGTGTATTTCGAATAGATGTCGCAGTATTTAAAAAACGGATGAGTAATAGTTTGTTTAAGAACCTACCGATTAATTTAGACAGAAATATCAATATAATAAACTATATTATATCAAAAATTAAAGTAATTAACATAATATTATCACTTACCAGAGGACTGTGTGTGGTACCAGTCCAAACGCGTGTTCACCACACAAATGTCACTCACACACTAGACAAGATGGCGTCTCGCCATCGCTTGCGGCATCGTAGCTAACTTCACATCGGTAGCGTTCGGTTTCACTTAAAACATCGCTCCTAAATATTACAGTTTTATTTTACTATGGATTTAAATTTTTGGCAGGGGACTGTATAAAAATTTTGGGAACAAAGTTTGCAAGTGTTTACTAAATAATAAAATTCGTAATGACATCTTGTTTTTTTTAAATATATTTTTTAAATACTTTTTATTTATCATAATTACTGCCAAATGTATGTAGCTTTCAATAACTTTTTCGTAAATCTAATTTCTAGACAGCAAGACAATGATGGGGACAGCCAGGGGACTGTATTTTTATCCCTTCGAACGCGTTTAGAAAAAAAAATTAAATAGTTATGGTGCTTAAAACAATGGGCCCGTAAAGTTTTGCGATTAAAGTTTAATTAGGAGTACTTTTTTTTTAAATAATCAAATTATTTATTGAAAAAGTCGGTCGGGACAGCCAATTACGAGCTTACAGAGAAATGCCCATAAATAAGGACACTTAGATATGTTACCAATTAAAATATAATTTCTACAAAGCTATTTAGATGTTCGTATACCTAGGTATTTACATTGTGCAATATATGCGAAACTGTATTGTTCTGACAAAGTTGTGACACCAGCCGATGTGGGAACTGTTCACTCATAGACACAATCAAATTGTATAGTTCATAGTCACTGTATATATTCGGTATAGGGTTGCCATCTTAGTATTCATTTAAATACCAAAAATGTTAAAAGTAAATGGACACAGGCTGCTTTAAGGACCTTTAAAGCTTTTAATGCGGCCTGTGCAAGAGGTCGTAGGCTCAGTTAGGGCTAAATTACACGTGGCAACGTATACGTATGTCCCTATGTGAGTTTATATCTTCAAAACTACGCAACGGGTTTTGATGCGATTTTTTAATAGATTTTAAGACGATGGTTTTTTATATAATTAATTAAGGTTTGGTTCCTAAATACCATCCAAGTTTATAAACAGTAATAGGTATGTGTAAACATTTTCTATCCACATTTTAGAGAGACATAAAGCTGGTGCAAGTTCAGTTATCAGTGAGATGCAGCCGCGACCTGCTCTCTGTGTGTTCTGGCTTGTTTGTGTGTTTGTGTTGGCTTCAAACTTGTTGGTAATTTAATAGATTGTGTAAATTTTAACCACTATTAAGCTAATATTATAAAAACTAAGTTTCGCTTGGATTAGTTAATTAGGGAAACTTAGGCAACAATGGTACCGATTCTAAGAGCACAACTAAACTTAACTAAAAACTGAAAACAACAGGTGGTGTATTTTGATTAGTTGACTATTTCGTCGTGCACGTTTTTATTAATTTAAATCGTTAGTCTATAATACACATATTTTCTAATAAAAAGTTCTGTTAACATTGTCATTTTGATAGACAAAAAAAAAAATTAAAAAAGAAAAGCTGACTATTGTTTTGTTGAAAAATATCTCTATAGTATCTGCCTACCTCCACAGAGAAAGTGCGTAAATATATACTACTTGTTCTCATTTACAATGTTATTAACTGATAAAGTTTGTAAACTACCCACATTTGTTGTAAATATTGTGTTTAATATTATTATAATATTTTTACAATGAACGTGTGTACGTCACGTATTGAGACACTAAACAAAAGTGGTTGTTATTTAAACACTTGTACAATTATTGTCATGTATATTTTTATGGTAATTAACATAGCTTTGTATTGTTTAAGTTTGAACGTATTTTTTGTCCTTGGTTATGACATTTTATTTTCATTCTTGTATGTCCTCTAAAGTCATAGACAGAATCTTAGAGATGTGATATTTCCATCTGTATACTTAAAAAGGAAATATATGTATGTGTGTTTGCATGGAACAAGCTCAGTACTGAACCTATTTTAACAATTCTTTTACTGTCGGGAAGGTACACTATGTCCGGTGATCTTAGGCTACATAACAAAATTTTATAAAAAAAATCTAATGTTTTTAAATAACTTAACATGTTCAGTGCGAAACCGGGGTGGAATTTTAGTCATCATAAGTCATAAATATTAACGACAAGTGAAAGCTATTGCAGGATCAAAGGTAATGCAAGTCATTTGTTATGCGTTCTATGGTTCGAATTTGAATCCTATTTAGTGTAGCTTTTTATTTTAAGCACGTAAAAAATCATAGCATGGCATTAAATGAGTATATAACAAGCTTAGTACTTAGTTTAGGACTGGATTCAGTATATTAGTTTTTAACCGACTCCAAAAAAGAAGGAGGTTCTCAATTCGTCTGTATTTTTTATGTTATTATAATGTGTATAGCTATGATCAGGTGCAGAATATTCCTAAATCTGATTTCTACCTTAACTAATAAAATGGAAATTGAACAGTTTTTTTTATTACTTTGTCTAATGATGTTCACAAAATGTAAATTCTAGATTTTCCTTTCTATTTAGAATACTGAAGAAGTCTGAATTTTTTGAAGAGCTGTACGTGACCGTCCTACGTTATCGAGTACTAAAATTATTTATGTAAATTACTTGAGAAATCTTAGCTTAACAAATATTATCAGAAACTGTTTAGCATAATTTCTTTGATGATATATGTATAATTAAGAAGACTATTATGTGAATTTATATGCTTTTATTGTTTAATAAATATCGTTACAATTGTAGTAGTCTTATAACGACGCCATTGCCCAAGAGAGAGAGAGGAAGGACGCTACCACAGACTATCCTGACTGTCACTACAGAGTAGGTAGTGACTAGGTATAACCCATGGTACCTACATCTCCCTTCTTTTAAGACAATGAGAGCTTAACTATTATATGATACCTAAGTAGGTTTTAATGAATAGGTACTAAACATAATCACTTAAATAACTAGGTTTCTTAATTTCTCTACCTGTTCTACTATAAATTTTTGTATTCTCTAGAGATTCTAGTGGAGTAGTTACACACTCATTTTCAGCAACACAATCATTACTATCAACTAACTTATGATCTATATTTTTATTCAATACCTCAACACTATCATTTATATCCTCTTCTTTTTTAACAATCATTTTCCTATCATTTTTACTTTCAATCAGATGTCTTCTATTTCTATCAATTATAGTGCCCTTTTCAGTTAATAATTTATATGAATTAGGTCGTTCACATGGCTTTAAAACCTCTGCATAAAGCAAAGGCTTATTTTGCCCACTTGTTACTACAACTTTCTGACCGATATTGAGATCTTTTAATGCTTTAGTATTTTTATCATAATAAAGTTTTTGTTTTTTACAAATATCATATAGTTTATCCTGTATGTTTTTATTATTATTACAAATATTTATGTGTGGTAACAGACCTTGAATTCTTCTGCCCATTAGTAACTCACTAGGAGTTTTAAAATCTAAATCTGAGATTGGTGTGACCCTATATTCTAACAGTGCTAAATATTTATCTTTTCCTTCATAGTCTGCTTTTTTAAATATATTTTTTACAGTTTGTATGAATCTCTCAGCTAGACCATTAGATTGTGCATATAATGGACTGCTAGTTACATGAATAAAATTCCACTCCCTTGCAAAATTTCTAAATTTACAACTTGAATAATTTGTACCGTTGTCTGAGAATACTTTCTCCGGTATGCCATGTCTACTAAATATAGATTTCAATGCTTCTATTGTACATTCTGGTGTTAAGTATTTCAATTCTAACACTTCAAAATATTTACTGAAATAATCAACTACAATGATATAATTTTTATTTTTATAATGAAAAACATCTGTGCCTAACATAGACCATGGCTTATCAGGCATTTCTCTAACTATCATTGGTTCTTTACAATTTTTATTTTTGAACCTATCACATGTACTACATGACAGTACATGATTCTCTATATCTTTAGACATATTAGACCAATACACACATTGTCTCGCCCTATTTTTACATTTTTCTACTCCCATATGGTTATAATGAATTCTATTAAGAATATCTTCTTTTAGAGTTTTAGGTACTACCACACATTGATTCTTAAAAATTAACCCATCATACAAATATAATTGTTCTCTATATGTATAGTATGTCTTTAAACTTTGAGGTACATTTTCTAAATTAACTGGCCATCCTTCTAAAATATACTGTTTTAACAGGTTTAACTCATGATCCTTACTTGTTTCTTCCTTAAATATCTTATACTTATGATCTGAAATAGATAAGTTAGATTTTACTAAACATACTTGTGATTCACATAATTCTTCTATATTGCTATCACCTACTCTATTTTTAACATCCCTTGATAATGTATCTGCCAATAACAATGTTTTACCAGGCCTATAAATAACATTTATGTCATATTTTTGTATTTGTAATCTCATTCGCTGTAACCTCAAAGGTATTTCACACAAAGGTTTCTTGAATATAACTTCTAATGGTTTATGATCACTTTCTATTTCAACAGTCATACCATAAATGAACTGGTGGAAACGTATGCATCCAAAGACAATGGCCAACATTTCCTTTTCTATTTGTGCATAAGCCTTTTGAGTGTTGGTCAAAGCTTTTGATGCATATGCTACAGGTAGGTTATTTTGTAACAATACAGCTCCTAATGCATCTTTTGATGCATCTACAGATATTTTACATGGTTTATTTGGGTCATAAAATTGCAAAACGGGTTGTGACATTAGAATATTTTTTAAATCTTTGAACGCACTATCATGTTCTCCTGTCCATTCCCAGTCCTTACCTTTTTTAACTAGTTCTCTTAACGGATTACACACTTGTGACATTGAAGGTATAAATTTGGATACATAAGTAATCATCCCTAACAACCTTTGTACATCTTTGACATTTTTTGGTTTTTCTAAATTCAATATGGATTCTACTTTTTTACTGTCCGGTTTTATGCCATCACTACTAAGTATATGCCCTAAGTACATTATTTCTGTAATACCAAACTGACATTTTTCTAAATTAAATTGGATACCATTTTGTTCAGCTACTTTTAGTACCTCTTCTAATATTTTATCATGTTCTGCTTGATTTTTTGCATAAATCACAACATCGTCAACAAATATTTCACATCCACTTATGTTACTGAATATCTCACTATACTGCCTGTGGAAAACTTCTGGTGCTGATGACAGCCCATATGGCATTCTTTTAAAGCAATATCTACCAAATGGTGTTGCAAATGTACATAATTTCTTACTATTTTCAGACAATTTAATGTGAAAAAATGCAGTGGAAGCATCTAATTTTGAAAATATTTTAGAACCTCCCATTTTTGCAGCTACCTCTTCAAAAGTTGGAAGCTTAAAATGTTCTCGTTTAATATTTTTGTTTAAATTACTTGGATCTAAGCAAACTCGGATACTCCCATTAGGTTTTCGCACTATGACTATGTTACTAATATAATCAGTAGGTTCTGTAATTTTTTCAATAATATTAGCCTGTTCCATTTTTTGCAATTCTAATTTCAGTGGCTCATGTAATTTTATTGGTATACTTCGTGGATGTGCAATTTTTGCTGTACTATTCTCTATTAACTCTATATTATATTCAAAATTTTTTAACAAACCCAATTTGTTTTTATTAAATATACTATCTTTGTATTTGTCTATAATTCTATCATATTTATTACCTTTATTTAATGTGTTTAAATATTTTCTTTCTATCAAACCTAATCCTTTAACAGTTTTGTCGCCCAATATTGGACATACACCCTTCTTATCTATAACTTGAAATTCTAACAATATATTCTTGCCATTTACTAACTTACAAACTATTTTAATTTTCCCCTTACAATTTAATGGGGTTCCATCATAATTATGTAAATTACAATTTGATTTAACCATGTTATTTTGTAACTGAAGAGTCTCTATAACCTTTAAAGGTAAAACATCACAATCACTTCCAGTATCTATTCTAAAATCAACTAACCTGTTGTTAATCTGCAAACATTCATACTGTGACCGGTCCTTTATGTTGTTCACGCTGACTGCTCCCAATGTAAAGTTGTTCTCTTCACCATCAGATTCATCAGTTTTATTGACGACTCGAACAGACCTGCACATCCTTGCATAATGACCTCTTTTATTACATTTTGCACAGATCTGACTAAACGCTGGACATTTAAATCCGTGATCATATCCACACCGGGAACAATTTTTCTTTTTATATTGACTTGTGCTTTTAATAGGGTTATTTGTGTCATAATTCTGTTTTGCTTGTGACTTTTGTTGTAATCTATTTATAATAGTATTTTCAGTTAGGTTTTTTAAGTTTATTGTAGCAAGTTCTGCTGCCTTACACAAATCTATACAATGTTTGAGATCTAATGTTGCCTCTTTAAGTAATCTTTCTTTCAAGCCAATCTGGTTGATTCCTCTTATTATTTGGTCTCTAATTAAACTGTCTTTTAGGGTCCCAAATCCACAATCTCCAGCCAGATTTCGTAACATAGTTAAAAATTCGTTAAAACTTTCATCTTCTCCTTGCACTCTCTGGAAGAACATGTGCCTTGACATAGTTTCATTTTTTAAGGGAACACAATAGTTTTCAAATTTCGTCAAAAGCTTTTCCATTGTTGGATTTTCGTCTTGTTCAAAAGTATTAAAAACTTCTATAGCGTCATCTCCAATTACGTGGAGTAATAGAGCTATTTTTTCGTCTTCCTTCATTTTGTTATAATTGCCCGAGGCTTTTAAATAGAACGTGAACTTTTGTTTGAATTTACGAAAATTTTCCTTTCATTGCCCGACGCCAACACCAATGGCGGAGGCTGGCTAAGATTTTCCATTTTAATGGTATTTTAATATCTGTGTCCACTTACTTTTATATTTCGCTTTATCCTCAGCGCCATGTATAATTAAGAAGACTATTATGTGAATTTATATGCTTTTATTGTTTAATAAATATCGTTACAATTGTAGTAGTCTTATAACGACGCCATTGCCCAAGAGAGAGAGAGGAAGGACGCTACCACAGACTATCCTGACTGTCACTACAGAGTAGGTAGTGACTAGGTATAACCCATGGTACCTACAATATAGTTAGTTACTTAGGTACATATATACGAGTACGTCATAGTCCAGAAGGAATGAAAAATCAAGAAGAAACGAATAAAAATCAAATTCAATGCCAGATGAATATCTATTGAAAAAAAATAATAGAAATGGTAACCGTGATGTAATAGATTGAATTTGTTTGTATGTTAATTCCTTTTGTTCGTTTAGTAATTTAATAGTTTCTTTCAATAATTTTGTTTAAGTAAAACTACATATTTATTGCTCGTTTGATATCGCTTCACCCAGTTAAATACTATGATGAGGTAACAAACATAAAAAAATACAGACGAAATGAGAACCTTCTCCCTTTTTTTAAGTCGGTTAAAAATGAAAACAAAAGGTATTGTAATAAGACATTCGTTTAAAACGTTTTAGTAACCATAGACACGGGAATTCAAAGTCAAAGTATTTTTTATTGTGGACAATTAGGTACATAAGATGTTGAGATCAAATTAAAACAGGTTTCACTATGTCCTGCCATTTAGGCGTACAATAATGGTAGTGATTATAAATATATTATACATGCAGTTTTCATTTTGTCATATAATAACAATGTCTTATGTAATAACAATATTGGAAAAAGAAAATGTCGAAATTAGCACATTTGAAATATCATTAATAAAATTTTGTTTTAAATAATAATAATAAGAAAATTTAGTTAACGTTGCCGAATTATTTCCTGACAATAAAATTTAAACCTTTAAATAATTATATTATAATATGATATATTATGTCAGGCTAATATGCTATCCGAATCATCATTCTGGAATTCATATAAAGAATAATAACATTTAGAGCATAACATCTTGTGGAGGTTTTTTTTGAAACGAGCAATGTCTGAAATATCCCTAATGTGTTTAGGTAGTTTGTTAAATATGTGTATAGGAGTACAGAGAACACTCTTATGTAATATCTTTGCTTTTCCCATCTGTTTGTTAATATTTTCTGGAACTTTATATCTGTTTGGTCAGTCCTCATTAGACATTATTGCTGCACAGATAAAAGTCACGCTTGTCCTTCATGGTGGTAGGTAGACAGTATAGATAGAGCATTATCTGTTACTATTTAGCCCCATGGCTTCATCTGTACTCATACATCTGGTCATACAATCACGACGGTTATACTACTTGTAGTGTTGGCAGATAATGTATTGTATAATAATCCATATAAGATAAATGTTCAATCTAATATATAAAATTCTCGTGTTTGTAATTATACTCCTCCTAAATGGCTCGACCGATTTTCGTGAAATTTTGTGTACACGTCCGTTAGATCTGAAAATCGGATAACATCTATTTTTCATCCCCCTAAATGTTAAGGGTGGTCCACACCCCTGACACTTCTATGGCAAAACAAGGTCAGCTTGTTATCAATACTAATATGTATTGTAAAACAAGTCCTGTTTATGTATTTCTACTTGTTAACTCTGTTCACTCTCTGTGATGGCACGAGCCTCTTCAACTTTGGGATTTAACATTTTTCAAAACAGTATAAATATTGCTTCTTTCTTTCTTTCTCTAGCCCATAAAGAGAGGACGTTGACTTTTATGTACGATATTCCTTAGCTAGCTTTTACAGCACCCTGGGAAGGAAAGGCGATGGTGAAACTTGTATTCTTGATGCGTCACCACACGGAAAAACAGTACACGCAATAAAATATAAACAATATTTACCAAACAACTAGTCCCAACCACCGCCGATATACTTAAACCTAATTATTGTTTAATTAACTAAGTTATTAAACTCTGTACAGTTTAATCAACTTATTAAGTATCAAAGTACACAAATACTTATGTATGCACACGCTCCATCAGCTCTACCGGAAGTTACGTTGCGGAAGAGCGCGCTCATTTCCGCTGCGGACACGCATGCCTTCGAAAATATTAGCTCTGATCTAGTCTTAGCACCTATAGTATAGGGCTTGTAGAAAACTATACTTACCTTGGAAGCATATTAATAAACAAGTGATAGCAATATTTATACTGTTTTGAGAAATGTTAAATCTGCAGTCGATGCCAGTGGTCAAAAGCCGCGCCTTACAGTGATCTATGGGGAAGGTCTATGTGCAGCAGTGGACGGAAAAAAGCTGGACAGTAAATAGAAAAAGAACCTAGATACAACTAATTCAATCATGTTTAGAATTAATTTATCTTAATTATGAAGTTTGCTATTACAAACATCGTTGCAAGCAAAACCTCCAAGTCACTTTCTGCAGACGCAAGCGTTGTTATTACTAAGTTTATCTTGGCTATTTAAATTAAATCTTTTGCCAATTAGTACGAGCTGACTTGATAGAAAATTTTTAATGGTTACTGCCATACTTGAAATTTTTTACAGGCCATTTAGATCTAATAGCCATTAATTTTATTGCATTTATTCAGTGGCTAACACATTAGAAAGGAATGTTAAAAATACTGTTATAAAATTTGTATTGTTTTTAATTAGATATAACCTAGCAGAAGCTATAAACTAGTTTGATGTATTGTAGTACATTCTCATCATCATTATTCTACCCTTACCCTTATCCCATTACTCGCTGTACAACTGCTGCTTTTTCTTCCATACTCTTCTGTCAGACGTCACATCTGTGTTTATTTCTCTTATTCTTTCATATCCTCTTTCACAGAATCCGTCCATCTGTTCTTTGGTTTTTCTCAAGACTTGGTATGTAGCGTTCTGCCTGTCCCCATTGGAATAGCCGTGACAGTATGTGCAAAGGTAAAATTTTAAGGTCTCTTGAGTATTTACATCAAGTAAATACTAGTGTACCTTTAGGGATTCTGACATCAAGGGACATTTATTTTCACTAATTGGGAGGGTGGAATTGATATCGTGAATATTTTCAACAAAGGTATAAAATTATGTAATTTCTATAGGTTGGTTTGCAAATTCAAAAAGCGATTGTGAGCTCTTATATTAATACGCTTGTAGGTCGTTGGGATAAGCATGCATCGATGGTCAAAGCTATGCGGTGTGGACGCAGTGACAGCGCAAGATATATATTTGAGCAATGCTTAACTAACTTACTAATAGTATTTTTATTTGTAAAGAATGCTTCTTTGCTGAAACTTGTACAAAAAGGCTAATAAGTATTCTTTATAGAAAATTAGTTTGCTCTTGTTAGTATCCTTGCTTCAATCATGGCTGTATACTGTAAGGTCAAATATCTATCAATATTTTCATCTTCTGTTATTTTATTTTGCCTAAAAGCGTAAATGAAATTTTAGGTCTAGGCAATGTCTTACATTGCGTTGAGTATGTACAGAGTACAGACGTAGCTAAACTTGAGTGCACAACGTTAATAATTAACTTGTAATTATGTCTATAATATATTTGTATGTAACGAAATCATTTATTTTTTGTTTGTCTATAAATTTCATTTCAACAGGAATTATAAATGAAAGCTAGCTTATCGCTAGTAATGTGAACCCACCCCACGCGACTCAACGAGCTGAGCTCTGTTTACTTAACATCTTACATCAAACCGTCCATAAATTACTTTTATATTTGCACTCAATGAAATACCGAGATTAAATACGTAATGATTTTCGAGATGACATACCACAGTCAATATTATTTAGGTCATATTTAGGTTAAGTGAGTGAAAATAATATGTATAAGTTTATTGTAATGGTTCTGTGGAAAGTTATTTAATTTGTTGATTGTATTGTAGAACTCGTATCTTCTATATCAATTGAAGTCTCCCCTGGAGTCATTTTGAAGACATTTTACTACTTTGTCATATTATCATTTTATTTTTTCTGCGTCGTGTATCCCTTCATGTTTTCATGAACGAGCACATGTGTAAATCAGCTAATCTGCTGCGATTCCTTGCATTCAGATTACTAATAAACTATAAAACCTAAAGTGATATGTGTAACCTACTTTAGGGAACCCTGTTCTAGCAGTATTGGGATACGGAAGCGGAAACTCCGATGCTTGACTTGGTATGTTTGTCATTTTAAAGCCCACAATATGAACCACAACTAGTTTAAACTTGTAATAATGAATATAAACACACATTCTGTTGAATGTAGTCATTAATGTGTGTGTAATATTAGGTATTTGGCACGTCATTTAGGCGTCATAATGTCGTAGGGGTAGGACTGATAACCGCCTCGCCGACACATTAGCTGCCGGGGCGCGGAAGTACCCCGTACTGCGGTGGACGAATACTCATATATAGCCGTTATGATGTATGTTGTATGTATTTTCATCTACGTACATTACACCGAGCATGTTATTGTATGAGGATAGGTGACTGTTGCCAATTTTGATAGGACAAGTAGACCAAACTAAACTAAAATATGAATATTGATAGTTGGTGTAACACACATTAGTAAAATGACGTGTTTAAATTGAAAGATGTACTTTAAATTTCCATATAAGTATCTACATTACATTACAGTTCTTACATCTCAGTCTAATAATGATAGTTACCTTCGTATTACCTCCTTATTGACTATTAAACAGTTAGTAATTTTTTTTTTTTTTTATACCACTAACGGGTGACGAACAAGCACACGGCCCGCCTGATGGTAAGCAGTTACCGTAGCCTATGGACGTTTGCAACACCAGAGGTGTCACTCGCGCGTCGCCGACCCTGTAAGAACCTTTTCACGCCCTTAGTTCATCTGTTCATCTTTATGTGAACAATTACCTCGTGTCATAAGTGTATATAATACGGAACTGCACGAGGTCTCAACAACAAACAAATAAAGATCCATATATTCATATTCAAGGATTTATTCACTACTATATGCATCTTGCTCTATAACAATGTACAAGTATATTGGCGAGAATATTGTGATCAAATTTTTCGTAGAAACTGCTTATAAACTACTAATCACAACCACTAGAAATATGTACTTATATGTTTGTTTTAAATTACTTGAGAATAATTTATTATTTAAGGGCGAAAAGCAAGCCACAACGTTCAGGATATAAAACTAGCCCATGTAATTAGATTAGAGTATTGAAAGGAGATTATGATTGTGTGATGTTCCTTTAAGGAGCTCATCTTGGTCCTGACATTTACATCTCATTTCCTATATATAGTTTGCATTAGTAAAAGCGTTATTTCTAGTCTATACAATTTAAATAAATAAATATTTATAGACATTTTACACAACGTCCTCTGGTCCCAAGCTAAGCTTATTATGCTTGTGTTATGGGTACCAGAATACGGATATAATACATAAACTACTTTGCTTTTAAATACATACTTATAATACATAGTAAACACCCAGACGCAGTACAAACATTTGTATGACAATTAAAAACATCACACAAATGATTGTCCTGACCGGGAATCGAACCCGAGACCTCATGATCAGCAGTCCGTTATATAAACCACTCCACCACGAGGCCCGCCATTTACAGTGTTTCTAACTGTCAGTATATACAGGCTGTACCAAAAGTCGACGTCAAGCCGAAATCGCATGATGGGTAAGGTCATAGCCGCTCAGTTAGAGAACATCTAAATGAAGAATATCCGGGCAGATGGATAGGGCGATCTGGTACGATCTCGTGGCCAGCCCGCTCACCTGATTTGAATCCATTGGATTTTTTTTATTGGGGAGCAGTAAAAGAAAAGGTTTACTCAAAATCAATCGAAAATGAAGCTGATCTCCGAGAGATAATTACGGAGGCAGTTGATTTTGTAAATAATGGAAGATTCGCCCGTCTGATATCAAGATCTTTTTTAAGGAGATGTCGTGCTTGTATTGCAACTGAAGGAAAACAGTTTGAACATCTTTTGTAATAAATGTACTACTAGGATCCTTATTTGCTTCTGTGACTCATAAGCGTCTCTATCTTTCTCTCTTACCCTCTATGGAATGACTCGTTCGAACAAGAATTTGAAATTTGAGGTCTTATGGAACGCTTTGAGTTCACTAGAATCACTTTAGTAAAGTCAAAGAAATTATTCAAACTTTCCTTGAAAAAATATTTTTTGTACTCGATCTAAGAAATAATTTAATAAGTGTTATACCACTTTAGAATCCTTATTAAATGCGCAAATTTTTAAAGTTACTTGCCAGACTTGCGTGGTATAATTTTTTTTCAGGACCGTCAGTTAAAGTAGAGCGAAAAACTGATTTTCAAAACGTGGTTCTGCAAAACATGACATCTTCTTTCAAGCTGGACCAGTTAGCTCAGATTTTAAGATTACAAATTACAGAAGCACTATTCAGGATGAAATAAGTAAAAAAAAAAATGGCAAAAAGTAAAGATTTGTAGCAACAGGAAGGTAAAAACTGTTACAGGGTGTACATTTTCCCGAATAAAATGTTTTTTGCTATAATTTAAAATATACTAGACATAATTTTTTTTTTATATTTTTCTGATAACTGTTATGACCTTACCAATCATGCGATTTCGGCTTGACGTCGACTTTTGGGACACCTGTATTATGCAAATATACCTAAACAGTAATGACAAGTTGATGGTGTAAATACTGTACTTATTTAAATGTGTCACGTATAGTTTATAAAACATAATAATAAATATATCATTTGGTACGTGACCACGTTGTAAATAATAAAGCTGTTTGACACTAACTACTTACAATAAATAAGAAATACCCCGTGATTGTTATTTTTTAACAAAGATTGTGTTTGGAAATATGACGATTTAGAACCGATAATTTTAAGATCACTGATTTGTTAAGAGCTCGACCCACATCGACCATAATAATCATATCTATAGTGCTCATAATGAGATGAGACCTACATTTTGTGAAAACTTATAGAATTCTATATACATAAGTTCAACTGAGTGAATTCACAAAGATAACTTTATACATTTTATCATATAGATGTTAATTAAGATGTGCTGCACTAACGAATTAGGTCTGCCTGTAATGTTAGTTGTAAGTTTTTGGAATAAATAAATAAATAAAATAAATAAAAATAAAAAAAAAAAAATAAAACTTCAACTTCTTGTTTTTAATGGCACCATTAGCAGATTAATGCCATGACTTCGCCAATTACGAGTGGAAAAGAGTGGACGTTAAAAGTACTATGTAATCTGGTCGGTGTAAGGTTAAATATGACCAGTGCTCTTATTATTTTTCAATCGATGGAAAGTGAAAAAGAAAAAAAAAAGAAAAGAAAAAAAAAAGTATGCTAATAAATAAATAAATAGACAAGGAAATTGAAGAAACAGTAATAGAAGAAAATAGGTTCATAGTTCCTTAGATGTTAGAGCGTCTACCTACCTAAATGTTAAGGATGTTTTCTAGCTTAAAACAGCAAATTTTTGTATTTTCGTAGCAGGCAATATTATTATATATGCACTGCTCTGTAAGGCCCTAAGAGAAGAAAAATTTTATAATAATATCTATCTAAGTTAAATAAAAAATATTCTCAACGATTTAACATTTTGGGAAGTACTTGTTGTAATGTATGCGCCATTGCATTCATTAAATGTTTGTATGTGTGACGTCATACACTTGTACAGCCTGGCACCATATCAACACTTGTTAATATCAACTATGAGTGTATTGTAGTAATGTTTATTTTTGTTTGCAGGTAATAACAGAAATATTTGCTTGGCATTTTCACGAAGTACTTAATCATGATGTTGGTAAATATTGTTTTGTACTTAGATATATAAAAGTGATGCTGCTTTTAAACAGCGTATCTATTCTAATATCTAGAGTTTTTTTGTTTGTTTAAACGCGCTAAACTCAGGAACCGCTGGTCCGATTAGAAAAATTCTTTCAGTGTTGGATAGTACATTTATCGAGGAAGGCATAGGCTATAAAACATCACGCAACGACCAATAGGAGCGAAGCAGCACTGAAATTATATAAGTAAGTACTGCGCAATAGTAACGAAAACAAGGATGTCTGTAGAAAGAGTGTATGTTCGGGCGAAGAAAGGCTGATGGATGGGTCTCATAAACTTAAAGAAATTTGCAGTCTGAAATAAATGATTGTAACACTGTCTGCTCGAACAACGAATTTATGAGTCACGGGAAATCGTTGTATGCAAACGACACAGGACAAACGTTTAACAATCCTGCATAATTCTGAATGCACAATAACACTGCCCAACTCGAGATCCGAACGCGGACATCCACGTTAAAATGCGTCATAGAGGTAGATATTTAAAATAAAATCAATAAGCTGGCTTTAAATTCAATAACGAACATGTTTAACATTCCTGCTCACCCCACCCACAGTGTCGCGTGAAGTTGTTCAACATACCTGTATGAGATATGTGTATATAATCTCTTAATACAATAGCTATACTTATATTACCATACAATGTTTGTAGGGGTGACTGAACTTAGACAATGGTATCTATTCTGTTACGCTAAAAACTAAACTAAAATCAACTATCATATATTCTGGTTGAATCGCTATTCTATTTTTCATTATCATTCTTTAGCCTTCATTCGAAACACTTGCGTTAAACGCAACATGTTGCAACTAGGTTTGCTTCCCCATCTTCAAATACTTGGATGCACTGCGCGGGAATTATGCGTAATATTTTTCCTTTATCGGTTCCTGTGACAGCAGACTACATCAGGTGGTACTTGCATTATGCATTAATCTATCATCCCATGGACTTATTTATATTCATTATTATCTATATTCCTTATACAATATCTTACCTAAGAAATAGTTACTTTTATTACAAAATTGTCACAATGGAAAATAATTAGGTAACTATATACATACTCTAGTTTAGTTTCTACAATCAGAATTGCTACTAAAGACCAGTCTACTAGAGCTCCGGTCTGGTACTCACGGTATACAATCAGAGCGTAACATATGCAAGTTATATGTACTTTGTGTGTCTAGGATTATAATATTTTTGATGCAGCCATATTTAGAAAACATAATTAAGTAATAGTTTTATGGAAATTTAATAACTTAGATTTGAATATTAATTTAGTGACGCTAGAGTCATTTTCAGGGGGTTGTTGTTTACTTGGAGTAGCCAGGTATTATATTTGCTATATTCAGTGCTAGATCTCCTACGATTTTAATAATCCAGTCGATGTAACCAGTCTAACTTTTACCTTTTACTATGGCCAACTAGCCACTCTGAATTTTGTCGGTCTTTTCGCCATCAAGACCATTAGTCCAAGGGTGACGGATTCAGGAACGCCCTTGGTAACATTGTTGTGAGAAACATATCTGAAAGAAAACTACCATGTAATGTGACATAAGCTTTTATCACCGTCACAACAAAAAATAGTTTGTAGAATTCACAAAAATGTACGTTAGAAAACCACACAGCGAGATTTTGTTGTTTTTATACATTAAACATTTTTATTTTTCTACAAATTGGTGACAGCAATAATAAATATGTTAAATATGTGAATTGTGCGCCAACATTTACATTAGCGATTAGTATTCGCCAGTGTACGGAGTGATTGACCCGAAACAATGTGACTCTTGTGTTTGTATAGCGGAGTCGACGGACATCTCACTCCTTATATGTCACCTCTGTAAATATAACATCATATTTATTAACAACATTTTATACACAAATATTTGTTTCATCTACAGGTTTATTCTTAAAAGGATTAAGGAATGACAAACATAAAATTTGAAATCATGACGACTATTTTCAAAAATTAACAATTATAAGAATTTATGTAACATTTAAGTTACACACTTGGACTAGTTTTGTATTGAATTGTGTTTGTATTGAATTTAAACTAAAATTAACTTGAAACCAAACTAAATTAAAGCCTGGGGTGAAAGCAAGTGGTACATAATCTGGCGTGTCTACTTAATTTTTGTCTACTTTTGTCATTTGTCTCTATCTGTAGTTAAGTTTAAGGGAGGTGCGAGACGACCCCAACACAAGTAGTTCCTAATAACTTAATGGGGTCGCCTCAACTATTAACATTGTGTAAACATTTTGAGACAAATAAATGCTTGTCCCTCTATTTGTATAAAAAATAAATAAAAGACACAACACTATTACCATGACTGCTATCTTCAGGATAAGCTGGTAGATATTTATAGAGAAATGTAAGAACGCTGAGCTTGTGAAATATCTGTAGTGAGACCACAATTTTGCGTCAACGATTTGATTGGCTTTATCATGGTAGAAGCACGATTGTTATTCCCAATATCTTTTGTCTAGTTACAGACTGACAGACAGAAACAATTAGTAAAAACTACTACAGAGTTTGTTTTAATGAATTTAAATTATTTAGATCAAAGCAAAAACAAAATGTTACGCATTTGTTTTTAATTTAATATAAAACATCAGAGATTTATTATATGTGTCAGACATAAGAGAGGTTGAAATTAAACTGAAATGGCCAGTACCTAGACTTAAAAAAATGCTAGCGAGCTATTTTTTTTTTAAGTTATAATAAGGACATTAACTTATTTAGTAATAGGCCAATGAATAAAACTAAAATAAGCATAGACAATGTTGCCAGTTGCCATGTGTCTAATAATATGACCAAATTACTATTTGTAGTAATAAATCCAAATAGATGTGACCAAAATTGTCTTGTGTCTATAACCGTACCTTACCTACATACACCCACTATTTGTATAACATTAATAATGCCTTTAAAGAAAACTAGATTTATTTACATACTATGAATTTCACAGTAAGTAACAATGTGATAGTTATTATCTGCCTGATGAAAAAATATTTTTGTACTGTCTTTAGCATAACTACTAAAGCACATTTTTTAAAAGTAATATTATTATTGTTTTAATTAAAAAAAGAGAAGGCGAAATAGATGATCTTGGTTGACAATATTTTCTTACAAACATTTTAATATTGGATTTTTGGAAAAGAAAATACTTTTTGAATTTGGAAAGACTTACGTGTATAGTATTTGCTGGAGGATCAACACGGAATACGTAACAAGGCATTGATCAGAGATATGCCCCAGTACCGTGCTCAACAATTACACAGTTGGCCGACTGCCTAATCGCACACGCTCGGTAAAGACATTGGACTCATGAAATGCGTATACATTACCCAATTGAATTTGCTAGTATTGCATTGACCATTATATTACACAAATTATACGAAATTTGATCAAAAATTAGTAGTAAACAGACTCTTCTTCTTCTCTCTCGAACTTACATTTCGCTCTGTAGAAAGACTGATCGTTTAGTAAAGTTTACAAAATTATCACATTGCGTTTTACCTAGTCCTTATTCATAATTTCATAGTTGAACCTACTTAAAAAGGCTAAACAAAATGATACTGTACAATGTACGTCTGTATGTCTGTACTGTATTGGTTTAAGCAAGAACGAAATACTGTTATAAGTAATTCGAACTTTTTCATTAACAGTTATATTAAGGGTAAAGCAAACTTAGAAGATTACTGATATATGTCTTGTTGTTATTATAGTTGACAAAACCTAACAAAAATACGTAATTTTATTTACTTACTCAACTCGGATCTGCGATGTTGCTATAATAAACTGCAGCCGATTACGTCCCATTGTTGTACACTGCCTCCTCTACTTTGGGAAGCATAATGGTCCACTGTGCCTCGCGGAAAGGCGTGTTGGCACATAGTTTATTTCCGAGATTTCTGTCTGTCTCAGAGGATTCTATCTGTATACAAAATCACTTAGCTAGATTTTACACCACGTTTTAGTGAAGAAAAAGAAGTGGTGACACTTGTATTCTTAACCCGCCACCACACGAACAATAATAAATACTAAGCGATAGTTTTATACGTCTAAATATTTATCTCTTGATGCAATTTGTGTAAGCTATAATGGCGTATTTGTATAATCCAGAAATATTCACAAAATCCTTTCAGTTTGAGTACAAATTATTCGCAAGTAGAGTTGGACATCCATCAGCGCAGTAATCCTCTGTTTGTCAGCGTCAGTGTCGATCCGTGATGTGGGTACGACGCGGTCACTATCCTTCATTATACAGCCGCACATCACGCAATACCGACCTCATTACAACAGACATATTCATGACACTTCTTTACCTTATTGAAGGGTGAACTCACAACGAACAATAGATCAGGAAATATTATGTTACATGTTTTCAGATTATTTCGGTGTATCTAGAGGTATTCTGTTCCTCATATTTGTTGAAAGTGAGTTAGACAGTTCTAAACTTTATTGTACCTACTTATAGATAGAAAAGAATATTCTCATAGCATACGCGATTGCTTCAGAAAATACGAGAAAGATATTTGGATATGAGATAACTTGCAGCTAATCAGATTTGCGGAAATAAAAGCATTATTGTATTTGAATATTTTTATGCCCTATAAGTACAAATTAGGCATGTGTCCTTTACAAGACAATAGTAGTTAATAGACTAATCTAGGTCTATCACTTATTGAGACATGCGGGCCAGATCGGTCTCAAAAGTGTTCTATATTGATTTTTTATCCTTATTATCGTCGTTAGGATAGTATATGTATGAAAGTCCTTAATAAAACAGATTTAATTTAATATACACTGACTATAATGTCATTCGTGGTATTATTTGATGAGCGCGAGTCATACAGGGCAGTTTCATTTTTCTAAGTAACCATTTAGTAAGTTCATTGTAACGTATCAAGTACACTCAACTATCACATTACATCTTGAGATTACATCCATAAAAGGTTATCTGGTAGAATTCTAGTGCTTAATACACTTATCCTAGATATTTATAAGCTCGATTATAATTAATTGATTATAATATAAGTTGTTGCAATTTTATTGAAGTGACAAAGACTTAAACCCTTTAGAAGCATTCAGCGAGTTAGGGTCATCGCCTTATTACATTTAGTTCAACTTTGGGTAAAATGTAATAAGCCCTTTAAGTATAGAGACTAGTCTGTCTTAGTAATGTACATTACGAAATTAGTATTTGATATTTAGTGTTATTTTTCTTTCAGTGTACAACAAAGTGTATTTAGTTTTTATGAAAAAAATATCTGTCTTTTGATACATTAGCACCGTTATGGTGCTAATGTATCAAAAGACAGATATTTTTCTTCTTGTCTTGTGTTGTTCTTAGTGTTTCTTTTTGTATACTTAACTATATCTATTTGCTAGATCTGAGCAACATAGCAGAAAAATATAGCAGGTGTAAAAGCTTACTGAAATAGATTTTGATCAAAAAATAGTTTATGTATTATATCCGTATTCTGGTACCCATAACATAAGCCTAATAAGCTTAGCTTGGGACCAGAGGACGTTGTGTGAAATGTCCATGAATATTTGTTTATTTTATCAAATGAAACCACTTTTTACTGATTTTCTTATATTTACTCGTATTTTAAGTAGGCCGACGACGTTTCAGAGATCTTTTAGTCTCAATTCTTCTTCTTCCTTCTGCGTGTTCTCTGTGATCTCCTGTGATAAATGAAGAAATAAGTCTCGCAAATGTTAGAGATTTTCACTATTTGCGTGTCTCTTACAACGATGCTCATGTATTTTATTATAAATTATATTAACAGAATACTATTATAATTAACCCATTACCTACACAATTCTCAAACAATTTCATGCACTTACTGCTGCAGGTAAGACTATAGTCATTCAATGGATACCTTCCCACATTGGAATCGTGGGTAATGGGGAGGCAGATCGATTGGCCCGAGAAGCGATAACATGTACCAATGCGTCCAGCTTGTTGCCGACACACTCTGAGGTTTTATGTTATTTCAAATCTAAACTCCGCTCACTCTGGAAAGAATTCTTTGATGAAAGATCTAAGTCGACTGGCATCTGGTACAGGAGCATTCAGTGTGAACCTCTGCACATACCATGGTTTTCTAAAACAACACTCAGTAGATCTCAGATTGTGTCGGCACATAGATTGAGGTCAGGGCACAGCCCATTAAACAAATTTCGTTTTCTCATGAAAAGATCTGATTCCCCTAATTGTGAAACTTGTGGTGTACTGGAGGATGTGCACCACTTGTTGATGGAATGTGTCAGGCACAAAAGTAAGAGAGACAGATTGATAAGCTTGTTAAACTTGAATAGGTTGGACGTTGGCATGTGGCATGGGGTATTGGCTGACCCCTCATCAGAGGCGGCAAGATCGGTCTATATGTTTTTGCAATAGGTAATGTTGTAAGTTTGTTTAGAATAGGCACGATGGGATTGTCATCGTCACTCATGTGTACAAAAATCCCTAAATTAAACATACAGAGGAAAAAAAAACCAGAATAATATTTATGCTGCACAAATTTATCTTCAAACATCAGAATGTCGACATTAATAGAATATCCGTCAACATAACACATAATGATTAACCTAAAAATATAACAATAGATTCTAACATTTAATTTGTCATATCGAGAGATAATCACCATACAATAATACAATCAGTGGGACATAGTCACTGTGTCTTTCATAAACTTCAATAGGGATTGTTTTTTTGTCTCATTCACGCTATTAGTTGTAACAAATGTGTGAAAGAGATGAATGATATGTAGTGAATCACTGCGCGCGGACCGCTTACCGTTAGTTGGGATAGTTTGGGGTTTAAGTTATAAGCGGATAGTTTCCCTGTTTCCTGATAGTATTAAGCCACAGATTCTTGCGATACTTCCATCAAAAGTGGTATTAAGTGCTTTTCCATTTGCTTGGTTTAAAAACTTAAAAACACGCTTGAAGATCCTGGACTGTTTTTTTAATTTACAGCATTTTCATCGTTTTATTACATATGTGCAAGATTTCAGATACTACTGTGACAAGTGGGTGAACATCGTTGTCGAAGATTCTGTTACTTGCATACATAGATTAATACATACATAAATAGACAGATAGATAGATACGAAGCTAATAAAGTATATTAAAAGCCAGACTTTCTAACTACTAGTAACGTGACTAAAACTATTCTATTTTATTTTAAAAAGAACGATATCTGCTGAGTTTCTTACGCCGGTTCTTCTCAGCGGATTGAAAGTCCTGAACCGCGGGTAGAGAAAAAAAATTTGGACATATCATAGGAGCTTATTTTTTTGGCAAAAAGAAAATATGCCTACATTAATAAATGATTTTAGAATTGATACTCGGCTGGGCAGCGTTCGGGAAGCTTAGGCACATCTTCACGTCCAAAATACCTCAATGACTTACGGAACTGAGACGTGGTCCCTGAATGTCGGCCTCATAACAAAACTCAGAGTCGCGCAGCGTGCTATGGAGAGGGCTATGCTCGGTGTTTCCCTACGTGATAAGATCCGGAATGCGGAGATCCGTAGAAGGACTGGTGTGTATGACATAGCCCGAAGAGTTAGCACGCTGAAGTGGCAATGGGCAGGCCACATCGCTCGACGATCTGATGACCGTTAGGGACGGAAGGTACTTGAGTGGCGACCACGAACCGGACGACGCAGCGTGGGGCGGCCCCCAACAAGATGGACCGACGATATCGTCAAATACGCCGGGGGCCGCTGGATGCATTTAGCGCAAGACCGCGCGTTGTGGCGTTCTATGGGGGAGGCCTATGTCCAGCAGTGGAGAGTGGCAGTGGCTGAGAAGGTTGATGGATGGAATAAATGATTATTGATTTTGATTTTTTGGTTTCAAATTAGTCTAGATGAAGTAAACTTTAGACTCTACTTTGAATTCTAAAAAAGTTGATCTCATTTTTACTCTGTTTAATAACACCTGGGGCCCAAGTCTGCTATTACAATGTTCTCATAATGATCAGTCACTGATTGTATATTGGCGAATTTTATCAAGTTTGGTAGTCTACTATTATTTTTTAGATATGATCGATAAAATTCGCTATTCTGCAATCAGTAACTGATCATTATAACAACATTGTAATGGCAGACTTGGGCCCCCGTTCATTAGCATAAAGACAGATGATCGATAATTCGATCAATAATTTTTTTGTTTGCAAATACATCTTTATCCAGCAAGAAAATCGGTAATTTTTTTTTACATAAGACAACTAGAAAACTATTTAATTACATTATATATGCATTGCTTGTATCTTGCACTGTAGTTGTTCCGTTATTTAGCGTCGTGTCATTCGGCCTCAGTTTCATTATATTTGTTCACAAAACTGTCCCGTTCACTGGGTCATACACTCATAATATATCCACTAGCACTGTTGTAACCTACATTACTTATCATATTCATATACGAATTACCTTTGCAAATAGCTCAAAGTAAATTCTCACTGGGCTAATGTAGTAATATTAGTACAACTCTCTAGTATTCAAGCTTTGGCGTTAGTTTGAAATTGGTGCCAATTCAATGTGCACAACTAAACATACCTTAACTAAAAAATGATAATAATTATTGGTGTAATTTGATAAATTGGCTATTTTGTTGTATTAATTAAAATATTTAGTCTATTTATAACCAGTTTTTATTACACGAAAGTGCAGTTAACATTACTGAATTGTGTTATCGACACTATCAAAATTTTTATTTTAGTTCAGTTTCGTTGTGCACGTAGAATTGGTACCAATAGCTGACGATATATTGGTTAACAAATCAAGTACACTGTTAATTTAGACAAGTCCAATGCTGAATCGTTCTTAATACTAAGCACTACGAGAACTTAAAAAGTTATCCCTTATTCTCCTGCCCTTATCCCATTATTCACGGTTGGCGCTACATGACTTCTTGATTATGTTACAGTAGGTTTTGGGTGAGTGTTTCTCTTGGCCGTCCGTCTGACGTTTACGCTCCTCGGATATCCACGTAGGTATTATGCGACGTGGTTGAACCATGGTCGAAACCACGGTGGTACCTTCGGTCGGTTTTTACGACGCCCGGGCGCGTCCTCCAGCAAGACATGAGGAGGTGACATTTGTATTCTTTTTGTCCGCCACCCCGAGGGTAGGTACTTATCATTGACAATTTTCACTATAATATTATCTAGATACAAATTGTGTTCAGAATTTTCATTTAAATTTCCTTTGTCAAGTTTGACAGGTTTCAAGGCAGCTGTTTCTATAATCTATTGTTATATTAATATATTTATATTTCTAGACGACGCCTGGAGGTATAGCTAGTCAATTACAATAATGTCAATAATATCTCAACTCAATAACGATGTTTGAAGATCACATTAATTAATATTTGCGTCGAACACAACCCTGTTACACATGAATGGATAATTTAATATTGACGCATTCATTCTATTTGATTGTATTACGATAGTTAGACTGTTACAAACTATTGCAATACTGTTATTATTTATTCTGTGGCCATTGGGGGAGTGATGTAAATTAATTGATCCATTTGCATTTCATCATCATAGAGGCTTCTTCCATAGAATGCCACAAAGGAAGGTCTAATTTTTGGCTGATAATCGTAATTGCTTATTTAAAAACAAACAAATAATTTTTTTATAATTCATTAATTTAATAGATATATTGACAGATTACGTAGATATCAACGAATCTAAATATCGTATTGTAAATCGGTACCTTGATAATTGAGCCGAGTTTTAATTTAATCCAATGTCTTGAAGTGGCGAATATTGAGTTCTAAGATTCTGAGATAAATGATCATAAATGTGATAATACATATTGGAAGTAACCCACAACAGATTACTGCCTAGAGTCCAGAATATTTACCATATTTCTGAACTGTTTCACATAGTACCCGGGGGATGAATTGTGCAGATATATTCTTTGTTACACCCTTGCTAATGGTATTCAAACTTAATTTTATTTATTCTATAATAATATTCTCACCATTATAACTCTTGTAGGGATAGATAGAAGTGAATTAGTATTTCCATTATCGGTCTTTGAGTTTATTACAGCAGAATAAAAAAGAGAAGTTCCATAGGTTTACTTTTCTATTTGTCTATCACAGCCATAGATATCTAAAGGAGATATATCTTTGATCACATACAACTTAGAACGAATGAACTAAAACAATAATTATGTACAATATGACATTACCTTTACCTAAAAATGTTTAGCTTTAAAAATAAACACACTTTTCTAAATTTTTTCTTGATTGTAATTATATCCATTAAGAATTATTTATAATTTGGCAATGCTATCTAATGGCGAACCTGAAGCCTACAACCGCGACATCTAGTCAACTAACAATAGTAACAGAGCCGGTGTTATTGTTCTAAAAAAATTACTTGAAATGAATTCTAAAAAATAATATTTACGTAAAAGAATGTATTAATTTTATGATCAATGTGAGATATGTTTGTTAGTTTATATTGGTCTAGCAGACGTCCACTTCGCACATACTCTATGTAGTGTAGTGGCAGTGCTGTAGTTTATGTGCCTCACAGACACTCATAAGGGACACGTTTACTTTATTATTTTATTTGTCTTTGTACGTGTTCAGTAATGTCCTACAGATGTATGTGGTAATAGTTTGTAGAATAGGCCTGTATATAATGTGCGTCAATTATTTATTCAAGGTCCATCCATCCTTTCTATGTCCACTGCTGCACATACGATGAGATAGATCGCTACAAAATGCAGATTATGTTTTGTAAAACCTATCTTATGCGAAGGATCTTTTGTTTCGTTTCGTCGGAATCAGATCCGTACATAAATCGATTAGCTTCTTTCATTTTTCGATTAGACATTTATTCATTACTAATAGTAGGTAGTCTTGTCGGCTTCATTTTATAAAAAGCTTTACCATTTTTTTAACTAAACACCAGCGAGGTGTGAGCCATGACAGACCTACTTTTGTTCAATGCCATTAGGCTGTAAAACAGTAATTACTTTCTCGTCTGCATCTAGACCGAACTGAATGATCTGGTACAAAGGTCTACATCCAGCTAATGTTCGATCGTACGGAAAATTTTTTTGACACTTTCAAATGAACTGAAGCATGAAACTTCTATAGTTTATGGTTTTTTGTAGCTCTCGGTACAGATATTGTTTTTTATTTGACTTTTTTAGTATATTCAATTGAATAATGGTTAGTTTACAATTGTGTCGGGCCCGAAATAGATATGTTAAAATTCCTTGAGGAAATTGAAACCGCTCACGTTAAGCAGACAGTATCAAAGGCAAACAATGTACCGAATATTCGATCTGTAATGTTTTAAAAAATAAAGATTTGTTGATACATAATTACAGAATTTTGAATTGGGAGTACGTAATCATAAACCCTAACTTCGAGACGTAATATTTGAATTGAAAACTCTGTTGTAGCACTTATAGACGTGCAACTAATGAATCAAAATTATACGATGTCGATGTCAATTTTTAAGATATTTGAAAGACATCAAAGAATAGCTGATAATGATGACTTATTAATTTACCCCGAGCAAAATTAGTTAAACTTTGAAGTCTTAAGACCCTGAGTGCTACATTATTTCTTAAAACAATGTAATACTATAAATGTACAGACGTAAACAAAGAGCCTTCTGATATAGACATAGTGCTGTCATACGCTGCGCAAATACCAGGTCGGGCCTAATAAATATTATCTTTATAACTAACGCATACTGTGTACGTGTAACAGCCGACACACAAGTTACATCATGACGTTGTTAAATCTCAACTATTGGATGCTTTTTTATTAGAAATAAATTGTGAGACTATAACCGGCGCTTATATATATTGATTGTATAAAATTTGTCTGTGACAATTTGTATGACCGTTGGAGGTCTAACATAAGAATAGGGACTCTATTTTGCGACATGAACTTTGTTGTTGATTTGAAACTCCCATACGTACAAAGTTATACAGAAAAACTAGTTTGAAATATTAATCTATTTGTTCTGTTAACTCATTAAAAAATCATAATTAATTAGGATGAGGCTTTGTATTGTTTGTATTAGACAGTGGCACCAATTCCACGTGCACAACTAAACTAAACTTAACTAAAAAATGAAAACTACTACGGTGTATTTCGATTGATTGGCCATTTTATTGTTAATATTTATGTATATTACTTAAAATCTTTAGTGTATAATGCACAGTCTTTGTAATAAGAAAGTTCAATTAACATTGCCGAAATTTGTTACTGACGCCATCAATTTTCATTTTTTAGTTAAGTTTAATTGCGCACGTAGAATTGGTACCACTGTCAAATACTAATAAGAAAAATAATAATAATAATGTAGTAACTAAGTATTTTTGACTTTAAATTCATAGTGCTAAAAACTTGTATGATTTGTTCCTAAACCTTAATCAATGACAAGTTTGCGACAGTATTGCGGAACGGTAGTCTATTATGTGTGTCGGTTATAACAGCAATTATATGGTTTTTATTAATCATACAATCTCATAGGTATTTACACACTGATAGTGATGTTCTCATTTTTACAAGGAACCTACTGACTAGATGTCTTTGTTTGTTATCTTAAGGATTTCTCTCACAGAATTTACATAAACATATATTTCACTTTCTTTGGGCTAATGGAAAGTGGTTTAGTTACCGGTATTAATCCAAATTCATAAAAATAGCTTCTGACGTAGGAAAGTTCTGTGATTTTGTTTGACCTAGAGATTGTTTTTATTAGCCTCCTGCTGCTTCTGTAGCTAAGTGATTTATAGCATGGTGGTGTCAGGTTTGAATTCCGGGTCAGATATAAAGTGTTGTTTTTATAAGTACAGAGGTTATTTTTGGTATTTATGATAATAATCAAAGCCTAAAATAGCGAAAAGTCTTTAAAACTGAGTATTGAAATTTGGGATTCACTATCTCAGAAATAAAAGAAACTGCAAAGTTTCTAAAGTGTGCTTCGGTCGGAAAGACTTTTACAAAAAAAGGAGTTTATTCCTTAAAATATTATTTGCATAAATCGTCGAGTGTTTAAGAAAATTGTGCAACTTAATTATTTATTAGTCCTGTCGTTTCCTCTTAAGAGCAAACGCGACAAAATGAATAATGTTGGGTAGTCGCATCCTCTATGATATTATGATAATATATGAGTGTTACTGTGTGTCTGTTTGTGAAGGATTATAGTTTATGTGTATACAACACGCAACATTCTCGTTACATCCCCACATATACCAATACATATAATAAAATGGAATTTTTGTTTGTTTGTTTTAACAGGCTAAGCTCAGAATCTAACAGTCTAGTAAATAAATCATAACAGTGCCTGGCAATGGTCTGAAAAAAATGTTCTTGAATTAAGTATGTATAAAGTTATGTTCTAAAAATAAGCCTATTATAATATTTTGTACATAATAATGTATTTCACAACCATAAAATTATATTTTATTATCATTCAGGTGTTTATTATTCATCGTAAAATGTTTTACGTTCAATATTTCGTGTTTTATTACAATAATATTTTATAGTGTAGCGGTTTTTGTTATTTTGATATGAAAAACCTTATAAATTAATGTATTTTCTCACCTATGTTAATTTGTACAGACTAGACTGTGTTAAAGACTATAAAGTTTTTCCTCATTCGCGTGGTAACAGATGTTGATACTAATGTTAACACACCATTTCCTCACAGGGTGCTGTAAGAGGCAGCTAACGGATAACGCTAACGATAAAAACAGATAATATTCTCTATCAGAGACGAAAATACACACCCAAAATGCCCAGCAGTTGGGCAATAATGGGCTGGAGAGAGAAAGCTCTACCTGTTTACCATAAATGAGATGGATGTGTCACGCGAATGGATACAATATGGAAAGGGTATATTAAAGGAAGTCTGAATGTGATGACAGTAACTAAAATACGAGTAACTGATCATGTGATCATGTAATAAAACTAGAGGACCTGTAAGTCTAGTGCTAAGTGAGCAACAAATCCACGACCTTATATTTAGAAAAGATTGCATCACTAAAGCTTACACAATGTATGCGGGTAAATAAGCTCTTTTTCATATCTTTTTATAGCTTACTGTGGGACCAAGATGGCATGGGATCAAGTGCCAACCTGTTTTATGTAAAAAAAAAAACCAGAAAACGTTGTGTGAAATGTCCAAAATGTTTATTATTATTTATTTATTTATTTTATTTCTATTCTAGAAGTTGACAATAACATTGAAGGAAAGTATTTATACTTTTAAAGGTTTTATTTCACAGTAAAATGATTGTTTATTTACGAAGTGATGTCATAATATCACATACATACACTTGACACCATCGTATTGCAGTGAAGATGCACAATAAATTTTTATCATGCAATTAATGTTCAGCACACAGTTTGCATTGCAGTAAATAGTTTTGTCAGCATTTATACATGTTGGTCAAATAATTACATATCGCTCAATCAGTGCAATTGTCTGTCGATATATTCGCACGTTAACTACTAAACATTTATCGTTAACTAGGATGACTATCATTGCTAATGATCATGAGATTGGCTTGTAAATACTGATGTATGTATATTACGTTACGTAAGTTTAAGGTTGTTGGCATTGAGCAATCCAGCTGTGGACTTAGGAGGCCTCCCCAAAAAGAGTCATGGCGATCATCATAAATAGTAATTAGCTATTTAACATGCTGTAATCTATCTAGGTACAGAGAATGGTCGTTATTGTAAGTAAGATCACCTTTCTAAAATATCGTAAAATAAAAACATCAAAAATCTACAGTCTGTAGTTTATAACACCCTCCCCTTTATAATGGACTAGCTGTTGCACTAGTTGTAGTACTCTATCATTTAAAGAAATACCGCATCAAAATCCGTTCCGTAGTTTTGAAGATATCCGGACCACATAACAACTTGTACAGTTCCGTACAACCCCCTTGAATGTTGGTCACTGCACTCTCAACACTAAACAATGAGTCGTTTTCCGTCCAATTAAACGTCGCTGTGCACAATTGTACCGATAATGTTCTATTACTTACTGTTTGTATTGAGTATAATATTACTTCTAAGGTACTGTAAATAACAGTTATTATGGTTATTCGTATAATTTGTTGGCAATTCTATAGAAACGCGGTTAAAGCAATCCAGGGTTTGATTTCTTAGCCGTGTTGTTTGTAGTTTTGTTAATAATTATTTGTGAAATTTAAAAGCTCGGTTTTCGGATTGTATGTGTCTATGTTAAGCAATTACGAGAGACATGCAATATTCTTGTTGTCGATACTATTTGTAGGTATGTATTTGAACATCTGGTCTACATAAAGAAAGAAAAAATCATTTTAAAAACTTTGTAGAAAACCAAAAATGCGTTGTCAAGATGATTTTATGAAGACTGTGAAACGGATTGGCCGGAAAATAAGAGGACAAGGCAAAAATAATGTTTCAAGCTAATGCTAAGCTAACTTAAACAAAACGAATGATATTGTTTTGTTTTATTGACCCAATCTTCTTACCTTTTATTATGTATAATATGTAAACAATACATATACTGCAGTATGAATTAATATTAAACATTAAACTAAATACATATATTAGATTGGTACCAAAGATAACATCACACTTCAGTTAAGTAATCCATCAAGCGATACGTGCGGGATAAATTAGTTAAGTGTGATCTATCGCTGTGTCTACTTATGTGTATGTGTGTTTGTGGTTTACGTATTTGTATATAAAATATTTAAACATTAATATTTGATACAAATACATAATATATGTATTAACTAACTAGAGAGTTCCTCCTTGTGGCCCAATATGTCAAAATAATTTAGTTTTTATTTATAGACCTATTAGAATATATGTATACAGAAAGTTTTACAAAAATTGGTCAAGCTGTTGTAGATGAAAATGGTGACAAACACCTTGATTCAATCATGCCAATTACTTTACCTGCTTTGCTTTGTTTGATTTGTTAATAATAAAAAGTGAAATGCAAAATACATATAATGAAATAACGTAGATCTTATTCAGGTATGATAATAACGTTACAAATATTACCAGCCACACCATAAAGCTCGTACTTCTAAAAATATTATATTACAGATTTCTCGTCAACAATCTCTGGATTTTCGTGACACAATTTAGTCAAATATTTTTAATTTAAAAATGTACCGTGGGTGTGCTCCGTCGCGCCGCCCTCCACTCAAATTGTTGGGCCTTGATTATTATTGACGGTCGCCTTACTCGCTAATCGGATTCAGGATATTTACCTGTATCTGTGGAATAACTCCATTATTTATTGCTAATTTAAACCTTTTATTTTAATTTAAAGCTTTCATTTTTGTGAAGTTCAAATTGTGGTTAAAATTGAGAGAATTGAAGTAAATGTTTGCAGTAACGTTATTAAGATTATTAACTAATCTTTGAACGTAATTTAACTCTCATCTTGTCGCGCCAATTTTTACGCTTCAATTTTGCGTATTTATTAAGGACCGATGACGATGTCGATGACGATCTTCGTGTGTGTCATGTTCAAGTGTCATCTAATAACTTTTTATTATTTTGTTACAGGTATGTAAACTAACATTAGACTTAAACTATTCGTACGTAACGACTTAAATTTTAAGACTTTTAAAAGAATTTGCACTCCATATATAACAGTATACAATAATGTAAATGTGCATCTCCTTATTCGTCAGTGTTAAAGAAAATTTCGTTTGAAATACAACTTTATGTGTATATTTTCAAGTATTTATTTATCGAGTGTTCGAGAGAAATTGTTCGTAGCGTAGTATTGATGAGTGTCAAATTACTCTACGTGAAGCACTTTGGTTGATAGTGAGATAAGTATCTATAAAATGATATAGCTATTAATTACATGGTAGTTTTATTATCAGAATTGTGGCATGTTTTTCAGTTCATGGTACTATATTTGACATCATTGTATAACATCTCATGTAGCTGTTTCCGTCTAGTGATGACTGAAATATTCATTCACCACAAAAATTCTCGGGCCATAGGTTTTTTTTATTTATTCTCCTCGCCCTAACCGCGCCATGGGGTGTGCCCAGAACCTGACCATAACTCGGCAAGAGACACCCACATAGGTGCTGAGAGGATCGATGAAGGATTATTTTCAGTTAATACGTTCAGTGCGGCTAACGCTTATGCGCGTTTTTCTGATCTTCACCAAGTGCGGGCCGACGCGTATACGCGTCCATACAAAAAAAAATCTGTAGGCAAGCGAGGTGCGCCGCACCTGTGCGTTTATAGCGTGTATTCTGGGTGTCTATTGTTTCGAAGCGGTCGTAAAATGTGGAATTGTAAAGGAGACTACACACTAGTCAGGTTTCTGCTACGAATCTTGCAGGGGGGGGGGGGGCGGCGACGACAACAATAAATATATATTCATGGACATTTCACACATCGTCCTCTGGTCCCAAGCTAAGCTTATTATGCTTGTGTTATGGGTACCAGAATACGGATAAAATACATATACTACTTTTCTTTTGTAAATACATACTTAAAATACATAGAAAACACCCAGACGTAGTACAAACATTTGTATGACATTTATGAATATCACACAAATAATTGTCCCAAGCGGGAATCGAACCCGCGACCTTGTGAACGGCAGTCCAGTACATGAACCACTACGCCACGAAGCCCGTCTACAATAACCTAATTTAGTACAATAGATTATTGAAATAATTTTATTATGACTCGCTCTTTTAACTAAAGTAATAGGTAGTTTTAGTCTATTTATAAATGGTGTCTATTACGAGGCGGGCGAAGTGTCGTAAATAAAAAAAATTAAGAATAAAAGGGCTTTCGGGAGAAGGTACCTTTACTATTACTGTTTTATTAAGGTATAACTTACTATTTTACCAAAACCGAACGAAGGTATATTATGGCGTAAACTTCACAAAATCTCTTACAAATAAACACTAGTGTGGAAGCACCTTTATCCATCCAACACCTTTATATGACCCGTAATTGTTATATGACAGTCATAAAACTCGAAAGTTACCGAACGCACATAAGCGTCGGCCGCACTGCGGGAAGGTAAAAGACAACGCGCTATAGCGTCCAGCCGCACTACGCGAGTTTTCTATGAACGCTTATAAGCGTTCTTAGCACTACGCGAAAAATTTTTTGAACGCACATACGCGTTTTCAGCACTGGGCGAATGACTTTTTTCTTAGCATTGGCTATAAATTCGCAAATTATTCAGCATTGAACGCGTTAGTACATGCTTTATCAGAGACTCCTATTAATTTAAAATTGCTTCTCTGCCGGTATACGGTATCTGGTATATTTATGCAACGCTGACCAAGCGTGTTATCTTCTACAGAAAATGTGTACTGTTTCTATTGTCCCTTAGCTTATGGGGTGATGACATTTGTATACTCAATCCGTCACCACACGGCCGAAATTTTTATACCTTGAGTTCTAACTCTATGTACTAATTAAATAAAACTTCTATTATATACATTGTAATTTGAAAAAGTTATATGCAAATATCATGCGATTCACCCACGAGCGTAATAAAGTTGTGATTGATAGCTGTCTGTCGTGCCAATACCGCCGAGCTCATACAATATCAAATATAAAATGTATGTACGTTTTATTGTGAGCGCACATGTCAATATTAACCCTACACTGCTGACACCACCTCACAACAGATTGAAGATATAAAATAGAAGGACAAATGACAAATATGTCAACGGGCATCAATTTTACACATTCAATCTGGCGTCTAGCAAAATAGTAAACCAAATTGAATATAATTTTTTTTTTCTGTCATGTCACAGACTACTCCTGATAGATTACGCGCGCAAGGCAATCCAAGCACACCGAATTTATGCGCTATGTTTGTGAATGACGTGATTTTGCTACGGCCAATAAAAATGCATTATTCCATACCTTGAAACGCGCCAATGTTATGCCTCCAATGTTCATGTTAGGTTGTGTTTCTGGTATCCATAACACAAGCATTTCACACAACGTCCTACCAAGCTAAGCTTATATTAGCTTGGTAGGACGTTGTGTGAAATGTCCATGAATATTTACCTATTTAGTTGTTGACAAGAATCGCGGCATCTATAGAGGTAATCTATTTTCCTGTTTCTATGAAATACGTTGGAATCTATGGCATCTGTTTACTACACAGATATATCAGAATACAGAAGATATTCCATCCAATATATTTTCAATACGAACTGTTGTGTCTTAATGTTATTTGTGGCCATGAACCTATGACTATTATGCACGGCGATCAGACTAACTACCTAATAAATTGTTTATTTTATTTAGCTACATGACCATGGCTATTTGAAGGGTCAGGAAACGTAGATATACATCTATATTATAAAATATTAGTTATATTTGAATGTATAAACTTGATTAACAGTCATGCTAATTTTAACCTTTTCAAATAATAATAAATCTGGATCTGAATCAGTTTTAATAACTTCCGGGGATTACATTTTTAGAGCTTTACAGAGGACAACAATATAAGATACTAGCTGTTGCCTACGAGTTCGTACATGTGCAATTATAATCACTATAATATCTTGACATATAGTCTAGGTTAATCGGCCATAATGTAGCATTGTAATGGTGATAGAATTGTCAAAACTTGTGTAGTAGTTTTTGAATTTATTTTTTGCAAATATACAAAAATAGACATTCATTTTTATAATATTAGTCAAGGTAACATATAATTTTGTTAATTGCGGTAAGACCTCAATTATTATAAATAAATATATTATGTATTGGATATTAATTTAATGTATGTATTTCAAACAATATTATTTTTAAACACTCGCCATAAATCTTAACGTTTCATTGGATCTGTGTGTGACACTGACAGGTGTCAGAAACGCACTCTTTTATGTGTCGTTTTTTAATTTTGATTTTTGTTTATGATCCATATCACCGTCAATGGGTATTAAAGCACAAATATGCGAACAAGAATAAAACAAGAATTACGTTATATCATCATAAAATGTATACAATATATTGCCGTTGTGATATTCCATAATAAAAAATAATTCATGGGTGTTTTGTCTGTGTGTGTTAACTAGCATGTATTGTATAGTTAACTTCAAGACTTCCATAGAATAGTTACCTATGTAGTTAGCAGTTTCATAGGAAATACACTTAAACTTTTAAAATTAGATTTTTTTTCTTCTCATCTTATTTGAAATCCTTTCTCTCAATACTTATTGTATTGTCTTTGCTGTTTATCATCTATTGATACCAATTACAATTAAACTTTACTTAATTATAAAATTATACAACTATTGTATATAGTGATCAGTTGCCAAATCTTTGGTCTATAATAAACAGTTTTTTTGTGTTTTATTTTTTTGTTTTTTTTTAGGGCGATATAGTCGCAAAGCGACCAAGCCTTTTAAATAAAATAAAAAAAAAAAAAACAGTTTTTAAAACAAGAAAATTCAGTTAACATTTCCGAATGAGGCTTTTTCCGGGAGCCAATTAAAAAAAAAAAGTTTAAAATAGGTTCAATAGATGTCGCTGTATACTGTTAATGTACACCAAAGAGCAAGTAAAATTTATGGTTTTATACATACACAACATAATACATACAAAAAACAAAATGTATACAACACTCGTACTGAATATAAATAACATTGCATTGTAAAGTTTATGTAACGTTCCGTATTATGAAGAACTCGCTTGTGCAGGGGCAACATACAACGCCATCTGTTGAGCATTTTTTACACCATTTTTTATTTTTTTATTCAGCTGTCAGAAAAAGCCTCATTGTGAATGAATTGTGAATGAATTTGTGTTTACCGATACTATCAAAAATAATTTTTAGCTAAGTTTAGTTTAGTTGTTCACGTAGAATCGGTACCATTGTGTGTTGCTTAAATAACAAAAAATCAACTGCATTTGAAAAATTATTAGGTACATTACAGCGATAAGTTACAGTTGTATAATGTTTAGATTTCTTGCTTTATCAGAATGTAAACTGGGCTGGGCTTTAGGTCTTGTGTCGTTAAACTGTTTTACTAGATGAGGCACGAACAAACATTCCTGTTGCTAACTGAATAGTATTATTATTACTGTTAAGTATTGGATTGGTTAGAACTTCTCTATAGTTATACAAAATAAAATGCACAGCAAGTAATAACTCTAAAATAACGTGAATAATTTCTGGTTTATACCAAAACAGCACTTCTATTTTTAGTAATATAAACGTCTATTTTCAATAAAAATCTTTTTTCAATTTCATTAAACAAATATTTTAACATAACACTTAATTTAATTACGTAGAAAACGTGGAAAAATGCAGTGAAATGCAATAACCGCAGAGTGCGGCGTCTCATCTCAACAGCCAGTACCCAGCATCCGATGCGGATCTATTTAAAAAACTTTTAATTTAAACGCTCTTCTCATCTTTCATTTTCCATGACAAGGTTTTATAGTGTATAGGAAGGTTTAATTTATATATTTCAACTAGCTGTTACCCGCGACTTCGTACACGTGGAATTTAGAAAACATTCCCAATTTTTGCAACAGTTATATAAACTTATAACTTATAACCTTCCTTGATAAATTGACTAACCAACACTGAAAGAATTTTTCAAATCGAATCAGCAGTTACTGAGATTAACGTGTTCAAACAAACAAACTTTGTGAGTTTTGTGATAATTACGTGGTGTTTAGGTATATTATTACTACTTGTCTATTATTAATACTAGTCACACTATATGTATATAAATACATTATTTTCATATTTATTTATTCTTTGTTTTGTATAAAATATATTGTATCGTATCTCCGTCAGTATTGATTTTTTTAGAGTACCGTACGAAATTAAATAAACCGTTATACATAGAATCACTTTTAGACCAGTGCCGATAATTATTAAAACAAAAAAAAATAATAGTAGGATGAAACCCATTAGAAATGGAGGAGCATATTATAAAAATGATAGGAAAAATATTTTACGGGCGATCTGAGGTCGGGAAGGGGATGGAGGGGGGGTTTTAAGGGTAAAAAATGGTTTTTCTCGATTTCCGACAAAACTAATAGTCCTATGGAAAAAAGTCGAAAGGCAAAGTTGTAGGTAATAAAAAGATCTAAAACTTTTGTATTCACACTTTATTCACATAACGTCAAATTTATGAGAAAAATTCAAAAAACCAAGTTTTTGGTTTTTTATTTTTATCTTTTACAAAATTTTTTTTCTGTAACGAAATTTGGTGAAAACTTACCTTTTTATGTCCTAAATACGCTGTAATTTATTTGATTAGAAATATTTGTTTTTTCACCTTATTTTGAATTAATATCGAAAAAGCACCCTAATTTTCAATCGAAAATTCACCTGTCAAAATATCAGCGTTTTTAAAAAAAATTGTATGCTTCCTGTTTATTAAAATCTCTACTTTCCGATGGTTAAAAAAAATATATACTATAGAAAATCTTTTCAGAAAATGCACTAAAATATCATTCAATTTTAATCTTAAGGTTATATGTTACGTTAAGCATACTATTTTTTCGACTTTTTTCCATAGGACTATTAGTTTTGGCGGAAATAAAGAAAAAACATTTTTTACCCTTAAAACCCCCCCTACATCCCCTTCCCGACCTCAGATCGCCCGTAAATTTTTTTTTTTTTTTTTATACTACTTAGTTGGCGAACAAGCGTAGGCCCACCTGATGGGAAGCGGTCACCGTAGCCTATAAACGTCTGAAACACCAGAATTATTTTTCCTATCATTTTTATAACATTATCCATTTCTAATGGGTTTCATCCTACTATTATTTTTTTTCACTTTTTATTATTTTTAAAGCTATCTGCCCTAGCCTATTTGCTGTATTTCTGTTTACGAAATTTTCCTAAGTGTATGTATCTATATAATCAGAAAGATTAACCACTTAGTTGTAATTTCGCTCTCGGAATTAGTTTCAGCTGTCGAGATTAACTCAAGAATAATTAATTAATTAAACTATCACTTCTGACTAATTATAAAACTAATGTTAATTATGATATCCGCTATAATTAATGTGTATAGATAGCTGCTGTTTAACAGTATGTCATTTTGTCTTCATTTAAGGGCCGGTTCTTAACTGTAGTATTTATATCGCGTATTTTACAATTTTTTTTTAGAGTTGCACACCAAAGGGTTTGTCTTTCTGTCACCAGGCTGTATCTCAAGAACGGTGAAATGCTCATCGGTCTGACGTCACAACACAACTATCTGTGTTTACTCCTTTTGTTGTTATATCCTCTTTCACACAGTCCAACCATCATCTTTCCATCTTTGGTCTTCCTCTAGACTTGATTCTCTCTATATTCATTCTTAGAACATTTCTTGTCGTACCTACTTCTATAAAAGTGTATTTTTAGTACTATATTATATTATTTCCAACTGATATCATAATAATTAATTATACATAATTAATAACATTTATATGTAAGTTGAAGGTTAAATATCACAAACAAACTTAACAAGATAAATAAGAGCTTGCTTGTTACTGAAGTAATTTTAGTAATTATTGATAAACATTTCACTTAACGACCTCTGGTCCCAAGTTAAGCTATATTGCTGGTCTTGTGCGTACTAGAATACGTATATAAACCATTTTTTATAATTAGATAATTATATACCTACCCTGCTCCGTGTGGTGACGGATTAAGAATACAAGTGTCACCACCCCATCTCCTCCCAAGGGTGCTGTAAAAGTCAGTTTGTGATATTGCACACAGATAACATCCTCTGTGAGAAACGGAAAACTCGAAAATAAAGCCTGTGCCAATACGCCTGGTCAGCGCGGCACAGTAGACCATAATCTCTCCCAAAGTGGAGGAGGCCCGTGCCCAACAGTGGGACATAAATGGGCTGGAGAGAGATACCTACCTATACCAAATAAATAGAAAACCCGGTAGGTGGGATTATAGGACAGAATTTTTGACGGTCTTCATGGTGCAGTGGTTAGCGTAGCGATGGCGGTTGCGATTTGTCGTCGTTGGTTCGATTCCTACACGGGATACTTAGAAACTACAAAGTGAACGTTAACTTTTAAAGACACTCTTTACTAAAGTACAAAGTGAACATTAACTTTTAAAGAGTGTCTTTAAAAGTTAACGTTTACTTTGTAGTTTCTAAGTATCCCGTGTAGGAATCGAACCAACGACGACAAATCGCAACCGCTGGTATTTCTTATTAACACTGTTTATGATAACATATTATTTATACTATGAATATAAAGTGACCCATGTCACTTATGTATGTAGGAAGATAACACAACACTCTAGTACAATCCAGTATTGTATTTATTCATATGAAATAATGTTATACAGTTCATTCAAAAAGTTATCTAATAAGCTAATATTTATGATATAACATTGTTTATTGTCCTTACTTATTATGAAACAAAGTCGTTATTTTTGTATGTATGTCCCTTTGTGATATTATATTCATGTTATATTAACATACAACCGTTTTCAATAACCAATTTACGATTGCGACTAAATTGTTATCTTCGTTTATCAGTAAGTTGCTGCCCGTGACTTCGTATACGGGTGGAACTTAGAAAATTTTGCCCCTGTTTGCAACATTTTGTTGCTGCTATGCTTTTATTTGTCGAAGCGTAATGTGGTATAGACTAAAGGTTTATTCGAAAAAATGTACTATCCAACATTGAAAGAATTTTTCAAATCGGACTAGCGCAGTGGTTCCAGCAATTGGGATTGTTCATAATTTTTAACCTGCTATTTTTATATATTTTTTAGAAAATATAGACTATTTTAAGCAACCAATTTCAATATTATTGAAAAGTTCGCTATAGAATTTTTTTTTTAAATAGTTTTGGATATTATTTTAAATTTTGTGACGTCATCTTTTTACGCAATCTTTGTGTTGCCTTTTCCTGATAGACTTAAGACAGATTGCAGTACATCTTTTCATAGTTGCCATGTTGATATAATGGACCAATTTCAACTCCACCCCAGAGTAGTATATCCCTAAGAACGCCTTAACAATTTAAGTCTTTTATTTCAAGGGCAAATAGAGATCATTTGCTTTTTTGGAAAAATAATAGTTAATATAGCAAATTTTCCGAAAAAAACTAGTGGATCATGATCAGAAACTCTATTCCCCAAAATGGTTGTCGAAATAAGAGTTTTAAAAAAATATGAACAATGCCAATTACCGCGTTCAAATTAAAATTTTATTAAATTCAAATTCTTGTAAAAAACACCTGTTAAGTTGTTTGAAGCACACAAAGAAACAAATATATATTTAACAAGATCATCATACTGGTTTGATAATATATGCTTGAATTAGTTCATGTAGCACACACTACAAACATATACAATTTATTTAAATACACACAAAAAACTACATTTACATTGACTTAATTATGTCAATGTATTTGTAACACAAATATGTTAATTATAAAGGTTTTACAAATAATACTACTTATAATAAATTGCGATAGAATGTATATCTGTATGTTTTTTTATTTATTTTCTTATGTTTGTTACCTCATAACTTTTACTGGCCGAAGCGATTTTAATGATTCTTTTTTATTTGAATGCTGGTGGTTCCCGTGTGGTTCCATTGACACCAGGTCAGGATCTGATGGTTATCTCGGTCATCAGCCAGAAATCGAGGAAAGCCCTCAAATTTCAAAGGCACACGAATTCATTGATTACCCAAAGGGTTTTATATCCGATTAATATTCTACATCTTATTTTTTGTAAGTTTACTATTACCAATGGGAAGGAAATAGGAGGATGACATTTGTGTTCTTAATCCCTGACCACAGGACACATTTCACTAGTTATGTGTAATTAGTTTTTAAAAGATTTAAACAATTTATAATCAAATTGTTGAAGCATTTATTTATTCAGTATCCTTAATTACCAACTGTGTAATTTGTAGTATATTTGCTGTGTAACTAGGGAGCGACCACAAACCCTTATAATTCAAGCCCCGCTATTAACTTGGTGGAAGGACGGTGTCACCAGTCACGGTGGTGAGCTTTGTGGCTAAACTTCTACAGTTTTTGTCACCCGACGGTTAGAACTTGTAAGTGGCTCCTTCACTTTTTGTTTGGGTTTACTTGTTCAAGAGACTCACTTCTTAGTAAAGATTATTCAGCCAAGTTTAAACTTTGTGGAATTATCGTTCTAAAGACGATTTTAAAACGGATTGCGAATGATGAATTGTATTTAGATTAACTTTAGCTTCAATATTGGATTTAATTTTGAAAATCGCTATAGTAGCTCGGTTTTTAACCAACTTTAAAAATACTCTGTGTTTGACCATGTACATAATTAATTAACAATTTAAGTATAAAAATCTTTTTTTTTTGAAAGTAGGTAGGTACCCGTTAGATATTGAGATCTAAGCTTTATCGATGATTAACGATAGTTTTTAAATAATGGTTTTATTATTGATTAAGAATATTATTAAGGTTATTCTATAACTTAAATCCTACTAATATTATAAAGGCGAAAGTTTGTAAGTATGGATGTATGTATGGATGTTTGTTACTCTTTCACGTAAAAACTACTGAATGGATTTGAATGAAACTTTACCACAATATAGCTTATACATCAGAATAACACATAGGCTACAAATTGGCTGGACCGATTTTGATGAAATTTTATTTTATACAGAATTGTATGGCAAAACAATGTTTGCCGGGGCAGCTAGTAAATTATAAAACCGGATATATTTTAATCTATGATTAAAGAGATAAGGTCAGTGCGTTTTACGTTGTCATTAAATATTTTTATAAATAATAGCATGCGAAAGTCCGTCTTGGATCGTGGATGGACAAAAATAGAACCAATAAGAGGAAAATGAGTGTTCTACGAATGTAATGTAAATAATGTAGAAATAAACAGATACGACAGAAGAATATGGCAGAAAAATATATGATGATGCACCGACTCCAAGTAAAGAGCAATGATAATGCTATTACTGTAATAATATTCCCTTCCGTATGCAAAAGAAAGTAATGAAATAAATATTCATGAGGAAGAGAGTACTAAAAAATAAACAAGTTTTTTATGAATTTGGCACCAACAAGCACTTTCACAAGTTGCATAATGATCTGTTTTTTTTTAAATAATTTATCATTTATTTAGTTATCTGTTTTTTTATATTGTTGGTTATATATACATACTATTTACTAGCTACTCTTTTATAAGTATGAGAACTAGTAGTCATTTCGTGGTCAAAATTCGTCCATTTCAAATATTGAACAAAATTTTAGCTTTCTGAACTTCCTCTACATAATAATCACTATAAGTCTGGGAAATTTCATAGTCGGTATAAAGTTTTTGCATACATTAATATTTAGATTATCTACTTAGAATGAATTACCTAATTTTAGATATACATTTCATAATACTTGTACGTCATATAGCAGAAAGTCAAACCGGCAGACGGACATCCAAGTGATCCTATACAAGGGCCCCATTTGCTTTTTTGTGCGAAACCCTAAGCACAATTTCAATTACAACTTTACAGTGCTATATCGTATTTTATTTTATTATCTAGTTTAAGTTTGTTTTTTGTAGCAGCGTCAAATTATTTTAATATTTTGTTACGTTTTAATTATTATTTATTGCATGTTTAATTTATCATACCTGCGTTTGGAACTGTTGTGTTTCAGGAATCCTAGCTAGTCTGTAATAGTTTCCATTACAGTGTGATTATACCATCAGTGTTGCCAGATGAAATATTAATCTGCGTAATTTGGTGCTAATGTAGCTACTTTGTTTTAGTATTCATGTTACCGACGCGACGGACTATGCTACAAATTAGTTACTTTATACTAATACTTTTTGGAGTTATGTTACAATTATCTGTGATTTTTCAACTTTTCCAACTCTTTGTATTGATAACGGTATCCATGCTAAGTTACACATGCAAAATTACTCCATATTTATATTTTTTTAAGTTTAAATGATTAGCAATCAAAAATCAAAAGTCGAAATTACAAAAATTATACGAAAATTTTATAAAATACTATCCGTCCAAAAATACATCAACATAGCTTTGCAAAAAGTTCCTGACTAGTTTCTAGCGCAAACAAACTTCACTACTTTATAATTCATTACCATTATCTACTTACTTTTAATGTTATCTCCCAAGATTGCTACCAAGTTTCCAACCATAATAAAACCACCATAAAATACAATTTAATATTAATTAATCGCGTTAAAACTGCCATTTGTTAAAGTGGCTAAGTTCTTAGGAGTGGTGTTAGTCCACCCTGACCACTGGGGTTCGATTTAAACAGTGATTAGGGGTATTTAGATGTAGTTACACTGTTATGTACCAAACGATTAACCTGCCATGTTAGGTATGTTCACGAACATATGTTGAATGGTCGTGTAGTACCGCGACCGATGGCGCCACCGGCGCCTACGCCGCGGCCAACGAGCGCGCCCGCGCCGGTTTTCGGCGGTGACCGGCGTGTCGTTCAGTTGAAAAATCGAGTTGAAAGCGAGTTGACGTTCGATTGTGACTAGTTGTCACGTGTTCTCGCAACGGTTTTTAAAAGTTAAAAATTGTCACTAGAATTAATTGTTGATAAAACTAATTATCCTTGTTGTGTGAATCGATAATTACAATTGAAAACAAAACCTTGAAATGTCACCGCGAAATGTAATCTTCGCCAAATTGTTGGACATAAATGTGTTATAAAAACTAGTGAATTTTGTGTCTCCATACTTAATACGATTTGTGTGTCTATATTTAATGCTATTTAATGTGAGTTGAACTGTTTGATAACTATAATTGTGATAGTATAATTGCATTGAGACGATTGGTGAAAGTTCACGGCTTGAGTCGCACCAAAGGTCGTTTGAGGGCTTCAAGAGTTCGTGTCTCCCTGCATAAAGTTAAGTATAGTTTGATTAGCATTCTGCGTTATTTTGGCCAATTTATCGTAGTTAGTTAATGAAGCTATAGCTAGGGCTTGACACAGTGAAGACTTTGTTGAAGAACAAAACAGGGTAAGTTTGTACTATTGTAAATTTGTTAACGCTGTGATATACAGTATATGTTCGTTCCTCTCGCGCCTGAGAGATATCACGCTTCCACTTAACCTATTATTAATTAAAACACCAGGTTGAACGCAACATACACGCACGCGCCGACGTTAAACTTACATTAACTTGAGAAAAGTTTATCCACAGGCCTCTCTGAAACGTTTCTCTTGGCTTTACATTGCAGTTGAGATTTGTTCAGACATCAATTATTTAATATGATGGGTATTGTTCTGTGATGTTATATGCAGTAGTACTAATACATTTTTACATGGAGTCGTTATAGAATACTTGGCGACAAAACTTTGCCGCTGTTACTGTCATATATTTATGGTCTTATTCATAATGACTATCGGAGGTTTAAACGGAGATTTTATCGGAGAGATAATAAACGTTTTATTGTAAAAAGACTATTATGAATAACAAGTTTTGACAATTTTCGCGAACCTATTTTAGCGAACTTTTAAACCTTTGATAAGTCATTATGAATAAGGCCATATGTATGTATTACATAATTAAGCTATGTAAAAACTAAAAGGAAACGAAAATTGTTTATCTTAAAATTATAATATAGTCTTGTTCCAATATTTTCTTTCTGGTTATAGTTTCATAAAATTTACAATACAATTGTTTCTTTCACAGTCATGCGAAAAATCATTAGTTTATTAAGTCCTATAGAACGATCGTGAATGGTGAATACACAATGTCGGATTCATAAATTAGTTTGATTTAGTTTCAGTATAACAAAATGTATTATTCATTTGTCTGTCCGTGAATTCATCAAACCCTTCTTCTGGAATCATGTTCAAATTAATATTAAACACTACGGTCTCTGGAGCTTTCAGTGAAAAATATAGGCATTTTTCTATCTCAGTTTTCAGTCATTAATTTGACAACAAAGAATTTAGGTAAAAGGCATACTCTTACGGAGTAAACGCAAAAAATAATTCAAAATCTACTTTAGTCTAAAGAAATCTTAAGTGAAAAATAAATTTTATTAAAATTAATAGAATTTTACAGTCTCGTAGTGATCGACATTAGGTGTATGCTACTTGAAAACTAATGCTCAAGTAAAATCAAGAAACTTCTATTTTATAAATTGTGAAAGTGAACAAAACAAAAAAAAGAAATATTACTTTTTATGCGCATTAACTGAGTTGTATTTAAATATATATTTTTTTGTAATTTTTAACTATATAAACGTAATTTATGTAAAAATAGGAAGTGATGTAAGAAATGAAATGTTTGTTTATTTGTTATACGAAATGAATGATCTCAGTCTACTACATTTAGCGTTTTAATATTTTAATTCCACACACCTTTTTAGGGTTTCGTAGCCAGACGAGCGTACGTAGCGACGGGTTCGTGGTCTAGTGGTTCGTATAACGGACTGCCGATCATGGGGTTTCGATTCCCGCCTCGGACAATCATTTGTGTGATGTTTATAAATGTCATACTAATGTTTTTTCTGCGTTTGGGTGTTTCTATGTATTATATGTATGTTTTTACAGAAAAAAAGTAGTATATGTATTATATCTGTAATCTGGTACCCATAACACAAGCATATAAGCTTAGCTTGGCACCAGAGGACACTGTGTGAAATGTCCGTGAATATTTATTTATTTATTTAAAGAGTAAAACGGGAACCCATTACTAAAACTCCACTACACTTCCGTCTATCACCAGGCTGTTGTATCTTATGAACCGTGATAGCTAGGCAGTTAAAATTTTCACAGATTATGGTACCGATTCTACGTGCACAACTAAACTCGTAACTTTATTAATCTACTTAGTTAAAAACAAAAAAACACGCTTGAAAATTCTAAATATTTTTTGTAAATTATTGCATTGTCATCGGTCTTTAAAAGTCATGCAAAACTTCAGATCAATCCGACTACTGCAAGTGGGTGAAAATCACTTTCAAAGATTCCGTTACATAGATTAATATATTGATAGATACATACCGAATATACATATTATTATATAAGCGTGTTAAAATGAAAGTCGATAGTGTCATTATGTCTATTATTTGCTATTTCGTTGTACACATTTATATGAATTAAAATCGTTTACCTATAATACGTAGCTTTTATGATTAAAAAAACTTTATCGAATTGTGATATTCACAATATCCATTTTAATTTTTTAGTCAACTTTAGTTGTGCTCGTAGAAATGGTACCTACTCGTATGTATTTCTGTCGCTGCTAATAAAAGCACTTACTGAAAAAAGAATAAAATTTATGGACTCTCTCTTTGTAGTATACAAACGGCGTTAGTGTAATCTTTTACTTATTATAAAACAAAGTGTTCACAACTACTTAACGGATTTTGATGCGGTTTTTTTTACTAGATAGCGTAGTTCTAGTTGTTTTTTAATTCTACGCGAACGAAATTGCGGGCAATAGCTATGGAGTATAAGTGATATACAATAAGTGATGTGCTTATAAGGATATGATGATAAAAAGGTATATTACGATGATAAGGATACAGAACTGATCGTGTAAGAGTACAACTCTACTTAGCCGGTGTTCCTCATATATTTATTTTGTCTAAATTCTTTTGTAATGAGCTATTCCGTTAGTGTATCTAATGTGTGTTTACATTCGTATCTTTCTAACACTCATAATATCTTGTTGTCGCCTAAAGAAACCTTCATGGTAACTCTATGATTCGCTATGATTGTTCGGTTCAAAGAGCCGCCATTAGAAGTATATTATACTCTTTGGCCATTACTATAATGAAAGGCGTAATAGGTACTTTATTTTTGGTTTTCGTACAAAATGAAAATCTTAAAACATGCTTTTGTGTGTCCGTTTGTGTTCTCGCGTGTACTAAACATGTTTTGTATGCTTATTTTTTTCTGTTTTTTAACTGAGCGAAGTGATTTTAATGACTCCTTGTTTATATTTGAAAGCTGGTGGTTCCTGTGTGGTCCCATTGGTCCCATTGGCCCCATTGGTCCCATTGGCACCAGGTCAGGATCTGATGGTTATCTTCTGAGAAATCGAGGAAAACCCTCAAATTTCAAAGGCACGTGAAGTCTGTTGAACTTTTTTTTTAAAAATACTCAATTATTATGATTAAATTTAACGTTACCTACTAGAATAAGTTATTCCGAGATGGGGTTTTAAATTCCTATACGTATACATAAAATAGTTTTAGGTTTTCACTATTCCTATACTATTGTATATTCTGCATTGTTTTTGTTTCTTTCCATTGCTATTTGTCCGTAAGCCGGTTTCCTGTCAGCTTAACTCGCCCACCGCGAGAGGGCGCTAGTAACATACAGTAGACATGACGTGATTATTGTTGTGACGTTTACTTTCCAACGGTCAAATTGTATTGGACAACATTACTTACATTTATTCTTATTAAACAGATATTAACATTTAAAAAGATCTTCTTAGGGTTCCGTATCAAAAGGTAAAACAAGACCCTATTACTGAAACTGTGATTGGTTCGTTTGTCTGGCTGTCTCTCCGGAACGTTGATAAGTAGAGAGCTGAGATTTATATTTTATGTATATCAGTTGATGTTATACTCATCGTCGTCATTGTCCTGCCCTTATCCCGTAATTTGATGATATCATTATTTGATGACTATAACAGTACCAACGGAACCCTTTGTGTGCAAGTCCAACTCGAACTTGACCGGTATATTTTAGTGGTACAACTGGTATAGCATTTGGTTTATAAGTATCACTTACATTACATGTTTGTGTAAATAGTTATTTGTTTAAAATTAGAACATTCATAAACAACTTTCTATTAAAATTAAAGACCTTAGTTTTATTAAAATTAACACTTAAACATTAACAGTTAGTTAACTGTACATAAAACGGAAATTTATTTTCAAAATATTGTTACAAATAAAACTAGGTTTAATGTTATTTAAAATATTATTATGTACTATTTATATCTAATTAGTGAATAATGTATTCTTATTAATATGTAATCTAGTGCTAATTATGATGTTTTCACGATTGCGTATATTATTATTAATGTAGTATTTTTAATAATTACAAAAAATTATACGAGGCATACAAGAATTTTTTCGTTTCGTTAATCCTACGAAAATTACCAAACCTATATATAGTCAAACGAAGATTAGTATAGTGAAAAAAAAAAAGACTACTGGTTAACTTCGAAGGCCATTCTTGTAAAGATTGCAGTTTGATATTTAACTGAAGAGTTTGTTTGTTTCAACTCGCTAATCTCAAGAACTACTGGTCCGATTGGAAAATTTCTGTCAATGTTGGATAATACATTTATCGAGGAAGGCTATAAGGCTAGTAGTCAATATACTAGACTAGTGAAACTCCGTTAATGTAATATAATCTTATATATCTCCAGCTCATTGACATCCACTGTTGGGCACAAGTCACTTCCACTTTGGGAGGGATTATGGTCTACTATGCCGCGCTGACCAAGCGCGTTGGCTTAGGGTTTATTTTCAAGTGTTTCGTCTCTTGCAGAGGATGTTATCTGTAGAATATTCTTTACCTGGTTTTTACAGCATCCTGGGTAGGAAATGGCTTGAGATGGACACTTGTATTCTTAATTCGTCACCACACGGAAACAATTTAATGATAATGTTGAGAAGTTATTCAAATATCATAGTTTTATGTATGTGCGTAACAAGCTGAGAAGATATATTAGTGCCAGAAAGAAAGTAAAAAAATACCCAAAAAGGGATATATAGAAATATTTTCCCGTTGGTTCAATATAAATATTCACAATGTTGAAGTAACTCCCTAAACTATAAAACTGTTACTTGAAGGTTTCAACCAAATATGTAAATCGCTGATCCCTTCACACCAAGTCAGTAGTTTGCCCAAGAAATTTACATCAAATATATAAGAATTTACAGTTTAAAATACTCTGGGGGATACTCATCAAATTCTTTAAAATGTCTATATTTTCTTTGGCTGTTAGTAATGGACATAGTAAAAGTATATCTGATAATAATGGCTGCATCTGACAAATGGCAAACTTTAAATACTTATGTTGGTCCAAAGGTTCTAAGGCTTTATGAAAGCTATATCTTAAAAAGTGCTTAAGTTTTAACGTCTGTAATCAATCTTTGGAAAAGTGAAGAATCTCCAAAATACGGATGTCAGCTATTTCTATTCGTCCTAAACTCTGACTTCTCACGCCACAGTTACCCATGTTATACGAATTAGAATAAGATCAGCGTAAACTGTAACATACTATTTCTTAGTATTCACACAAAATCCAAACGAAAATCGATTATAAATCGCAATAAAAATAAAAATGTTGTGAACGTACCCGTCCCGTTAGACAATAATACTTCCAAATAGAAAAGTCCATCTAACAGGTCGTGTAGTCGCAGATAGATGGAGTTTTTAATTAACCCGGGTAATAGGTACGATGGATGCGTTCACAATCGCATTTGTGCATTCGTTTTGGTTTGTTATTTTGTGTCTGTTTTCTTTGTTCTGAATGTCGTATTTATCTTGGATGTACAGGAGCCGGGCTTCGTGTATTATTATTTAGATATATTTAATGTGTTGATTTTTTATTACTTAAGAGTTTTATATTTAAATTCTCAATCAAGTATATTACATTCTACGTAAGTTTGCACTTCCTTGTTTAGTAGGTATTAAACATTAGGACACAGAAGTACATTCGGATATAAACAAAACCGTTTGCTTAAGTTAGAGGAAGGTAATGTTTCTATTTTTTCTATGGAGTATTTTTTATTGAAGTTAAACGTTTGTTAATGATTCGCTAGCGGTAACATTGTGTCGAATAACGCATTACATAACAAGGACCCAATTTTTTGAGTCATAAATAAATGCTAAATGCTGCAGACAAAAAAGTGTACATCGGTCTTTTTGTAAAAGACTGACCGTTTCTTATGTTAAGACCCTACTTCTTCGGCTGGTCCCTCCACCAGAGACCAAATTAACTCATTTTTGTGTTATCATAGTATTTTTAAATAAGGAAATCACCAAAATACTTACGAACAAAAGTTATATTCGTGGACTCAGTTATTTAATATTTCCTATGAAAATATTGAGTGTAATACATCATCATATATATAGTACATTGGTTCCTCAACATGGACACAATACGAAGGTTATATTTCTAACAAATCGTATAAATCTGTTTCAGGTACGTTGATCGACTTTGTCGTGTGACCACACTGTTGTCAATATATCAGGACACGTTCTAACTTTTAGGTAAGTAGACTGCCATTTACAGAAATTTTCTGGCGTGCTATTGACGAATTTAACTGTTTTTAATTACTTGTAAAAAATAATTATAGACGGACTTATTGACCAGATTATGACTAAAATTACTACTATTACTTCTCTACATTACATTATATCCTTAATGAGTGAGTAGAGAGATAGGGAAGAGTGTCAAGAAGTTAAGCTGTATACTGTATTAAGAGGATACCAAAATAGCTTCGTGCATTTTTCTACGTACGAAGTTTTCATTGTTTCTTTAGATTGAATGGCTAGAGCTCTAATTTTTAAGTATATGTTTTTTCAATATATAATCTAGGATCGCATAAACTCAGAAACGCGATTAAAAAAAGTTTTCTCGATAGAAAATCTTAGCGAAAATACCTCTCTCATTTCTTATTTTTTTCATTTGTCGGTCTATTATCGCGTATCAACTAATGAAATAACTTTAAAAACATAAGTAACTATTATATATAGAAACACGTAAATCAGAATTAAAATATATTTAGTAGATTTTGAGTAAATAGGAAAAGTATCCCTAATTCTTCATTTTCTGTGCCTACTGGCTGTGTTAATATGTACGTGTCGGCGATGATATACGATAATATTGATGTAGGCCCTTAATATGTATACTTACATGTTACGCCGTTTTGAAAAATTACAAATTCTTAATACTATTTTGAAATATGTGATAGAACCTTGATAGATTAGTTATTTGCTTTATATGTACCTTATTCTTTTATGTACTATACTGCTTTCTGAAACAAAAGGATAATATGATATTGTAGCTATAAAATAAAAAGAAAGTCTCACTTTCGTGTTCTAAAGTGTGGTCACTTGTGCAATACGTTATGTTCTTTCATTACACGACCGATTTGTTTCGTGGCGGTTCGTCGATTCCTCCCACATTACCTGTAGGTACAGTTGTTGTCATCGTCATGATAAAAACGCATCATTTTTAGATGGCTATTGCATTGCAAAACGTATTTTTACGTTACTAGCTGATGCCTACAAGTTCTTAGGGTTAATTTGAAATTACCTTTTTTCGCATTAAAACTTATTCTATTAATAACCCATTCTCGGGATTTTGTTTAAATCCCGAGAATGTGAACCAAATTGTGTTTGAATCGGTTTAGTAGTTATGGCGTGGAATATTGAACGATAGACAGACAAGGTTTCGCCTTCTTTGAATAAGGATAATGTATTTTTGTGTTTTTACTTTTATTATTAAGTACTTTTTTCTTCGTATTACGAGCTTATTGTAACTCTTGCTTTGAGTTTTCAAATTACAATAAATCCTACCACATTATATAGAATAACAGTACGTAACTTGTCAATAACTCAATACAAATAAAACTATTATTAGGGTTCCGTACCCAAAGGGTAAAAACGGGACCCTATTACTGAGACTTCGCTGTCCGTCCGTCCGTCCGTCCGTCCGTCCGTCCGTCCGTCCGTCCGTCCGTCCGTCCGTCCGTCCTTCCGTCCGTCTGTCACCAGGCTGTATCTCAAGAACGGTGATAGCTAGAGAGTTGAAATTTTCACAGATGATGTATTTCTATTGCCGCTATAACAACAAATACTAAAAATAAAATAAAATAAATATTTAAGGGGGGCTCCCATACAACAAACATGATTTTTAGGGTTCCGTACCCAGTATCTCAAGAACGGTGATAGCTAGACAGTTGAAATTTTCACAGATGATGTATTTCTATTGCCGCTATAACAACAAATACTAAAAATAAAATAAAATAAATATTTAAGGGGGGCTCCCATACAACAAACATGATTTTTTTACCGTTTCTTGCTCGATACTAATAACGTTGCCTTATGTTGCATAGATAATGGTACGGAACCCTTCGTGCGCGAGTCCGACTAGCACTTCACCAATTATTATCTTTATAATACTATTCTCATGTTTGTAATCAGTCTCCGGCATTGAGTGTCTGTAAAGAATCATTATCCGTTTCGTAATAATAGTGAACAAACAATAAAGTTTCTCACACGAGAGATGTGGCAACACAACAACATTTAATGATTATCAAATATTAATATTTCGTTGAAATACCACAACATTATGAAACAAAATGGTACAGAGTTATTTGACTCCGTTATGCAGCTGTTATTATAATCACATTGCAATAATTAAAGTAATGATCGAATGCTGATCATTGTAACAACTTACCGATGCAGCATAGCACAAGATTGCCAATTCCATTTATTGAAAATAGCATAGAATACATATTTTGTGTTGTTAAAATAATCCTTGGTATCTAGAGCATGCGGCTAATTTGTGATCCTATGCATTGTTGGCCTATATCATGCGTATATGAGACTTCATGCTGATCATGAAAATAGAAGAACCGAATAAACGTGGAATGTGAATTAACACTCAAATTGACCAGAATTGCTCTAGAAATCAACTCATTCGCACTAACAACAAATACTACACTACATTGCAATGCCAGAAAATCAATGATCAGTCATTTGCAATAAACTGCATTATTTCGTACGCATTTTTTTGTGAAATTTCGCCGTTATTATTTTCATCATAAAGAGGTTTATCTCAAAAACATTCCTTAGTTGACAGGCCTCGTGGTCGAGTGGTTCAGACATCGGACTGCCGTTCAAGAGGTCGTGGGTTCGATTCCCGCTCGGGTCAATCATTTGTGTGTGAATTTATAATTGTCATACAAATGTTTGTACTTTGTCTGGGTGTTTCTATGTATGATAAGTATGTATTTACAAAAGAAAAGTAGTATATGTATTCTATCCGTATTTTTTTAACCATAACACAAGCATAATAAGCTTAGCTTGGGACCAGAGGACGTTGTGTGAAATGTCCATGTTTTTAGTTATTAGTTGAACTACTTTCAAGGCGCCAAGTTAAAGTTGTATCAAAAATATGTTATTGCAGTGACATAATGTGGCATCTGCATCAGAGTATTACTTTAATGTTACGTTCTGCACAGATTTTAAAGTAGCTACTTTAGAATGTTGTTGGTGCTACGAGCTCGCATAATGATACTTGTGTTGCCATAATAGACGAGTATATTGTTATTTCATAAGATCATGGGTATTGGGTAGTTGCTACGCAAAGTTTTTTGTAATGTTTTTGGTAAGTACTGTGGTAGTAAACGTTTTCATTAAGAGAGATTATATGAGAGATTTCATTTCATTTTACCAAAATAGCTTCGTGCCTTTTTCTATGTACGAAGTTTTCATTGTTTCTTTAGATTGAATGGCTAGAGCTCTAATTTTTAAGTATATGTTTTTTCAATATATGATCTAGGATCGCATGAACTCAGAAACGCGATTAAAAAAAGTTTTCTCGATAGAAAATCTTGGCGAAACAACCTCTCAAATTTTTTATTTTTTTCATTTGTCGGTCTATTATCGCGTATTAACTAATGAAATAACTTTAAAAACATAGGTAACTATTATGTATAGAAACACGTAAATCAGAATTAAAATATATTTAGTAGATTTTGAGTAAATAGGAAAAGTATCCCTAATTCTTCATTTTCTGTGCCTACTGGCTGTGTTAATATGTACGTGTCGGCGATGATATACGATAATATTGATGTAGGCCCTTAAGCTAGTATAAACTTTCAGGGTATTTTCCTATGATTACGATAGCAAAAATCATTCAGTGGCTAATTATAAAACCAAGACGGTTAAGTTTTACAAATATTCCACTACATAAGAGAAGTTCATAACACTAGTTTTACTCAATATATTTTCTTTGTCGAGATCAGTAATGAAATTATAAAATGAAATGAAATGATGGTTTCAATTCACCGTCGTATAAACCATGAAATCATAAATGTCTTATTCCATTATGGATTATTTCTGTTTATGAATAAAGGTCCAAGATCATTAGATACATCAATACGTTAACATTCGCCACTTAGGTAGTGATTTTAACAGTTCGCACCTTTTGTGCAGTGACTGGGGAAATCACTATTGGTAATATTCAGTTGATTTCATACATTAATCATATCAACATGGCAATCTTTGATGGGTGACCGACTTGTAGTCTGATTATTTCAATCAAGTGTAATTGGTTTTAAATGTTTACGTAAAACGTATGTACTATAATTATATTGACTAATATTGTTTATTGGTAAACAGTAAAGTAATAAAAGTTCCATTCGGTTGCTTCTTACACTATCGTGCAACATGATTTCTTAATTTGCTACTACTTACAGGTGTAAGTAGTAGCAAACCTAGACACCTAGTTCAAAAGAGCTTGTAAAACCTGTGTGTAAAACATACCAACTTGAAATAAAAAAATTTGACTTTGACTTTATGTAATAAACTGCCCTAATCCTAATTTTACAAAAGTATTCGATATAATTTCTGACTTGGGATTGAATTGTTCATACATATTTCTGTGATGGTCTTGTGGTTAAAACTATGTATTTAGAAATAAGTAGCGCAATGATATGAAGACATAGCGTGATGAGACAAACAGTCACACAAACAGAATTGAGGTTGACCCGGAAACATCACGACACAACCTCATTCTGTGCAAGTTATAAGAGAACCGATGTAATATGAATACCAAATGGCATGATAATGGCTAATTACAGTAGATATGCAATTTTAGCTGATGATAAACGAAGTGGTACCATCTTCGTCGTCGTCGCTACACTGTTGGCAGTCTGGTCATTATTTTGGGGGTGGGTGACTTGCTTCACCATTCACGTGCCATCCTTAACTTTATACCAAATTATATTATTCTACGTTTGTTTCAATAGAAAACTATAAATTTCTTAATTTATAATATTTCTTAGGGTTTCGTACAAAAAGTAAACCCTTATAGTCTCTCATTTCCGTGTCCTTTTGTCTGTCGGGCTGTCTGTCTCTCTGTCAAACATTTTTCACTCAGAAATTGCTGAAGGTATATCAACTTGAAACTCATACGATGCAATCAACATTTTATATCTACGCTTTTCGAAAATATAACCAAGTAACGACCATTTTAGAGAATTTTAGACTTATTCTAGAGAATCAAAACTTAAAGGTTTAGGCCTTACCTAATGCAGTGCTGATATAGGGAAAAATTCAAAAAGATGTAATTTGTCACGAGATTGTAAAAAATCTTTTTTTTTTGTAAATACATATAAGGTTTCTATGCTAGACCGGCGAATAGTGACGATTTTACGAGCAGCTCCATCTATCGTAGAATAGTTACGAATCCCTGAGTGTGTCTGTTTTTTTATTTATTTATCAACCCGTTGGTCTCTCGTGACTTATGTAGTCCGCGGATATGCGGCGGCGCACGCACTCGTGGGAATACTTTCACTGAGACCAGGCGCGTTTGTTTGTCTTTGTGTCTGTGCTGACCTCGATACTATCTTGTTCACCGACCTTACTGCCTACCTTTATGCGCTTCATACTTCATCATTATCGACACAGCTATTACTTCTTTTATTTTGCTTAAAATGTGCTAGATTGTGTTACAAAGAATACGTGCAGTTAGCTTCTTAACACATATTGTTGAATTTATAGAAAGTTAATTATTCTCTTACTCAGCTTAGAAACATCATTAGTTACGTAAGAACTAACGACATAAGACATCAAACATTTAAAAGAAAATTGCATATTCCAGGTCTGGAATTGAAAAATTTGATTTGTATCAGTTTTTAAACTGATTCAAAGAATATTTACTCTATACAGTTTTTTTCTAAATTTTTAACTTAAATAAGTAACAGATTAATAACTTAAATTCTATCCAAACCAAAGTTTTTAACATTCATTTGTGAGAAAGAATAATAACTATATGACTAGTTCCGCGCTAGATATTTAAAAAATATGTATCCTGTGTGGTCAGGCAGGATAAACATAAAAAATTATAAAAAAATATTGTAATCTAGCTACCTGATACAATCAGACTCGTTGTAGCACCACCTATAGCACTAAAATATAGAGAAATACGGATTTTACTGTACAATTTATAGATATTGGCACCAATTCTAGGTACACATGTAAACTTAACTAAAAAATGAAAATTGGTAGTGTCAATATAGCTATTACTTGCTATTTCGTTGTACACATTTATATTAATTAAAAGCGGTAGTCTATAATACACAGTTTTAATAATAAGAAACTTCAGTAAACATTGACGAATTGTGATAATGACGCTATCAATTTTAATTTTTTAGTTAAGTTAAATTTAGTTGTGCGCTCAGAATCGGCACCATTAAGTGTCGTTTACACGCAAATGCTATGCGAGACATTAAAATTTTTTTCGTTTGGACATTATAAGTATGGACGGATTTAAAATACAAAATTGTCACCACCCATTTGTCCTTCCTAGGGTGCTGTAAAAGCCGGCTTAGGAATATTGTACACATACAACATCCTTTGTGAGAAACGAAAAACACGAACGCCTGGCCTGCGCGGCAAAGTAGACCAGAATCCCTCCCAATGTGGAGGAGGCTCGTGCCCAACTGTGGGATGGTAATAGGCTGGAGAGAGAGAAAGATGTTCAGTAATTAACATAAGAATTTGATAAACCTCGTTGCGTGGTCGCATAAGTATCTACGCAAGTAGTTGTAAATTCGGTTAAATTTAATATGACATACATACCTATTAACAGAGAGACAACGCATAGATTTATTACAAACATCTGATTTTGTCTTTGTTCATTATTAATTATTTGGACCAAAGTGAGATGATGACTGATAACTATCCACTGTCTACAGAACACACGATATGCTGCGTATAACTAAATATCATAACGCCTCCAGCACTTGTAAAATAATTCTAGAGGCGTTACGGAAAATAGGATTATGTGCTTCAAATTTCTTCTTTTAGCGCATTAAAACTAAATTATATTTTTATAAAACTAATTAGCTTAATTATCAAATAATTGTTTTATGAGAAATTTTATGCAAAGTATGTATTGTTTTATGTTTCTAACGATAAATACAAATTAGTAAGAACGCATCTTTACCTGACCGATTGTCAGACTAGTCGTCTCACCGGTCGTAGCGTCCGGTCGTTGATCTCTCGCTAAATGTCATGAGAATTTACAATCTTCTCATGGTCTATCTAGGTATATAGACCCTATGTGTATAAGAATTCTAGATACAGGAGAGGCCATAATAACCAACGGTCTAATACCTATTGATATTTAAGTAAACTAAATTAATATTTACTAAATAAATAAATAACTATAAAAGCGTTGTTAAACTCACAGTAATGCTAGCTTCATATAAAAAAATATATCTAAGTAATGGATAAAAAAGCACTTTAAACCATTCTCTAAACACCCCGAGGTCGTATTAAACGTCAATGGCAACGTAAATCCGAGTGATGTTGTTTAAATCGCGAGTAAACTTAGAATTAAACACAATTCTGGAAGCGACAACAATCATCAATTCTTTGGAATAACAAGGTTTTATAAAATTGCATTAATTTAAGTGCGATACAGATCCGCTATTGCAGGGTTTTGTTACGCTGCTTACTTATGACATCTACTAAAATTACTAGGGTTTATTTAAATGTCAAACTTCATTTTGTTGATTAAATAGGTATATGTAGTAAACGCTCCTTGTGCTTATCATAAAGATCTATTTATTTTGTTTCACTAAAGTCAGCCGACAATTACGATATAGGCTTGTCAAAACCAATGATTTTAACCGATCTTGGATAGCGGTAAAGTTAAATAAACTTTGGTTAATAAGAGATATTATTAACAAAGGTTCATTTAACTTTCTTTAAGTTAACACAAATACAGTGTAAGTACTGCGCGAATGAATCTGACATTTTCATTAAAATTTTCCTTATCTGCCCGCTAGCCACTCTGAACTCCTTCACTCAATATCCCTTCCCCTTCTACGTTGCTCAATGGCCTGATTTTATTATACAATTCTTTATGTCTCTTTAGTTTTAAAGAAAGTGTGCTAAAATATTTTATAAGAATCCTGTATAAATCAATATGTTCCCAGTTAATGTTACAGCTCAAATTAAAACATAATTTTGCGGAGACATAACATTGTCCGATTTTTACGAATTAGAGGCATCAAATCCTATGACAGAATTTCGTTACGCTATTTGTCGATTTGCAACTGAACATTTATTTCGCCGATGGAAAAATAAATTATGTAGTAAGCTTTATTATAATTGTGTGACCAGGAAATTATTTTGAGGTACGTTTAAGTTATTTTCTGTAGAACGCGGTATGAACCTGCTGATCTGTCATTATGGTATTACCGGTACCAGCCGGTGTCATGCGCGATATGCGCGTGCGCAGTGCATGCTTGACAGAGATATCCTCGTCTCTGTCTTACACACCGGCATCAATACAATAACAAATACTTGCAACCTTGACTTATGGAATTCACTAACTTTTTTATGAGAACTTAACTACTTTTGTCCAGTTAATTTCAGGATTTAATAGTTTTATGATAAATAACATAATTTGTTGTGACTATAACATTTTAGTCACAAATTTTTGAAACTAAAATTTAAATTAAGAATTCAACTTTAAATGATTAAATTTGATTATAAAAATGTAGACACAGGTCTAAAGGATCAGGATCGAGAACTTGACTTCTTAAATTCCAGTGCCACACTACTACCAGTACTACCACATTACTGCATCATGGCTAATTTAATATAGCCGAAATTAAAATTCAGTTATAGTTATTATTTTTAAATGAAACAAAAACACACGAATACATTTTTGAAACCCTCGTTTTTCCAGAAAATAAACCAAGCTATGTACTGCATTTCGTAGGAATCATTGAAGCCGTTTCCAAGATTTTGTATAACTATATACTTGTTTACTTGTATGAGATAGATACCAGCGATTTAATTAAAACCTTTTCTCTCTTCAGGTAACCTAACCATATTTTCATCATAGAAGTCAGAGGTAAAAGAATGTTGGAAATGTTGCCAATTTTGGCCAAAATTTTAACGACAATCTGCATGAATAATAATACTGTGAATTATTTAACGGACTTTGTCTTGGCGAATTAGCGAAAAGTGCCTTTTATAATAGATCTACATAAATTTACATATTTACTTACTCCTCATTGAGAATTATCCCAGGGATTAAGGTCCTCGGTGCGTAGGGACTTTGGGACGATCCTAAGTTCTGACTTTTTGTTACGTTGCGTTTATTTTAAGTGAGTTTTAAGCAGTTTGCTTATCTTTTAACAAGTTGCTTAATAATTATTTACGTTCATGCTTTTTAATTTCAACTAATTTCGGGAAGTTTGAATGTAAAAAGTAAGTAATGTAAAAAGTAGTTTTATTTAAACAGATGAGTCGCGCAAGTGTTAGAAAATATTATGTTTTCTGATACTTGATTAGTATGGTGCATTGGTGCTATAAGGCTTTTTGTTGCCGTAGGATCTAGAAACTATTTCTAGACCATATACATAGAGATCTTTTTGCTAAGCAGTGAGTGCACATCTTAAATCAATAGTTAAGTCTTGTCACTTATTGTCCATTTATATAAAAGAGCATCGATGAGTTTGTTTGTTTCTAATACAAACGGTGTTAGTACAACGGTATAACCTTTCATATACAATGCACATTGTAGAATGTTCCAGACATCTAACACGTTGCGAAAGAAAGGATTTGAAGGACTTTGCTATCTGTAAGGTAACACACGCCTTTCTCTTTTGTGAAACTATTTACTTTGAAACAAGCACTCGTCTAGATTTATCTAAAAATATCACTGAAATGTACTTTTAAAGTTTTATTATTTGTAGAAAGTTCAGACTATTTTTCTGTGATATTTAGAACATGTTTTTAAGTTTTAGGTTTAAGAAAGACCATTAATAAATCAATCAAATCCAAAAACCACTAATAGATTAATATCCAAAATCGGCTTGCTTTATTTTTGTTATGTTTGTACAGATTTTTATGTCGGATTTTAAATGGTATGTAGGTATGTACGGATTTACAAGTTAAATTCTACGATCGCCGGTGGGTACGAAATATGTACAAAAATTTCAGCATTTTGTAACTTATTTTGCTTATAGATTTTACAGAAAAAACGTATGAGTTTAACAACGGTCTAATTGCAAAATGTTTTTATTTTCGGCTCTAAATTGGAATATATTTGTTTTCTCGTTTAATATTTAGTAGGTACATACATATATGTAAATTTGACTTAAAAATTTAAGGTTAAATAATAACTTTTAGGAAACTCGTAAAATTAATCTCCTAGATTTTTGTACGTCCCATGTATTTGTAGTCGCATTCTACCAAATTATTATTTTGCACTAAAATAGCTATAAAATACCGTATTATCAATTCGTTTAGTGATTTGTGGAACAGCTATGATCCCTCTGATGGAGCAGACGACGAGTCTTTGATTGATTTAATTTCCGTTACATTACGTCAAGTACAAATATGTATAGACACTGACAATATTCGTGATGTAACTGGAACCCTGTGTATGATGTTTATGTACGAAATTCATACTCAATTATGTTATATTTTCGTGATATCTCACGCTGATATCTTGCTCTCGTTTAAGAAAAATATTTGATTAAACGTCTTACCGTGAAGCAAGTAAGCACTTACAAAATCGTACGTTACTTTTAAACGAAAGCATTTATTGAAATCAAGTGATGATCAAGTTGCTTTCGGCTAACATTTTAATTTAATGGGAGTACCTTTAAACTGCAACCAATTTTAATTTTACACGCTTTTATCAGCTTTGCTCGTATATCTGTATCTATTAATTAATCTATTCATCCTTAAACTGCGACTGTCATCCCCTTAAGTACTCAGGGGGTGACAATTGCGTTTAATAATTGCGCGTTTACAACGCTACGTATATATATTAAACTGTGTAGTTATTTAATTTTACTTACACTTTAGTATACAACAAATGAACCGTTATTAACATATACTTTACCTTGTCCAAATATCATGGATTTTGCGATAAAGCGTAACATACAAACACCACGTTCATATTTATAAGTTGCAGATTAATAATGGTAATGTACTTTAGGCAGAATATGCAGCGACGATTACATCATATGAATTATGTTTTTTTATCTCCGCAAACAAAGCATCCCATTTATATAAGAATAATTCTTTCATCATGTTGACAGCATATTTGAATAAAGTAATATCTTTTTACATCAACACGGTATAAGAATTACAGAAGCGATATTCAAGTACATTTTATAAAAAGCTTTCAAATGCTTGGGATGTTTTGTTGAGTCTCGCTTAGCATTCATCTTTCTTAACATGTTATTTTTGTAAATGTATTGATGTATTAGGCTGCATTGTAGCCTTTCTCAAGAGTTGAATAAGTAATGCTTCTAATATGAGTACAATTTATAACACATCTTATAAAAGTGAAAATTTCCTTAAGAAATATTTGAAAGTGGAAATATGATAATTTGATAGCGTAGTTTTTTTATTAATGCCATCTATTGAACATATTTAACTTTTAAATGGTACCTAGTTTCTTCTGTTCTTTATACACTTTATTAAAATTATAATAGGTTGACAAGCAAAATCAAATCAAGCAAATCTTCAATTTCCAAAAAAATGTTGCATAGATTGTTCCTTATCTAACTAAGAGGATATCTATAAGAGGAAATGGGATGGTGACATAAGTACATATTCTTAGTCTACACACAAATTATGTTAACAAAAGAAGTTTTTTACGGGCATATTTCCTTTTTGTCATCATTTTCTTGAGAGCCTTCGATTCGTTTTGGAGATGTTTGATTTGTGAGTGCGTCATTATTTCGAAGCGCCCATAGTGCCTCCAACGTGTTTCAAGTCGCAATTTATGAAAAACGAGGACTATTATACCATTCTGTATTTTATTGTTTATGTATCTAATATGTATTGTTATTTTTATATGATGAATATTAATGTGTAACAGGAAGATTCATATAATATTGTTGACGTTTGTATATATTTTTTGATCATAAATTGATTTAGAATCTAATTGAAACTAATATTAGATTCAACTTAAATCTAATTGATGAATTTTTACACAAATTGATAGCTGACATTATGTACTTACAAATTGAAATAATATGACCGTGATATAAATTATACCTAAATGAACAGTTTTACACGTCAAGCTGATCATTCTTTAGAGATTGTCGTGTTTTTACGGTTGCGATAGTAACCACAGTGAGCGGGAAGTCCAGGGTCCGATGGTGGAACAATTGGATTGATTGGACATCCGGAGGGGCGGCCACTATCATGTCACTCATCACTCACAGGAAATCTTCGACTGGTCATTTCTAGAACTTTCTGGAATGCTATGAATGTACCGATAATGAATAAGTATTACGCGAACAACATAACGTATTAGGTACACTTTTTCTGATATTTACCTTAGTTAATTATTTGAAAAAGGTTTATTGAATTATATGTGGCGTACCTACTTCCTATTGTTTCGGCCTAACTTTCTTCTTCCTATCAACCTTCTGATTAAAGTCAGTCTGGAATTTATATGGTTTATAATCTACATACTACCATATATTTGTATGCAGACTTTGCAGTGAGTGGTTTTATACGAGATCGTAATGTAACTATTTTATTTTGTAAAGTTTATATTGGATTCTTTTAGTTTTCTACGTCTAAGAACTTAAAATAAACGCGATAAAACCCTTAGAAGAGTATTTCTAATCCAAGCACGTGAAGCTCGCGATAAATTGCCAACATCAATAGTTGCTAACTTCACGACGAAATTAAAGCGAGTTATAAATCATTGGAGTGGCATTTTCATATAAGAGTCTCATGTCATCACATGTTATCATTATGAGTATAAAATTAAATGTAAAATTACACATAACGGAGCGTTGGCTCGTATCAAACTTACAAATATTAACTGTCTAAGTACACACTTTATGATACAAGTTTAAATAAACGTGTATGTTAGTTTTATTTAAAATAATGTACGCCAGTTAACTTAATGTATGTCTGGAAAGTAGAATATTCTGGAAAATAAAGTGTATTCTTTGTATTTCAACGTCATAAGTATAAGTATAGACAAACTGTTTGTTATATCATGACAGTAAAACTATAAATCGATATTTATAAGCGGAACCCAAGAAGGTTATAAATCCTAAGTCTATGGCGGAACCATAACATCTATGGAACTAGACCAAAAAGTCCTTTGCCATGAAGTTCTTTACAAAATTGTCACTTTTGAATCATTTTTAACTCCTCAAACACCTCGGTATCATTCCATTGGTCTTTTATTTGTCCCTTTATAACTGCATAATTTGGTATATGTACCTATTTACCTATTTAATATATATATCTATAATATAATGTTATTTAATATTACACATGTAAACGAGCCCAATATAATGTTAATGGATATATCAGATTAATGACATAAATATTAATATGACAAACACAAGTTATCGTATTTAGATCGCAAATGAGATTGACGTCTTTGATCATGTTATTACATCAAAATTATTTTCTAGATGAATCTTTGATATATAAAAACATCAGCTAAAATTATTATGAAACAAGTTATCATACCGGTAGTTGGGTTTTTTGTGACGTCATCAAGCGTTTAGAACGTCATTCTGAATATACTTAGTATTTCTTTTGACTTAACTACTCCAATAGACTTCGTGGTGCAATGGTCACAATGCATGGGATTAAACACTTAACTATAAAATTACAATACCGCACTAAAAGCAGGGGCGTAGCGTGCCTTGGTAGGGCCCCGTATAAAAATTTATTTGGGGGCCGCTTACGAACGGTAAAAAAAATTGGGAAGTATTTATTAATTTTTGACTACGCACGTCGGGGCTTCTGTAGCCACGGGGCCCCGTATAATTGATACGGCTGATACGGCGATAGCTACGCCCCTGACTAAAAGACCAAATCGAGATTAATTTATTAAAATTATACCGAACCAAGGTAAAGTCAATTTTGGTTCAATAAACTGTTACAAATAGCTAGGCAAGCACCAACTGCTGTATTATAGTATACCAAAACAACGAACCCTGACTACAATATCAAATATACGAGAACTATCAAAGCTTTGTATTTGTGTAAATTTACAAAATGTAAGCTGGAAGTAGTGGACTGCAGTCGGGAACTGCTTTTAATTATCTTCCTCTTGTTATTTGACTTAGTTAGTTGAGCTGATCATCTCATTGTTTTGTGAGAACAGGGACTATGGGAGAGATCTGGGATTTATAAATCCCAGGTACGCGTAAACTTTAGTCAATTAACTAGTGTAACAAAAATATATTTTTCATCTTAAATAACAAATTAACTGTATTTTGATAACATCATTGTAATCGTATTATGATAAAATTCAGTTAACAATGTGTATAAAATTAGTCTTAGATGTTAGTTTAGACACTTGTTTTTCTTATGATAAGCTTTAGATTGTTCCGTAGCAAAAAATATAATCATTTTTGGGATTCCCATGCGAAGTCACTCGTATAGACACGAGTCAAACAAGTCTAACAACACACACTAAACAAGAGTGAGCGGACGTTTAATTCGAAGCATTTAATGTTAAGAGTCATTCATGAATTACGTTTTAATAAAGTACAAGGCGTCTCGTGTTTGCGTCTAAAACGTAAAAAGATTGGAGCGAAAGTTTGAATTAAAAGCTTGTGCAAGAAATAGTATTTACGGTGAGATTCGTCGCCACACTAACACATTAACGTTCACCAACAATAAGAGTACCGTCAGTAAAAACTAGACAAGGTCGGCAGAGGAAAAACGACAATTAAATATATCATTAACTTTTTGTGCGCACCGTACCGACCACGGTTTTTTTGCTCCTCCGTTCACAACAAACTAGTGATTAGCGAGTTGTTCGAAGTTTGTAATTGATATTTTAGTTATGATCTTTACCTCAATTTGACATAAAAAAACATCTGAAACGTGTTTTTAAATCAACTTAAATGTAATAAACACAATTGATTTATAATTATTGCCTATTAATGTGATGTTTAATTAAGTAGCAAGGTTTTTCCAATTACAATTAAATGTAAAACAAACACAGCTTCCACCACTTGTTTGACTAGTTTAAAATTTAAACGATATTATTGTGTCTTATTTTACTTGAGTGCATTCACGAAAGTTCAAGAAAGATAGGATACGCTATAATACTAGGTACATAAACTATAAAAATAAAATTTGTATGTATGTTTATTAAATAAATTCTTCTTCATTTTAAACTAACCCAAATATTCGAGACTCCGTCATATTTTCCATTCACAAATAGTTTTAAATTGCAAATGCAATTATCCGGGCTGACCGCGCCTCGGCGATGTTATGCAAGTTTTAATTAGCGAACCTTGCATAATTGTAGGACGATTTCAAATAGACAACTCAGTGCTCATATACTCATTCAACGTCAGTGGAAAACTTAATTATGGCACAATCTAAGTGAATAATAAACCATAAATTAGAACATACCACTGTTTTTTCGAGATGGTATTGTAAATTGCTATTCTTTAAAAACAAAACCTTTAAAAGTCGGTGTTTTTTCAGTATGTTTAAATTGCAGCCGGCCAACGGGGGGACCTGGCGAGGGGAAAAAAATTTGTTTACATTGTTCACATCCTAAGTTCCATTAAGTTTTCATGGAAATAGCTTTGTTTCCATCTCATGGACTCTACTACTCCTTTTTTAACGAGACTAATATTTCAGTGTTGTTGCGTATGTTCGTAAATTATCATCAAGTGAACTCTCTGTTTTGAATCCACAATGTATTTTATGAGAGCGGTTGGTGTATGGTTATTCTTACATTATAATTTCCAACCTCAAATTTTTAATTCAACATTACAATAAGATTAAAACTTGCTGAAAAGTTTGAAACCTTTCCAATTGACGTGATGAATAAAGGCCATGCATTATGTATGAAGCCATTCGCAATCATTGTCAATGACATGGTAATGAAATTAATCGCAGTAAGTTATGTTAATCTATTGAAATTGAAGTTAATTATTAAAATATACTTACTGATTTTTAAGAATAAATACATTCACAAACATACATAATGTCGTCTCTTCGAAGTTACAGTCGAACAACCGCCAATGCCTTATGATTGTGTAGCCGTCTGGCAGAACTAACTGAAATAGTGCTCAGAATAACAAAATGCCATCGTATTTGTAATGAGACTTGTCGATGAATTTCTACAAGTAATAAAAAAAAATGCTAGACGGTGATTTATATAACAGACTTTGTTACAAGTGTGAGAAGGACCAAAGATTCTGAAAGATATCGTGGTTCAACTAGCGGTGTACGATATCTATGTAACGAGACAAAATGTCCGTTTTATTTTATGCAATGAAATTAACTGGACGGATGAAAATTATTTAAATCGTTTTAATGATTACACATTTGTTTGTACCTGTTATAGAGATTTTTATGTATGATGAGTTTTGCAAAGCGTACTAATTTCTATATTCAGTAAACCTTCGAAAAATATTTACGCTTATAAACCAGACTTTTGCGTGTAATCGAGTGATATTGTTTATTAATAGAACAAAACTTTATTTTGTTAAAGTTATGCCAAAATCAGTAAATGATATTTAGTTTTTAAACGCGGTAAGAAAATTCACAGCTGCATGAAATGGCCATTTCTTTGTATAGACCAGAACCTTGTGACATGAATCACCTAGAAATCATTTTTTAGAGCTTTGAAATAATAAACCCCTGACGTTATTTTGATAATATTTCAACTTTATGATACCAGTATCTCTCAATAGACATTTCAGACATTACCAATACTTTTATTGGGTAAAATACAAGTGATATTCACAGTCACTCAGCAGTACTCCAAGTTATTGTGTAAACTCGACGTCTTCCGGCGCTGCTAAAGTGATGTTTCATGAGGTGTAACGCATTTCACCGACTTAACGTACATATTATTTAAATTATAAGAATGAGATATATCAGTTATTGTTCGTAACCGCTGGTTTTCACATTTTTTTCGGGATTTCATACAACCTGAATGTCTATGTTGGATTTCTAAGCTATTAATAGACTAGTAATAGCCTTGCTTGTTGCCATATTTCTTATGACTCGTCAGTAGATGTAAAAGTTATATAAATGTGATTTTAAGATTAGCGAAAGAGCTAATATAGCACTTAATTATAATTTTACCAATATAAGACTGAAGTACTATAATATTTTCCGGGATTTGTGCACTGAATTTCCTGATCTTTTCCCGTGGCCGTTTTTCCCAGCACTCTTGGGAATGTACGAAATGTTTGTACACATTTGTATTCTTAATTTATACGTACTTTTTAGATTATCTTACGAATTAAGTGGTTTATCCTTAGCAGACAAACGGTATTATGTTAGCAGATAATCGGGTTGATCTTGAGATCTGGAGTCGGATATGATGCCGGGTAACAACATCCATGACAGAAACTCTTGACAAGGATCAACACTCCTAGATAAACTACTTGCAAGCTTCTGTTTTGTTTAGTTTTTTACGACATGAAGTTATTTGATCTTTAACTAGACTACTTACTGTTTGCTTCGGTTTCTATAAGAACTTCCAAGCGTAGACTTCAGAATAGGATTGCGTCTAGTTGCGTTACTTTACATTGAAGAATTACATTTGTAAACAGACATAAAATTTTTGACGGATATATTATTGGGCTGCTTACTTAATTTTATAGTTACTTTATTTATTGTGATCACCAATGTAAATCCAAGAATAATGTAATATAATTACCAAACTCATATCTATATGTAAATGTAAGCGTGTACGAGCGTTGACATAATTTTTGTGGAGGTATTAACAAAGTTCCTGAGAGTTGGTTCAGTAGGTTTTAATTAAAAACGTATCATGAGCGCACATAGCTTGAATTTTTGATGTTCCATGACAAATATTTGTCGTCAGAAACTGGTGTTCATAAAAGGGGTGTTTTAAAATTTGATGTGTTTATGTATCTGTCTATCTATTTGTGATACTGTAACTTCTAAAGAAGTAGATAGTAATGGATTTTTTTTTACTTCTCCGCCTTTTTGCCCTGCCGGGCCATGATGGTGCCTTTAGCCTTACCATGTCCCGGCGAGGGGTGGCCCCGCTAACCGGAGCCCGACCGGTCCAATATTAGGTGCCCCCGTCGCGTGGCCGAGTGCCACATTTGCCGCGGCGGGCCTCTGACTACCTACCGTGCGGGCGCGACCACCTCTTCGAGCGGGGCCGCCGGCTCTTGCGCGCTGACGACCCCTGTCCGGGGCCCTGCGGGGTGGCAAAGTTTCGCCAGCGCAGATAGATATGGATATAGTATTTCCTTCAGATGTTATTAAAATCTAATCAACTTATTTTTATTATATTTTTAACGTGAGTTTACAATATAAAATACTAGCTAATGCCCGCGATTCTATTTTTCCGCGATTATAGTTTTTGAGTCCCCCCCTTTCCCAATATAAACCAAACCTTAACAAATTGTACAAAAAAGCCATCCTCTTGAATCACTCTGTCTATTAACTATTAAAAAAACCGCAACAAAATCCGTTGCGTACTTTTGAAGTTAAAAACTCACATAGGAATATACATACAAAAATAACGACTTAGTTTTATAATAAGTAATTTCAAAAAATGCTACATTAGTCTACGTCTATTGGCGTATAAAATTTAATTTTAATCCCTATTATTACATACTTTGAAACGGCAGATGTCGATGTATACTTAAATAATTTAAAAGCATATTGTATTGGCAATAATAGGACTATTCTATATCACGGTATTTTCTATCACGTTCCTCTCCGGCGCGTGACGACGACTGCCTATTGCAGATTACCTGACGAGCCACGACAAATAGAGGCATCTTCCTGCGTCTGCGTTAATGTTTGCATATAATATATACTGCATGTTGTTAGAAATATAGATTACTAAATAAATCTGTTGATAAATGTTTGAACGTATCTGAATCTTTTACAGTGATTTTTACATAACATACCTATTCTCACTTCTTGATTTTTGAATAGTCTAATGTCCACACTAACGTGTATCAATCTGAGATGTCATGTATAAGTTGGCGTTTTAATTCAGATTGACTTTATATTTCAGTTTTTAAACTAAATTCATTATAATCATAACATCACGCTATTTTCCCATGGGGGTAGTGCCATCTGCTACGATCCAAATATTCTTCCTTGGTTTCGTCCACACTCATACATCTAATCATGCATGCCCGACAGTGACTAAAATTTTTAACCAAAAAATTTTGTACCTCGTAGAATACCTTTAAATTTTCATTTTATTTTTATTTCATTTCATTTCAAATTATGCTCCGCTATATGAACTCAAGAACCATCAATTACTATTACAATATTTGTCATCTCCACATTGTGTCCGATCTCTTTGTCGCACCTCCCGAAGGTGTTCGATGAGTTCCAACACTGAATAATACTTCCATATTCAAGCAAGGTCATTACTGTTGTCAATGGAGGCGACATAATTTATTTTTCGCTCGTGCTGCCAGCTTGCAAAGGCCTGACAAAAGGACTGGAAAGGCAGCGATGTCTTGTGCTCCAAGACATGAAAGAATAGCTTTATGTATATTTATTCAAATGTATTCATAATGATGCAGTATTAATGATTTATTAAATTGACCTATATATTATGAATGTATTTGTTTATTGTGAGAAAATTATTCAACTCATAATAACTGAAGAGGTGAAAAAGAAAACGAAATGGGTGTAAAAATTTTATACATTTGACAATTTGACTACGTAAAACTGTCAAATACAATACAGTGTCTAATATGCATATATTATTATTCTGAATCAAGGTTCTGAATCATCGAATTTGTGCTAGACAGTGCACATTAATTATGTCTGTTCGAAAACTAACTTTAGTAGAGTAAATAGCGTGATACAATAGGTGGCCATTTACACTATAGACGTAGGGCGAGTTAATGATCGTATAGCAATACACTCTACAGCGACTCTACATTATGGAATTCATGAAAAATCTGTAACCTACAACACACAGAGATAATATCTAACGCCTAGGCAAATGATTTTGGTCTCATCTTTCAACTATGTATTCCCTATTCTTTTGTCTTGTGGATAGATGAACGACTGTCATTTAAATAGATCATGATTTATTTCTTTACCCGCTATTTCTTATGAATTATACCGCTGTTTTATCGCAAGACGCTGGAATAAAGTCCCATTGAATGGCTGCCTTGCTTCAGTGTACCGCTGCATCCCATTATAACTTATCTACTTATGGAATTTCCGCTCCGAATTATATCGTCGTCATATCTAAAGCTTTATTGGTATTCTCGTATTTCGCAACCTTGCAAACATGCTTCGTGTTATTATGTCTTCTTTGATGGAATATGATATGTTTGGGTAATTGTTTGACTTTAAAGATATACCAGATTGTTCTGTTTTCTTTATTATTTTGATGATGTAATAGGTAGTGGTATTAGAATGACATTTAGAAGTCGTGATTACTTAAAATACTGGATTTTAGACCTTAATATTTAGTTGTAATTAATCTTGTTAAAATGATTTAGCTTTAAGTAGGTATTATGCTAGATCCGGATTGTTTTGTTAGCCCTATATTTCTTTAAGTTTTTTTGCACCTATTTTTTGAGTAATGTTCTAATAAACTATTGAAGCTTATAAATCTATTTTAGCCTAATCCTATCATAACTATATTTCGTAATGACATCGTTAACGTTACGTAAACGTTAGCTAGTCCAAAATCCATGTGCAAGTTACAAATCCCTTCGCTATGAAAGGCAAAATATCAATTTCTCACGCAGGCCTGCGCGTACGCATGGGTCAATGACCTCGCGCCTCCGTAACCTAGCAACGGTACTTGAGCCTTCACCTCCTTTCAGTGGACATAAGTTAATGTCAAGCCTTATGTTTATTTTTTATTTTAATTCATTTTAAGGTCATTCGTTTTTAAGGTTCCATACCAAAAAATAAAACCCTATTACTGAGACTTCGCTGTTCATTCGTCTGTCCGTCTGTCACCAGGCTGTATCTCTGGAACGGTGATAGTTAGAGAGCTGAACATTTTACCGTTTGTTTACATTAGTTGATTCTGCAACAACAAACGCTAATCATCATCATCCTCCTGCCCCTATCCCCTCATTGGAGGTCCCGTTATTTGTGGTTGATATGACGATTATATTATTTGTTTATTATTCAGGAAAACAAACAGTCGTTGCAAATCAATATAAAAAGAAAAAGTAATACGGAATAATAATAATAAGAAGTACCTAAGCAATAATAGTAACTGACAATATTGTAATAATAACCTTACGGAACTCTTTATGTGCAAGTCCAGTTTATAATTGTCGATAAAAAAATTTTTTTTTCACCCTTTTAAATAGTGTTAAAATAACTACCATAATAGTTATATACTTATAACAATTATTATATGGGTCTTGATCAATTATTTATAAAGCACTTACAACCGTCAGTCGTAGGCATGCATGACCACATGTAGGAGTGTATGTGAATCCAAGAAAGTATGTTTGGATCGTAGCAGATAACTCTAAAGTCTCTGCCTATGACTCTGCCCCATGAGACAGAGGCGTATTTTTATGATAATGATTATTTATATAATGTTATTGAATAAGGAAACGATAATAAATAGATTAACAGTTAGTAGAAACTCATAAACTTATGTGCCCGTTACAATCAACTAATGTAACTAATCATTTCGTTCAACGTTATTAATATTACGGAATAAATAATAATTATAACTCTAGTATTTTATTACATAAGGGCATGAGCCGTTATGTGGTATAATGTAACGTAAGATTTCATGACGTAATTATTGGATGACCATTAATTACGTCATGAAAAGCTACGTTTTTGTTTAATTTCATCGTTTTAATAACAGATATAGGAATATAAAATAACCTTATAAATTAAAATATGTTATCTATACTATAAATGTTATAATAATAATAATTAATAATAAATATTCATGGACATTTCACACAACGTCCTCTGGTCCCAAGCTAAGCTTATATTGCTTGTGTTATGGGTACCAGAATACGGATATAATACATATACTACTTTTCTTTTGTAAATACATACTTATAATACATAGTAAACACCCAGACGCAGTGACGCAGTACAAACATTTGTATGACAATTAAAAACATCACACAAATGATTGTCCTAACCGGAAATCGAACCCGAGACCTCATGATCGGCAGTCCGTTATATGAACCACTCCACCACGAGGCCCGTTATAAAACTGAAGAGTTTGTTTGTTATGGATAAGTAACTTTAGCCTGGCTAAATCATACCTCATACAATAATGACGTTTCATATGACGTGTAGTCTGTATCGTACACACACAGATACATTTGCACGCACACATATATGTAAGTGGCTTCAAGCCGATTGAGTGATGTAGCCATAGACACTACATCCGGTAAATCTGTGTTATGATGTTATAAATTACTGATATTTGTTTTAAGAATTACGATAATGAAAATAAAATTCAAATATCTAGCAATGTTCTCTCTCTCTCTCTCCAGCCCATTATCGTCCGCTATTGTACACGGGCCTCCATCACTTTGAGAGGGATTACGGGCTACTGTGCCGCACTAACAATGCTATACGCTGTCAATATATTTTTTAACTCGAAGTAATATAATTATTTATATTACTTCGAGTTAAATTATTTATATAATAATTGTATTGTTCAATGAAAGAAAACATTCAACAACTATTGGATAACAATTTTGGAAAAGCTTATAAGTATTTATATTAAAATGAACTGAATATTTTAGATTTACATATTCCTATTTAACAAAATACTATTATTAGATTCTATTAATCTCTGTAAAATAAACATAACATATTATCGACTAGAACTTATAGATATTCGTGAATAACTAATAATATTTATATTAGTTATCTATTTACTTTGTATGTATATTAATATTATACTTTGACCTTTTACAAAATAGTACCTACAAAAAGCACAGATGAATCAAATCTCATCACAAATCTTAAATGTTCTTACACACAAAAGTGACTCTTGCGCATACACACACATACACAATAATATACGTATACACTACCGTTACTTCACACATGCCCGTTAATTCAATACCGCGACACCTGAATGTATAATTCACACAAATCTCTCCAAAATTCAATTCAAAATGTAGTGCACTTAGGTCGAATGTCTAATGACAATATATAATTTGCATGTGTGTGTTCTGCCTGTTTAACAACAGTTTACTGTTTAATATTATTTACACCTTATTACTAAAGTGTTAAAATTCATTTTAGTTTAAACCATGTTTTAAAAGGCTTTAGCTTATAGGTTTGTTTCAATATATATTGAACTTTGTGTTAATGTATTTAAGGTGTATGTTTAAAATGTAATGTATGGTTAGTATCGGTACCAGTCAGTGCCTGGTATGGTAGGTATTATGTTCGTTGTTCTAGGCGTGTATGTTGCTGTCAACTTCTTAGAAAGATTCGCTCGCGGTCTCCGAGACCCTTATTATGGGCCCTTCTAACATACTCCGGCCTTTATATTTGATATTAGATATACTGAGAATCAAACGAATACATATTAGGTATGAACTATGAACCTACCCCTAGACGACATAATAATAACTGTAATAAGTACGGATCCCCTTATTCGCGATTCCATCTTGTACTTAGCCGGCATTTTATCTTTACGAGTTCTTAAGCAAAGGGTTGTTGGTTAGATTAGTTCACCTGTTTGATTCCTACTTATATTAATTATCTTTGTGTTTGATATTTATATAATTTGGTTTGAAGAATGAAACGTAATTTTATTTAGTTATCTTTATTCTATACAAATATTATAAAGCTCACCTTCTGACTTGAAAAATTCTTTCAGTGCTGGACAGTACATTTATCCAGGAAGGCTATATATAACATATATAATATAAAGCTGCAACTAATAGGAGCGAGGCATCATTGAAAAATGTTCCAAATCGGGGAAAATTTTAAATTTTATTTCATTTGATGGAAATCATATATGTACTTTGTTACATATTCAATAGAAATTAAGATAACAATTTACTTAAATGAATCAAACAAACGTCAAAGAAAATTAGCATTTATTACTGCATTACGTGATATTAGGTATACTTTTGGTCTCCGTACCTATTAGCAATCAAACTTGAAACTCCCAATTTGTAAAATCAAAGAGTAACATTCTGTCAACAAAGTTATGATCTCATCAAATTCTACAATATTAATTTTATCCTCATCTCTAAATATAAGAATGGTACCGATTCTGTTGGCACAACTTAACTAAATTATTACATACACATTAAACTACTAAAATTACATAAATATTTAAAACAAATACAGGCGTCAAATTACCATAAAAAGTAGTTTTATTTGAACGAATGAGTCGCGCAAGTATTAGGGAAAATTGTAACTTAAATATTGTTAGATTTTTTTGTTCCCTTCTTTTCCAGCCCTAATAGGCCATGGTGGTGCCTTGAGTTTCACACAACCTGGCAGGGGTGTCTTCCTCACTGGGAGAAAAATATTGATGGTGTTAATAACACAATTCGGAGCTTTAAGTGAGCTTTTAGATTTATAAACTCAGACCTTTTAACTAAACCTTTCAAGTTAAATTTGTTTAATTTAAAATAACAATTCTCATTAATGCTAATGTACACAACAAAACAGGCATTTAATCAAAATACATACATCATAGTTAAGTAATTTATTAATTTTGCAATTGACTTGCTATGCTTTTACTTAATAAATTAAATTGTAGTGGAAAAAGTGATCACATCAAAAATGCGATTTAGACTCAATCGAGGAACATTGTGGTGGTCAAATTGGTTACTGTTAGCACGACCGCAATAAGCTCAGTTGGCAGAGCTACGGAACGGTATTCCGAGTTCGTGGGTTCAAGTCCCGCTTGCGGTGATTACTTTTCCACTACAGTTTAATTTATTACATCATAGTTTTATTTTTGTTATGTTAAATTAAATTTTTGATGCATCAGAATCGGTGCCCTTGTAAGCAAAAACATGAAGCGATCATCTGAAGGTTGTATCAGTGTATTAATATTTGTTATTTTTTTTCTGTTCCAGGTATGTTTGCAAAAGGAAAATACAATATGTTGGAAAAAACCTGTGAGTGTTCTATAAGATATCCACAACCCGATCTTGTTTTATTAACATTTAAATTCATCTTTGCGAATAAAATAAACAATGTTTTCCTTGTATTTTTTCCGTAACTTTCAAGGTCAAAGTATCGCACACAAAATAAGTATGGTCTACTTACTTCTGCAGTTTATGGTATTATAATGCAATGTTTTAAGGTCTTTGAAGTTAAATTTCTTTAGGTGCGTTTGGGAAAATGATCGGAGTAATTTTTATGATGCTCACTCCACCAACAACCGAACCAGACATCATGAAGTTAATTACGAACATAAAAGCATATTTCTTTTTATAAAATTATTTTTTTATTTCAACCATAGATGAATAATATTTTACAGTTTCAGTCTCTTTTGGTTTTCATGTGATGTTCTATACTCATTCTTAAAATTGTTCCAACTTAAAACCAATAGCTTCATAATAAATAACACTTAGTTATCTTATATTTTACATAGTTTTAGTTATTTTATAAATCAGTACCCTTCAAATATTCAAATCTGTAATGACAACAAACCAGAGAGCTAACTTTACATTTGCAATAATATTAGGATTATAGACAGCAGAGGGCGTGGCTGGTGATCCTAAAATAACATTACATACATTGTCATAATATTATGTCACTTGATAAAGGCATGGATTTTGTCAGTCCATTTGTCATACAAATATTCAATCACATACTCATATTATGTAAATTGTACAATTTACATATGAGTTGATCTTTTATAGCCACGAATAACTTGTTTGTTTATTTACTTAATTATTTTGTATGTGCATGTTATTTATATAGGGTTTACTAATATTATAGGTAAATGCGAAAGTAACTCTGCCTGTCTTTCTGTACCTCTTTCACGCCAAAAGTACTGAACCGATTTGAATGAAAGTTGATCCACAAGTAGCTAAAGTCCAGAGCCTGATAAAGGAGATAGGCTGCTTTTTAATACGCGAAGAAGTGGTTGATACTATGCGTATTAATTCAGAGGCAAAAGCCAGTAAACGATGGTGACCAAGCGAGAGTTTTTTGTAGATTTTAAGTTTTTAGGTTTACAGACATAATTTTTTTTATTTTTATTTTATTCATAACATTATATACCAGTATACCAGGTATAAATTTCTTTACAAAATTCAGTTAAACATAATATAATATATTAGGTAGTATAGGTTAGATATATATTTGTGAGAGATACAGTTATCTGTGTACCTTCACGCGAACAATACAATATGTTGAAACCTTCATGAATAGCCTGTCAAGGAACCTTTGACACAAATATTTGGCCTATATTTATACATACAACAATATTCTTTGTAACAAAATATACTGTAATAGCTTTTTTGCCTGTAATTTTGTACGTCTACAACGATTTTAATAACTCTATATTTCCTGACCGCCTTTTCCCCCTAAAAGGTAGAATTTCTCAAAAACCCTTTCATCCCACCTACGTCTACATTCCTTTTACTTTTCTATCAGGTTTTTAACTCAAGTGGTTTAGGCTTTTACGTAGTTAGTCTTTTCCTTTAGTTAGACAATATTCTTGCATGTAGCAGTGCTGTCGACATTTGCCTATCCTGTCTGGTATAGAAACACGCATAAAGCATACCATATAACTGTTTATTAGTTTAAACTTCAAGAATGTACAACAGTAGTGAGGTCGTTGTGACCTTGTACTTGACAATGGGACTGTGACTACAGCTGTGTGTGACTAATTTTCAATAGTCACCTTGTTACGTGCTCAAATGTCACCAAAACCAGCATTTCATTCGTTCAGACTGTTTGGAGAAACTTAGCCAAGGAAACTTATGAAAGGAAAATTATGTGTTCTCTTTTATTAAGTAGATACTTTGTTATTTATAACTGCTTATATATATATTATCTCTCACTCTCTCTCTCAGCCCATTAACGTCCCACTGTTGGACACGAGCCTCTTCCACTTGAGAGGGATTATGGTCTACTGTGCTGCGCTGACCAGGCTTATTGGCACAGGGCATATATAATCTGGCAAGTTATTAGCTTTTGCGTTTCATAACTTTATTTTTACAAGAAAGCTGTCACTGCAGACTTCGAATCAAAATTAAATTACACTTGAAACTTGCTTTCTAGATGGGGTAGCGTTTTAACTATTAAGCTATGAAATATACCTAAATGTGTAAAAATAATAAAATAAAAAAGTCTCACAAGTGTTAAAGATCGCTGTTTACATTAGTTATCAGGTTTGTCGCACTATAGTTAAAGTGAAATCGCGTGCTAGTGTCAAACAATTTATCAGAATCCCCAATACCTAACTCCTGAAGTGCATGACCCTATTACAATTTGTTGTAACGATGCTTATATATCTTGGAGAGGTTTATAACCGCCATTTGAACCAAACCCCAATTTGTGGTCGTAATGACGTGTTCCGGAAAGATGCTTGGTTTGATTTCTGAATGGCAAATTTGATTTCCTAAGGTCAAAGGCGAACCCTCATTTAGGGTTCAGGTAAAAATTGAGAAAAAAATCCCTGATGAAAATCTCTACCTTTCCGTCAATCGGTCTACTAGTTATGGTATAATTTTTATGGAGTATTAGTATAAAGTTTGATTCTAAATCAGCATTAAATGTTATATATTAAACTTATTTTTCTTTAAATAAAAAATGTGTTTACATTTTTAAAGTAGAGAATATAAATACTTTTATTGAATAAATAAAATAATAATGGAAAAAATGATCAGGATGTTGAAATGAATTGAGTAACATTGTAAAGGAATATTCAGTTATTTTTAAATTTTGGAAAAGTGCTGTCTTTTAAAATGTCTTTCTAAGATTTCACATTACTCTTGCTGTACATGTAATTAAGGAGTAAAGTATGATAAGTTAATATCGCTACATAAATAATTAACAGGAATATTAGATTTTTTCGAATTGCCATAGCCATATTGAATATTCTATTAGTTTCCACCCCTCCGGAAATAGAATAATAATGGCACAAAACTTCATTAACTCTGATTTAAACTTTTTAATTTTGGTAAAGGTCACTTCTTAAAGTTTCATGTTGGTTAATTGTAAATTCTTTTGAGTTCTTGCATTTAGTTAGAGTTTAATGGTACAATTTATGGTAAAAGCTTTTTGTCTCTTTTTGGTAGAATTTCGAAATACTTTCGGTTCCTTGGTGCTTAGAATATTGCTAAGTAATTTCATCTTTCTCAGTCACCGTTAGTTGTAGCTACGTCTCCATAACACAGATATACCCCAGATGTAGTGTCTATGGCTACATCACTCAGTCGGTTTGAAGCCACTTACGTATCTATGTGTGCGTGAAAATGTATCTAGGTGTGTCTATGATACAGGCTATACGTCATATGAAACGTCATTACTCTGTGAAGTACGATTTAGCTAGGCTAAAGTTACTTGTCCACAATTTTAAACGTCAACCCACCATCTTTTATATGTGTGCTCCATAATATACGAATAATTAAAATTTTATGAAAATGTCTAAAGTTTGGTCACCAGGAAAAAGTCGAATTAAAATAATTCGCCATATTTTTATCGATACTAAATATTTAAAGTCGCCAATAGGGCTAAAATGTTAATTTGTTTGAAATACGTTTTAAAATTAGTTCGCAACAGTAAATTATTTAAAGGAATCTTGGCTACAGCTACAAATATAAGTCCACTGAATCGAATACGATATTTCCTCTAAATTATAAAGTAAAGACAAGATCTCATCTCATATCTCAAAGTGCCAATGTTCAATCAAAATTCACCAGCTCATCAGTGGAGAGGCACAGCTGCCAATTATCTTGGCTCTCCGGTAGAATACTCTCGAAGCTTGCCTCAGCTGGTCATTCGCTCAGACATCCTGTCGTATGAACCAGATCTCATTTGTGATTACATTGTTATTGTTACTTGAATTCAAATGAATTGAGGATTTTTAAAATTGAATATATTCTATTTTAAATGGTAAACTTGAAGGCAGTTAATCAGGAATTTGACTTTATATCAAAATGGCTGTTGCCCGCTACTTCGAGCGCGTGGAATTTAGTCCCCTGTTTTTACAACATTTTCACTAATGTTTCGCTCCTGAAGGTCGCAGCGTGATGTTATTTAGCCTATAGCCTTCCTCGATAAATCGAACACACAATGAATTTTTCAATTCAAACCAGTAGTTCCTGAGATTAGCGCGTTCAAACAAACAAACTCTTCAGCTTTATAATATTAGTTAGATTAAGATATTTTTTCACAATGTTTCTATACTGCTCAGGTTTCATTAAGATAAAATTTAAATACGGAGATTTTCTCAAGGAATATAACTCCATCGATATATCGATTCTTATAGTAGTTAGATGGATAGCGTCTAATAGATTCCGTTGTTGTAGGTATTCTTGTATAGAAACTTGGGATGTTTATGAGCTGAAAATGAAATAGTACCAATTAAAAGACGTGCATTACCACTTAGGGACCAGAGGTCGTTATGTGAAATAGCAAAGTTAAAGTCAAAAAAAATATTTTTAGTTGAATGGAATCCAAATGCGAATCCTATGGAGAAGAACAGACAAGAAACTCTTTGGATTTTTTTTCTCTTATTCTACTCATTTTTTTTATCAGTACTAAGTACGTTGTTGTGAGGGTGTGAAAATGAATATCTATAAATATTAAAAAGATATTTAGTCTGTTTCAATAGTGTAGTGTTGCTAATTACGTTATCGATCGGTGGACACTCCTTCCGAGGCGTCCATTTAGTATCAATATTGTGTAAGTGCTTGCAAAAAGCGTGATATTTCATTAAATCACGCCAATAACTCAGCTACAGGGAATGAAAGCCGTTCACGACAGAAGCGAAATAGAACTTAGATATAAAGAATAAAGAAATGATTGAAATATTTTAACTTATCTGTCACTGGATGATAACTTATTAAAATAATGACCTTTATAATATTTATATATTACTTTATTATTAGCTTTGTGATAAATGTACCTACATATATTCAGCTGTGTAAATAATTTTGAATAACCTCGTATAGAAGAAATCATCTGGCCCATGGAATATTTAATTATTGCTTAGTTAAGTTTACTAGCGACATCGCATGGTAACATTTTTTAAATGTCATATCTCAGCCAATTTCAAAACAATCTTTAACAAACTATACACCAAAACCATTTTCAGAATTCACTTTTAGTTGTTGTAAATTGTATGACAATTGGTCTCGCAGTTTTTAATCTACAGAGAGACAAACACACGACAGACAGATGGAGATTTTATTTTATAATATTATGTTCGTATCTAAGGACTAAAACGTAGACTAATACAAAATATTGATTCATGTATACTATAGATAGTATACGTGATAAGTACACAGAAATACTTAAGTCTTCCATTTATTTGTATATCGGTGACGGATGTTAGACGCATCTGCAGTAGATTTATAGCAGGCACGCTCGGAGCACACCAAGCCAGTGCTAATGCACTTTTCTTACACAACATACTTCTGTGTTCTGTTCTTAATATGATTTATGAAACACACTTGAAGGATGTGCCTTTCATTTTATACTTGAATACAACTATTAAGAAATTAGCTTCAGCATCATTGAGTTCATTTGCAATGTATATATTTGTATATTATATGGTAGCTTAATTAGGTAGTAATACTATTTTTTCAACACAAAATTCAATTTTTTTATAACATTATGTTTGCGAACAACCGTACGATAAGCGGTTACCGTAGCCGTAGCCTATAGACGTCTGTAGCACCAGGGGTATCACTCGTCCTTCGCCGACCTATTTCCTATTCAAAGAAGATTAATTTGATCATTAACTTGCACAGCCAGTATTTAAGTTGTGTATAGTATAATATACACTTCTGTTAATCCTGTTTTGGAGGAATGTGATTATGAACTTTTCCGTATGTTGACGGCTTTAGAATATAAATGTCAACATCCCATTTTATTCCCAGGATAATCCTTTAATTGATATAAACTGAGAACAATTTTCTGTAAGAAACGGAAAGTTCCAAACCCTATGGCAACACCCCTGGTTACCATGGCGGCATAAATATATAAGTATAAGATACCCTCCCTAAGTGAAGGACACCCGTGTCCAACGATGAGATATTTATGGGAGAAAAAGAAGATGGATGTGTACAGATAAAACTTAACGTATGGATAGAAGGATAAAAAGAAACAATGGTTATTAACACAAGTAAAACATTTCATAAAACGTTGAAAGCAATTTAATCTTGTGGCATTTGAAATGGGACAATTTTAAGAATAGTACGCCACTACGGCGCTCTTCGCATTTTGCTAACATTTTCTTCACGGATGGGTTTTAATATTCGTTCCTTGTGCTTGAGGAGGGAGAGGACTTAGTGAGGGACGCGCAGCGATACTGCCTCCTCTACTATAGTAGTTATGATTTGATATGAAGCTGTCGATTGAATAAATCGGGTTTGACAGTACGTTATTCAAAATTGACCGAATTATTGTTCATGTGAAAGTTTTTTATTTTTTGACGCCTACATGGAAATATCACAATCTCAATACAATACATAACCTGTAGGTTATGTAAATGAATTTGACTCTAGCCCTTGTTGAGAAAAACGTCTACATTTGTCATTTAATTTCATTAACCGTTAAATTCACTTGGCACCTAATGAAGAAATGCATTCGCTTCCACCTTTGAAATAGACCTGTATCCTAACCAGGCACGCGTCGCCATTCTTTCATGCAGTGTGGCTGCATCTTGCATTCTTTTGTCATGTCATACATTTAAATACTATCTTGGGTGTCAATAGATTAAATGGAATTCTGACCCCAGGATTCAAGTTTATTACAATGGAATTAATGCCTACGGCTGTGAGGAATCTCTCTATCCAGCCCATATCAACGACCCTTTGTTGGGCACGGGCCTCCCCTACTTTCGAAGGGATTGTTGACTTTTATGCCGCGCTGACCAGGCGTGTTGGCATAGGGTTTATTTTTGAGATTGGCGTCTCTCACAAAGGATGTTATCTGTGTACAAAATGAAATGAAATGAAAAATCATTTAATCAAGTAGACATAATTTTTTAGAAAAATTATGTGCTTATGACATGTCCAATTTTTTTGCCTACCACCGGTTCAGGACGCAATCTGCTGAGAAGAACCGGCGTAAGAAACTCAGCAGAGCTTTTAATTAAATCAATATTTTTTTAAATTAAATGTCAATTATACCTACAATGCTAATAAAACGTTACAATATAGAATATGTATTGCTCGAGAGCAACCTACACCCAAGCTACAATATCCCTTATCTAACTTTTATAGCAAAGGGAAGGAAAACTGTATATATAATAGTTTTCAGTGGTCATATTCATAATGACTTATCGGAGATTTAAAAGTTCGCAAAAATCGGTTCGCCAAAATTGTCAAAACTTGTTATTTATAATAGTCTTTTTACGCTAAAACGTTTATTATCTCTCCGATAAAACATCGGTTTAAACCTCCGATAAGTTATTATGAATAAGACCATAAGTATAATAAATAGCTCCGACACAGTACTTAACATCATTTACTACAAAGTCTCATTAGTAATGTTGCCAATTTGACGAACACAATAACGAGCCATAAAAACATCTATTTCCTGCAAATAGTGACAGGAAATGACGCGCCAACTGTCATGTCCGTCCTCACAAACATTATTTACTATACACATTATCAATAAATGTCAATTTTACGAGTATATATAGTGATTATATATGTGATTTGTCACGGACAACTATGCACGGTTATATTCCATACACTTGACGCATTATTTTATTATATAGTATAATTCCTGCTCTGATCCGTTGTCTATAGCGTAATGAATGCATCATTATTTATATTCGCATTTATGATATTATAAATAATAATTTATGATTTACCAATATTATTTTAACTAACGTCCAGCGGAAAGAAAATAGAAATTTTTTCTATTAACAGAGTAGATAGTCACACTAGTAATTGCCTCTACCGGGATTGGTACCTAAAACTTTCTATTAATTATTCAGAAAATGGTACATTGGTACCAATTCTATGTGCAAAACTAAAGCAAACTTAACTAAAAATGAAAACTGATAACACAATTCCACATTGTTAACTGAACTTTCTCGGTATAGAAACTAAATTATAGACTAACGATTACAATTATTAGAAATGTTCACAAAGAAATAGCCAATTAATTAAAATACATCAAAGTTGTTTTCATTTTTTAGTTAAGTTTAGTTATGCACGTTGAATTGGTATCATTACTTTACTATAGAAGCTATCATATTAATGATAGCTGTATGGTTAAGAAATAAGGGAACAATAATTCAAAATTTATATTAACCAACAGCTAAGTACACGCATCTTATTCATAACAGCTTATAACGCTGAGTTATTACAGCACTTTATAACAATTAATAGGTACAACATGCTATGTTATACTCGCTACATATTACGCGATGATTATAATTTGCTGAGCTGCATCCCGCGGAGAACCGCGAGCAGAAGCTAAGATTAAGATTTAATTGTAATTCACTACCGGGCTCATTACTTAGAAAACTTGAAACTAAGCCCTATGCCTACACGTCTGATCACGGCGGCATAGTAGACTACAAACTTTCCCGAAATGGAGGAGGCCCGTGCCCAACACGGATGGAAAACGCGACGTTATTGAGGTGGAGAAAGAAAGAAAAGAAAGTTGACTGATTGATTGACTTCTCTATCAATGCGGTGAAACTACGGCTGCCTGCACTGAAGGCTTCACTTGCAATATTGCGTGTTGTTTCCTCTTATCCTGTAGGCTAGCTTTAAGAATGATTTTTGAATTTAGCCCGGCTAAAACAGTAGTGACAACTTCAATACTGTTTTCGCCATCGGGCTAAATTAAAGATTGAATTAAGAAAGTCTTTGTCTTTTTTAATTTGGGGTAATGAAATCTGTTTAATCAGCCAGTATAAATTAAAGTGACTGTATTAAGACTTAGTAAATATAACTAGACACCGTTGGGACCGAGCTGAGCGTCTGTAAGTTGGAGAGCAAACAGCGCGGTAGCACTCAGATCTCAGCGCTCTAAAACATAGATGGCACCTGGTCTACAGAATGAATCACAATTTCTATAAGATTCTCGACTTCGTAGTGTATAGAAACGTAGTTGTAATGATTTTAGTAAGTTATACCTCATAATGCAGTTGTCTTACATTCGATTATTTTTAATAATGGAACACTAGCTGACCTCGCAAACATGGGTGTGCTAAAATTAGTAGGTACGTTAGCAAACAAGCCTTACAAGATAAATAAATAAATTAACAAAAAATATAACTAAATAAACAAAATAAATAGATAAATATAAAAATATAAATTGATTGATTGATTTTAAAATGTCTTTATTATCCAAAATATACATATATTAATAAATTAATTTTTCAGATATGTACATAAAACTTCTTGGACATATTTATTTTATTTTGACGGGCCTCGTGGTGGAGTGATTCATAAATCGGACTGCCGTTCACGAGGTCTCGGGTTCGATTCCCGGTCAGGACAACATTTGTGTGATGTTTTTAACTTTCATACAAATGTTTGTACTGCGTCTGGGTGTTTACTTATATATTATAAGTATGTATTTACAAAAGAAAAGTAATTTATGTATTCTATCCGTATTCTAGTACCCATAACACAAGCATATAAGCTTAGCTTGTGACCAGAGGACGTTGTGTGAAATGTCCATGAATATTTATTTATAATATTTTTTTATTTTTGACTTCTTTGACCAATCGTTGAGCCTTAAGCATTATTTAGTATATACATAAAATAATAAAAAAAAATTTTTTTCTCTTATTAATTTATTTATTATTTATTTATTAACGTTGCCATTCACATTAGGATACCCCGCACCACAAATGCCGTCACCTTCCCTCGATATTAATGACAAAATATTAAAATATTTGTTAAGCTACACATAGGTATATATCTATAGAATATTAATAATTTGCCCATAATAAATAATATTTAAAACACATTTGACAGAATTTTCAATGTAATGTTCTGAAAATCTGCATACGTTAGACTTTATATTTCAATCAATTATCAAAAAAAGTTTACAAATATTTAATTTTGTAATCTCTCGTGAACTACCTGTTGACGATTCAGAGTAAATTGTCGATCAATAACAAACCATAGTGTTAGCTAAATTAAAATATAAAAACTATATACCTACATGAAAAACTGTCAAGTACGAGTCGGACTTACAGAGGAAGAGTTCCGTACCGACATTATAATAATATAATCGTTATCCCAAATAATGGGATGAGGGCAGGAAAATGATGACGATGAGTATTTTTTATTGTAGCATCAACTGACATACATAAACTGGGAATGATTGTTGTGATTTTCAGCTCTCTAGCTATTACCATTTCAGAGACACAGCCTGGTGACAAACAGCGATGTGTCAGTAACAGGGTACCTTTTTATCTTTTTGTACGGAACCCTGAGAACATAATGTTTGTCCTTGTGTCCATCATTCCATGACTGTCCATAACAAAGCAAGTAATCACGTCAAATTAGTGATTATATGCTGGAGGGGGGAAGGGGGGGGGCGTTCATCATTATGCGGAAATACCGTGTGATATGACAACAAGTGGAATTGTAGGTTAACATTATTTTCTTTTCTCATGACATTTTGTATGACATACATTTTGTTGTACTTTTATATCTAAAGTTATCATTTTGTATAATGAGAAGCAAATAATTGATGTAGTTTGAATAAATACATAATGTACTGTATGTAATTTTATTCTGTTTGAAGTTCTAAATTTAGATATGTCTATACTTTCTATACTAATATTAAAAAGCTGAAGAGTTTGTTTGTTTGGACGCGCTAATCTCAGGAACTACGAACTAGGCTGTCTTTGATTTATGGTTTTGAGTTCTAATTATTCAATTGAGTTTCAATCACTTATAATAAAGGTCAAAGAAATGGATGATTTTATGTATAAGTCTGGTCAGAATTGGTCTAGGCGATCTGGACGTCCACTGTTCTGGGTTTGTGTGTTAACAGAAATGTTTCAATTAAGGCCTGTAAACCCAGCAATTTTAAAACATTGGATGCTGTTTAGTCTAAAAATCAACCCTGGGAAGAATACACCATCAAATTAATGATTTTTATCTTTTCTTCTAATTTACGATCTTAGATATGTATTTATTAGTATCCAGGTTAATAATATACAAATACATGGCAAGACGTACGTCTAACTATATTATAGTTGAAAACAATGTGAGCGGTACAAAATGAACCACTTATTTGTATAGAAACAGTAATAGAATACCGCAAGTGTCGCACTAACACGTAACAGAACAGTTAAATAAGGTTGTAACAGAAGTTAGGTGTGTGTGCACTACAGGGCACGTGTCTACGTGTCACGTGTACTCAATAAAGGACAGGCACGGACTAGGGTTGTCACTTGTAAAGGACATGTCTTTGTTAAACTGGGCGAGGTAATTGTTATGAGACATTGGTGATGTTTAAACTATAGTTAAAACATTATTAAATTGGATGAAAGCTTCTTTGGATAAAGAAATTATAATTGAATGAATTAAAATATGTAGGTCGGTTTGGTGATGGATTATGAATACAAATGTCACCACCCCATTACCTTCCCTGGGTGCTGTAAACGCTAGCTATTATACAAATAAAATCATTTGAGACGGAAACTTGATAAAAACCTCATGTCAACCCCTCCCAAAATGGAGGAGGCCCGTGACCAACAGCAGTGGGACGTTAACGGGCTGGAGAAAGAGAGAGAGAGAGAGAGAGAGAGAAAAAAAAAGAGATATGTAAAGTGATCTTATTATGTTATTATGTATAACGTGTTTTTATACAATATGTTTTTACACTGTACTACAAAACTACATACGCTTAATACTAAACTGAGAGTATTAAACAGACTTACATAAAAGCAATGCAAATAAATTGTACATGTTCTCTAGATATTGGGTTTCTACGAAAATATTGTAAAGGAATCCTGTCAATTACTTGTCGTTGAGATTGAAATCAGGGCCTATATTAGTTTATATCAAAATCGGTCTTCTTTGTGTGGATTCTAACGATACCTGTATGTAGTAGCGACGTTGTGGATCTGTCAATTACAAGAAATATCAGTATCAACATAACAACATATTGAAGAAATATTAATAGATAATAGAAAAAGATACAGTAGAGTCCGTCCCTGTGCGGTGTTTCTTGAGACAGATAGTTGTTGCAAAGTTCACACGACTGTAATGTCGTCTCAGTTTATTTGTCTCTTGATTAATGTGTGTTGTTTGCTCACTTGTTGCTCAGCAATTTCAACCACAATTACCAACTATTTTGTCCCAAAGGTTTTAAACAATATAATTGAAAAAGGATTCTTATATACAAATAGGTAACGTAATACCTTTCTGATTTTATCGGTTAATACATTGATTTTTAGGGTTCCGTACCCAAAGGGTAAAAACGGGACCCTATTACTGAGACTTCGCTGTCCGTCCGTCCGTCCGTCCGTCCGTCCGTCCGTCCGTCCGTCCGTCCGTCTGTCACCAGGCTGTATCTCAAGAACGGTGATAGCTAGAGAGTTGAAATTTTCACAGATGATGTATTTCTATTGCCGCTATAACAACAAATACTAAAAATAAAATAAAATAAATATTTAAGGGGGGCTCCCATACAACAAACATGATTTTTAGGGTTTCGTACCCAGTATCTCAGGAACGGTGATAGCTAGACAGTTGAAATTTTGACAGATGATGTATTTCTATTGCCGCTATAACAACAAATACTAAAAATAAAATAAAATAAATATTTAAGGGGGGCTCCCATACAACAAACATGATTTTTTTACCGTTTCTTGCTCGATACTAATAACGTTGCCTTACGTTGCATAGATAATGGTACGGAACCCTTCGTGCGCGAGTCCGACTCGCACTTGACCAATTTTTTCGTTATGTGTAAATTATTTAAGGTTCAGTCCGGTATAATTTAATTAACAAATTTCTTTATCAAAGATATTTAATTAAACAATTATTTGGTGAATAATTCAATATTAAAGTTACATGTTTTTATTAATTGACAATTATCTATACTAAAATTAAGATGAAGAGTAAAAGCTAAAGTTTGTTTGTTTGTACGCGCTAATCTCAGGAACCACAGGTCCGATTTGAAAAATTCTTTCAGTGTTGGATAGTACATTTATCGAGGAAGGCTTATAGATATAAACATCACGCTGCGACTAATAGGAGCGAAGCATCAGTGAATTTTTTTGCAAAAATGGAGACAATTTTCTAAATTCCACGCGTACGAAGTAGCTGGCAACAGCTAGTTGACATTATTACAACGTTTTAAAAATCTAACTTAGGTGTTTAAGTTAAGTTGTGCTAAGTGTGTACTTAATTCAGTGATCAGTATGAGCACTGTGTTCGAGTCTCTGGTTACAATCTCTCATTTTTATAAGTCTTTTTATTTTAATATTAAAATTTTGAAAATTATATATTTTGACGGGCTTCGTGGTGGAGTGGTTTATGTAATGGATTGCCGAACACGAGGTCGCGGGTTCGATTCCCGCTTGGGACAATGATTCGTGTGATACCTATAAATGTCATACAAATGTAATTTGTACTGCGTCTGGGTGTTTTCTATGTATTATAAGTATGTATTTACAAAAGAAAAGTAGTTTATGTAGTATATCCGTATTCTGGTACCCATAACACAAGCATATAAGCTTAGCTTGGGACCAGAGGACGTTGTATGAAATGTCCATGAATATTTATTATTTATTATTATTTAATACAGGATTTTTTAATTCTATTATAAATAGATAAAATCCGAACAAAATCCAGACAGTTATTTATACAATAACGCGAATAACAACATATTTTCCAAATAAACACTCAGTTCGGTTTTAATTAAAATTCTTCATCTACATCAAAATAATTTCAATTAGTTTATACAGAATTTGTCGAATAAATACATCAGTTTCGAATAGAAATTTACATAGTAATGCGGACATATTATATTGTTTGAAACATTCTCTTTTCAACTCAGAGCATTAATTCCCGCTCGCGACAATCTTTTGTGTGATATTTATATTTGTCATACAAATGTTTGTACTGCGTCTGGGTGTTTCTATATATAAACATGTATTGTATAATCATGTATTTACAAAATAAAAGTAGTATATATATTCTATTCCTATTCTGGTACCCATAACACAACCATATAAGTTTAGCTTGGGTTCAGAGGACGTTGTGTGAAATGTCCATGAATATTTATTTATTTTGACGGGCCTCGTGGTGTAGTGGTTCATATAACGGACTACCGATCGTGAGGTCTCGGGTTCGATTCCCGGTCAGGACAATCATTTGTGTGATGTTTTTAATTGTCATACAAATGTTTGTACTGCGTCTGGGTGTTTACTATGTATTATAAGTATGTATTTACAAAAGAAAAGTAGTTTATGTATTATATCCGTATTCTGGTATCCATAACACAAGCATATAAGCTTAGCTTGGGACCAGAGGACGTTGTGTGAAATGTCCATGAATATTTATTTATTTATTTATTTACACTCAATGTGTACAGATACTGTCATCTCTTAATGTGAGGCGATTTTGGACGGAGTGTGTGTGACAAATGAAATAACTTTATATTGTTTGTGTGTGACTGTGCGTTACCTCGATAACTCCGACCTGTATATTTGACAAAGATAACAGCGTGTGTAGCAACTCCGGTTGTTCGATGCTCCAAGTCTTTAAATTATCAGCTCTCTGGATAGATACGTACTTGTAGATAATTGAGAGAAGTATCCCGGATGTAACGAACGTATTACTGTTATTTGTTTAATGAAATTCTATCAAATAATTACTTTGAAACTATTGTTGGTCGTATAAGCTATTAAGTTTTGAAAACTATGTTCGTTAGGATTGGGTATTCAATTATATCTTTCCTTTTAGGCTATTTGATTAGTTTGTTAAAACTATTTTAAATTATGTAGGAGTAACTAAATTATATAGCGATACTGTGTTGGACAACCTTATTTTAAATAAATTGTCTTTAAAGAAATTGCTTTTATTGTTAAGAGCGCACGATACCAAATTATGATACTCCATACAAAAATATGGTTTTCGTACTCCCCATTTTTCTTTGCGAAAGTTAAACCGATTTTAGTTGTTTTTACGCTATATTATAGACGAAGATCTATGCTTGTATCACTTTCCTTTTTTCAAAACATATTAACTAAAAGAAATATGACCATCCGAAAATCCGGTTTTTTTTTCGGTTTTCTTTAGGTAAAGTTGCAGCGACTAATCACACAATATTTGGTAAGGTTTTACTAAAAAAGAAAGTGATAGAAGCATAAATATACTCTTCATCTATAATATGGCGTAAAAACAATTAACATCTGTTTAACTTTCGCGAAGAAAAAAGAGGACTACGAAACGTCTTTTTTGCAAAGAATTTGTAGGTAAAATCTGCTTCAGCTATATTTGTCCCTTTCAACGCGGCGCTTGGAAATAGGGATAGCAATACCTAAGGCAAATACCTAAATTAGGAGTACAGTACCCTCCTAACTAGCTAAGGGCCGCAGTTTCACTCGCGTTTGTAGTTATTGAGCCCCCCCTCTCCAAATATACACCAAACCCCAACAAATTATATAAAAAGCCATCCTCTTGAACCACTCTTATCTATTAAAAAACTGTATTAAATTACGTTGCGTAGTTTTGAAGTTATACTGCCACATAGGGACATACATACAAAAGTGACGACTTTGTTTTATAATAAGTAAAGACTAGATGTCGCCCGCAACTTTTTACGCGTAAAATTTTAAAAATACAACCTAAACAGAAATTAACCAAAAAATAAAAAACGGCCCCAAAATCCGTTTCTTAGTTTGTCAGATATAAACACACATAGCCACAAACATACAACATAACGACAAATAAATATGATATTTTCTAACACTTGCGCGACTCATCTGCATAAATAAAATTAAAACAAATATACACGTCTAAATCCGTAAAAAGTAAATAAATATGAGTTAATGATAGTACCAACACATTGACAGTCTTACCTTCTTGCAGAGCGATTTAATCCATTATATGAAAATCCATTTATAAATGTATATCTTTCTTCTATTAAAATAAAGTAAACTATAACTGAAATATAATAAATAAATAAATATAAATATTCACAGACATTTCACACAACGTCCTCTGGTCCCAAGCTAAGCTTGGCTATGCTTGTGTTATGGGTACCAGAATACGGATATAATACATAAACTATTTTTCTTTTGTAAATACATACTTATAATACATAGAAACACCCAGACGCAGGACAAACATTTGTATGACAATTATAAGCGTTTGTGGTACATTTGTAAGCATGCTAACAAAGCAGCTATGTCCTTTCTAAGATTTTAGATCAGTGCACCGAATGTCATACATATTAGTTCAGTAAAAGAGAAGAAAGTTTTAGCGTGAAAGAGCAACAAACAAAAAGACCGAGTTATATATTTAAAGATATACGTTTTATAGTACATTAGATGTTAGTTTAACTTAAAGGTGTGCAATTAAAGTAATGACGTTTAGAAGTATAAATACAAACAGTGTTCTTGGAGGTACTAACTAACACACATACACGGGTACATACATACTAACACGTTACGTGCACTACATACACAAGATCGTCTACCTGTGCTGACTTCGAATCTTGTGCAGGCATTTAGAATCAGGGCTGGCATAGCATTGATAATTTTAACTGACTGTCTTAAAAAGTAAAAATTATAACTCGTGTTTTATCTATTATCTATTATTATTTCCAATTTTTATGTATCATAAGAAGAACAAAAGAAGAGTAGTTTATGTAGTATATCAGTATTCTAATACCCTTAGCACAAGCATAACAAGCTTAGCTTGGGACCAATAAAAAATCTATGTAATGATAATGATACAATTAAACGTGCTTTTTACTACCTCAAAAATGTCAGAATAATCTAAAATTTACATACATTGAGTTGTTAGGACGTGGATTAGACCAAAAAGAGGAGGCGGCGTGTGCTAAACAGAAGGACGTGAATGGGCTTAGAAGATAGGAGTTAAATTGTACTTAAACTAGCTAACTTAGGGGATTTTACCCGCCTTTAGAGTTATTCCTTCCCCAATATATACCAAACCATAACAAATTACAGAAAAAAGCCATCCCCTTGAACCAGTTTATCTACTAAAAAAAACGCATCTAAATTTGTTGCGTAGTTTTAAAGATTTTTTTTTATCTAAAACGTTGGGCAAATGACTGCAGTCCACCTGATGTTAAGTGGAAGTGCAACCCAAATGCGAGGGCGGCTACTACAGTGTATATGCACACTATATAAGCTCACACAGAGACATACATACAAAAATAACTACTTTGTTGTATAATAAGTAAAGATATTTAGTAGATATTATAATGTTCATCGTGTCAACCCTAAGAAAGTGTACGTTGTTTGCCTTACAAACTGAGCTTACTTCTCAGCGAATTAAAGTGTCGTGTCTTGTATCACGTGTTGTGTTACTGTACACGTATGTACTGCACTACTGTGCACTTTTACAATATCACTACTATTTCAGATCAAGTTCCCGTAAGTATTATTTGTTAATATACAATAATATGGATGATTGTAGTGAAAACCAAGCGAAATTAAGCTAATTAAAGTGTTCATTAAATAGGGATTCTATTTACACCGTGAATTTTATTGACACCTATTTACAATGTTAACTGACAATTGCTTATATATAAGCACTTTTGACGGATTTAGACGCGTTTATTTGTTTTAAATTTCCACCGATGACCATTGGTTACCTAAGAAGTCTCCGAAACGTCGGCCTAAAATTTAAAACTTTGAATAAACGAGTCGCGAAAGTGCCAAAGAATGTTACGGAATATTCATGAATGTTAAACAATACTTAATTGAGCTTTGACTAAAACTCATACGAAGCTAGATGCCGAAGCAAGTCAGTCATCATCAAAATCGGAACGGCATACAAACATAATAATCTAAATATCTTTAAATATAATCGTTTATGGAGTAACAAATGCAAACTACCTAGTATTATACCATAGCTAGGACAGCTAAATATCAACGTAGGTTAGTAGCGCTCTAAAGCTGGCCACATCGAGGTCAACAGTGCACTAACTTAGGCCACCTGTCGCACTACGAATGTTAAACAGAAGCTGCGTCCTACAAATATTGTTACTACTCTACTATTAACTGCATAAACAAAATTATATTATTATGTTTACTAAAAATAAATAAATGTGAAAGTTTGTGAGGATGTTTAGATGTTTGTTACTCTTTCACGCAAAAACTACTGAATAGATTTTAATGAAACTGTACAATGAAAAGTTGCTTATAAATCAGAATAACATATGCGCTTCTTAATAAATCAAATTATGGTGGAAAAAGTGAAATGCCGCAAGCGGGACTTGAACCTACGACCTCGGAATACCGTTCCGAAGCTCTTCCAACTGAGCTTATTGCGGTCTACTTGCAACATCTCAAATTAACCGCCATACTTGTCACTCGAATGAGTTTATATATTTTTACGTACAGCGCCATCTATCAAGATTGCTTTACACCATCTCAACCAACACTTGAGTATTCTTTCCAGAATACGAATGGGTTGAAATAATGACACGACGTTCATTACTAAAGTAATTTATTAATTTTGCATTTGACATGCTATGCTTTTTACTTAAAAAATCAACCCACCATAATTTGATTTATTAAGTAAAAGCATAGCATGTCAAATGCAAAATTAATAAATTACTTTAATATGTGCTTCTTTTTATCCCGAAAGAATGCAATTTTCCCGTGGGATAGTAAAAAACGAACAGATTTTTTATCCTTTTTACCGCCGATAACACCGCGGGGCATAGCTAGTAGTTAGGTGTTAGCAAAGTATATCCCTCTCTGTTCTTTGTCACATGAGGTCAGATTTCCTGATTTGTATTTTTCCTCTACGCTCCATAACGTCGAGAACTACGAGAAATCCTTCTTTAAACGAGGTTGAAGAAGAAGAGTTCTTAATCCTTGGATTAATCTGTAGTGCACATTTGTCTGACCGGAATAAAAAATAAATACAAAAAAAAATCTGGGATTTTTAGTAAATTTATATTAAATCAAGATTGTTTTTAGTTTTTAAACTAAATGCACGCTGTTATTTATTTTCGCACGTCATTTGGTCTTAAATTAAAATGAATGCTTGCGCTGTGAGTAATAAATTACTGATGTACGAATAGAACAATAAAATTATTTACAAAATTTTTCGTACATACGGACACAGTACAGATATCAGTTTTCTTCGCACAAATATTGTTTTGAATGAGACTCCAACCCAAGACCTAGCACACATGAGTGACATGAGTTAACATTATTTATTAGGCACCAGACTCACCATACTGTAATATGTAATAATATTTTAAAAGTTTTAATGGTTTAGTTATTTGTTTTTGCGTGAAAGAGTAATAACGTTATCTCCTGACGGCATTAACTGCAAGCTTCCTTCATGTCTACTAGATAATTCTCTCCTTCTTGAAGAAGATGTTATCTATTACGATTTCGTCTTACAGTCTATGATATGTGGTGGCGACATATGTATTCTTAACTATCATATGTAAAACACAGCAGCAAACATTCACACATGATTTAAAACAAACATATAATCACTAAAGTATCGTACTTTAATTTATGTCACCACTCAAATTGCGCTGTACAGTAATATACTGTATTCTCTTTACATTTAATCCTTATCAATGCAACGTAAAGCTCTCTGCCTGCACCCACAGGAATACTCCCGAGGATTAAACTTTATAATTATTTAGCTGCTGACAGCGGTTTAAAGCGAAATTATGAGTCCAGCGCTTTTGTTTCCAACACAATTTTTATACAGCGCTGTTTTGTCGCTATAATATTTTGAGATCTTTTTTAAATAAAGTTGTAAATTACTGATATTAAGGTTTTAGATGATAGCGGGATGTTTTGTTCATTTTATTTACACGTACATTTATTCGCAATGAAGAAATGTAAGAAAGTAAACATAGATTAGATATGACGAAAGAAAATTATAGAAAAAATCATTTTTCGCTAACCCCAAGGATTGTGAGCATGGCAGTGATGACCCTGTGACAATTACGAGCCAAAATACTCATTCTATCATTATTACAACAATAGACTATAATATTAATTGATGAAGACGTTTTTAGTGGAAAATTTGCTAAATTATAACCTATTTATATGAAATATGTGGAAAAATACTAATAACTTAACGCTCAACATATCAGACGGTGGGAGTTCAGATCGGCCCCCCCCACCACAACCGACTCGTAGCCAAGGACTCCTCGAGGGATTATGTAAGTAATTCTTAAAGGTAACAACAAAAACTAACGAAAATACCTAAACTATCATAACAAACTAAATGGAAAATATTTCTACAGTCATAAACGTGACTCATGCTAGCATAATCTTAAAATTTTACGACGCACAGCGGCTCAAGTTCGATTCCCGGCGACGGTAAAATGTTATGTACAAAGATATAACGCAAAATAGTCGACTTATAAACGTCAGGTGTGTACGTTATGTATTGTATCGATGATATTAAGTATGGACGCCTTGAACGGTGTTATGAAAAAAAAACTTTTTTTATTAATTTTGCTAGGTTTTTATAATAGCGCTATCTGCTGGTATCCCGCAGAACTAAATAAATAAATAAATAAATATTCACGGACATTTCACACAACGTCCTCTGGTCCCAAGCTAAGCTTATATGCTTGTGTTATGGGTACCAGAATACGGATAGAATACATATACTACTTTTCTTTTGTAAATACATACTTAAAATACATAGAAACACCCAGACGCAGTACAAACATTTGTATGACAATTAGAAAAATCACACAAATGATTGTCCCGAGCGGGAATCGAACCCGCGACCTCTTGATCGGCAGTCTGTTACATAAACCACTCAACCACGAGGCTCGTCAATTATTAATGAATTTCAAATATGTAATACTAGTTGTTGCCTGGGATTTCAATATGACATTTTCTTTTTCGCATTAAAAGAAGTCTTTCTTCATTCAACTTTGAAGTGTTGTAGTCTTGCCTCAATTTGCTATATTTTAGTACCTTGCAGTGATAGTTATTCGTTTAAAACACACGTTATAACTTTCTGCCCCCCTATCCCGTTATTTGGGGTCAGTTTTCATTTTTTCATACTCTTCTGTTAAAGCAATAAAAATATTTTTTTATAGAATTACTACATAGAAAACCACAAAGCGTTGCCAAGTTTCACTAAATATATTGTTTTCTCACAATAATTATTTAAAATATCTGTTATAAGTGAAGGTCTTACAAATTACCATATAAATAGGCGTTGAACGAACCGCTACCAAAGCGGCCGAGCTCAACACTAATTACTTGCTCCGACATTCGTCACAATTAAAAGAATATTTGTTCTAACATCATTACACTAACATCACAGAGAGTTATCATTCACTGATTATATTATTTGCATTTTGTTTGATGTTCGATTATTTTAGTTTTTAGGGTTTCCTACCAAAAGGTAAAACCGTCCCCCCCCGCTACGGCTGCCCGTCTGTCACCAGGCTCTATCTCTGGAACGGTGAAAACGAATAGTCAATTGTCTTTTACAAAATTCTCCTATATTTACCGCCATCCTCCTTCGAAACGGCTTGTCCGATTTTATGTAATTTTATGAGTATTTACAGCGAATACGATATACACTGTCTCATAAAAGTGACTGTCTTTAGATATATTAAGTGAAGCCGCTGGCTACAGCTAGTTTATCTATATGTTTGCAAATAATATATACCCAGGAGACCCAACGCCGATAACAAAACTCAAATGTCTTAATTTACAATTGTAAACAGTCTACCAACATTCCCCCTCAACAAATAATTAAATATATTAAAATGCATCCCTACAATTTGCATGGCGGAAATTATTCACTTTAATTGACTTTTATTTACTTTCTATCTGTACATAATGTAGATAAATAAATAAATAAATAAATAAATATTCATGGACATTTCACACAACGTCCTCTGGTCCCAAGCTAAGCTTATATGCTTGTGTTATGGGTACCAGAATACGGATATAATACATATACTACTTTTCTTTTGTAAATACATACTTATAATACATAGTAAACACCCAGACGCAGTACAAACATTTGTATGACAATTAAAAACATCACACAAATATTTGTCCTGACCGGGAATCGAACCCGAGACCTCGTGAACGGCAGTCCGTTATATGAACCACTAGACCACGAGGCCCGTCAAAGATATTTCTATTATATGATATTAATTGAGGTTCCGTAGAGTTCCGCAATAGTATTGATTTCATAGACACATTCATATATTTTTTACACAGCGGGTTAGGGTTTTGTGTTATCCAGACGATAATTATTCTATGTTCATCATCATAACAGCGTCATGCCTTTTACCCATTGCGGTAGGCAGAAACTTTAAGCGATCGTCTACTAAGATCTAAGCATACTTCCTTGGCTTCATTTACTACATTTGTCCTACGCCTAGATCGAACCTGCGACATAACACTACGGTAACGTTGCAAGACGAGGCCTGTCAAATTATGTACAAAATAGCTTTCAAAATATTGTAATTCTACAATTATTGTTGTACTGGGTAAACTTTAAATAAAGTATACATCGCTACGCCTCTTCCCGTGGGGGTAGGCAGAGACCATAAGTGTATAAATTATGTAAATAGTAAGGTTAAATACACACAAGTACGGATGGGTAGGCTAGGTCAGAGTTTAAATTAATATAGCCACCAAATTCACAGTTGTGTTGACAATTGAGAGAGTGCCAATGTCCTCCGTGCCCTCCCAGAGGGACACAGACGGTGGCGCCCCCTCTCGGTATTAACATTTAATTGTCTAGTGTCGACTCTGAGTGTATTATACCTAGCTATGTGTTTACTTAGTATTTATGATATTTTGAAGTAGTGGACAAATCAGGAGTATTTTTGCTGTTGGACTGTCTCAATATTAAGCAAATAATTGGCTTAGTTCAAAAACAAAAAAAAACGCTTGATTATCCTGAATATTTTTTTTAATGATTGCATTGTTGTCCATCTTTAATATGTGTCCAAAACTTCTGATCAATCCAACTACTGCAAGTGGGTGAATATCACTTACAAAGATTCCGTTACATAGATTAATACATTGATAGATACATACGAAACTAATATAAGCGTGTTATTATATTTTATCTAAATTGTTGGACTATTTTAAAGATATTGAAATTTAATATTTATAAGGTCAAGAAAATGTGTTTAAATCTTAGCGGATCTTTGCATAGCATCATTGGAAACAGGTTGCACGGTAATTAAATTTAATAATTTTGGAGGTGTGGTGACAAATGAGTTAATATTTTTTTTTTCTTTTAATAACATTTGGACTAAAAACTTGATGAAACCTACTGACTGTTTTATCACTAACGAAATATCTTCTAGTCATTGCAAAATACTTTAATAGAGGACTATGTTTTATTAGTGTCTTTTGTTATTAACATTGTTTGGTTAGTTTGCTGGTCTCTTACAAAAGTACTGTCTATTTCGTTGTTTGTTTGCAACAAAAACGCTTCGCACGATCATCAAATCCGTGACAATCCTAACACGTCTTGCAGACAACAGTCGACAGGCGCGCTAATCCTCACAAAATTACTTGGTAGCAAGTTTAAATTGCATTGGTTAGACGTTCTGTGTTCCAACCTCGTCTAGCTGTTTTAGAAGCTTGTCGAAATTCCTAAGTTTTCTTAGAAACTAAGTTAATAGTTGGTTCGTGGTTAACTTTGTGATTATTACACAAATATACTACAAACATGTATTGTTATTACACTTATTAAAGCTACTTGATCGTTTTGAAGAAAAATGGCGTCGAAAACAACATTAAAAATCAAAAAAATATTCTTGGCTCTCTCTGAAATCACGACTTTGTTTCAGAACCCCGAATACTTACCCATTTCACTGGAAAACAATCGACATTATTATCAATAGAACCTAGCTTGTTCTACACTTTGTTGAGCAATGATAATAGTATGATAACAGTAACACTAAATAAGTTATATAAAGTAACATCATAGTTTTCAACCACTTGGCGCTATAAACAAATGTATATAATATATCTCAAGTTTGAAGTTGTTCATCTGAAATCAAGTACAATTCTCACGTACCGTTCAACTTATCTGAAGTTATGTACAGACGAGTCTTGTCGCAGTTGCTACTACTTGCATTGTCAAGCTACTTGGTTATTACTAACTGTATCTTGCCAATTTATAATATTGACTCTATACAATACTCATTGTAAAATATAAAATTACAGTAGCTGAGTTTGCGACCATTTTGATTATAGCGAAATATATCCTAATTGTCCGCTAATTCTATTTTCGTTCTTTCTCTTCTGTAAAACGTGTTTATTTCTCTTTCATACCTTTTTCATAATGCGTTCATCCTTTTCTCGATCTTCCTTTACACTTAATTCCATCCACTTCTTACTGCAGAGGTTCCCAAATTTATAAGTATAACGCCTCCCTACTTCTCTTGCTATACATATTATGACCGCAACATGACAGCCAATTTTTTTTAGATTTTCTAACACTACCATGGCATTGCTTTCATAATTCTTCTAATATACTAATTCGTTATTTTGTTTATTTCGTATTTATTTTAACAAATTAAAATAGAAATGGCATTAATTATGTAAAATACAAAGATTTATTACAGTTAATTGAATTATAAAAACTTGGTCGGGATCCAGTGGCACGCCTACTGATTCCTGTAATGCTCCTTCAGTAATTTAGCTAAACGATTCCTTAATTAGTCTTCTATTGTTTCAGGTAAATTACCAGTAATTTGAGGCTTCACCAGCATTCATTGTGCGAAGCCTTCCAAGGGTATCACCTCGCATACATTTATTTATAATGGTTGGTATATGTAGCGATTAAGGAAATGTGTTCTAATCTTATGAAATTGAATTGCGATATTAGGAGAATTTAAACAGACAATTAATATTCGATTTTGTTTTGTATACAGTTTTTAATTAAGATGTTAGTTTAAAGCAATTCTACTTACTAAAGTGACTTTTTAGAGAATACGTATTGAACGAGATAGACATAAGTTAGTATTAGCAAGTTTAAAACAGTAATTTGTCTACTCTGTCAATTTTGCTTAATCTATAGTACATTAGGATACCCGTAGCACTTGAGACATGGGTCCCTCTTTATAAAATGAGTTGTACAATCAATCAGCAGGAGTCGATGGTGTTACCCTGTTTATGTCACCGTGGGTCAAATGGGTTAGGATTCATTTATTGTTGTTTAATAATAAGATAATATGTTTATAAAGTTTTTATAATAACACAATGATCATGACGACGACGCATCATTTGTAGTTCAGACGGGTCTCGTGGTCTAGTGGTTCATATACCGGACTGCCGTTCACGAGGTCTCGGGTTCGATTCCCGGTCAGGACAAATATTTGTGTGATGTTTTTAATTGTCATACAAATGTTTGTACTGCGTCTGGGTGTTTACTATGTATTATAAGTATGTATTTACAAAAGAAAAGTAGTATATGTATTCTATCCCTATATCTATCCCTATATATCTATACCCATAACACAAGCATATAAAGCTTAGCTTGGGACCAGAGGACGTTGTGTGAAATGTCTATGAATATTTATTATTTTTAAAAATGAAAAAATATGTCCCCCATTAGATATTGCATGTGTCTTCGAATGCACAGATCACGCAACTAATAGGAGACGCAGACCTAAGTTTTGTTTAGAGCGTTCAAGACATTAAACAGAAAATGCTGGAAAAAGATGAGACAAATAAACAGATTATTCCTATTCCATAACATCACGCTACAATTTACGAAAGCACGTTTGTGTTCATAACATTTATCAGTTACCTGCCGAAAAACTACGAGTAGCACATCCCTAGCACTCGGTTGCAAAATAAATTGAATGAAATTTTCTAACAATCGTCTATCTGTTTTTGCTCGTGTATTCTTATGTAATTTATCATTTTGTCTGGATATTCGTATAAAACGTAAGTTCATTAGTTTTAGTCTGTCGTGTGGTACGGTGACGTTTAAAATTTATGATATTGTTAAGTTTTCAAGTTTTTGTAGCGCGTTACTGCTAACACATGCTAAGTAAGAGGACGTGAAGTGTCACGGTACGTTGATATAGTGCTTATTTTGTTGCAATTCAGTGCTGTAAGTTTATCTAGCGAGTTTTAGGTAAATATTTTGACCAGAGCTTTAAGTATCATGTGTATAGACGGATTACTAGTTGATAGAGACTTAAACCACCCCACATCTGTCTTTCTGTAGCAGTCATACTAGGACTTAAAGTGATAGCCACTCTAGTTATATGTATTAACTCTATCCGTATATCACTTTTACGTTGACTTCCCTATGCACTGAATTAGAGTCAATCTTAATAGAGTCACTGAATTAGAGTCAATCTTTTCAGTTTTCTTCCTCTATTGGTTTCAGGATGTATGTGTCCAGCAATGGGCAAAGAAAGGCAGATGGATGAATTGATTTCATAGTGCTTTTATGTCGCATTTTTTATAGGTGTGTAATTTTTTGAACTTTTGTGTCAGCTTAAATAATGACTACCCTCCTATATTAGGGGTTTATTTAACAGAATACCGTCAGTTGACACAGTTAGTTCAACAAAGACAAACTGAATAGTGACTAATTGTCAGCATCAGTGGAACACAAGCCTGGCTGATTAGCTACCTGGAGACATGACTAGTTAACACTCATTTATATTCACGATGCGTTTACTGTTTTGTTAAAACTAATTTTACCGCCGTGTATTGGATTTGATTCTGGTTCAAAGATTGATTTCATTAGTTGCTTCATAGCTGGAATGAAAATTAGCAGAATGTAAAATATCGTTATATTCTTCAGTCTATTAATGTCCCACTGTTGGGCACCGACCTGCTATTATGAGCTTTTTAAAAATCATGCAAGTTCCAAGCAGGCCGCACACTGCCTGACTAAATTACGTATCATGGCAGATATAAAACTTATAGTTTAATATTTTTAGTTAGTACTTAAACTTTTAGTTGTACTTTCTCTTCATACATTATTCTAAGACTGGTTTAGCGAACTGACTGGCTGGGAGTTATGTTCATAATACAAATTTGCCAGGCAGTTCAATTAACGAAAAGAAAGAAAGAAACACAAAATATGTATTCTGTTTATTTATTCCATTATATAATGGGGTGGTGATACTGTTGTAAACACCTTTTCTTTTGTATACCATCATTTATAGTAAAGTTATATGGGACGATAGAAACTAGATATGTAAAGTTAAACAGTGGTTAATTAATATCAGTTGAGCAACTTATCCGTACCTCTTTGTTTCTGAACTTAGTTAAAACTAGGTTGGAACTTAGGTGAATTTTTCAACAGCAGGTTTCGGCCTAGGTGAAAACTTTATACTTACTTACGAGTTAAGCATTGTTGAATAACTTTAGAGCACGAAGCTGAAACTAACTTTGTACTGATAAACGTGAAACTAATCTGTTTTGTGTTCCCACCAATTAATTGTTGGTTATTTCCTTCAAAGTTGTTTATACAATTTTGTAAGTTTTAGAATGCGTTTGTGGTTAAATAGTTTAGATACAATGTAGCATACAGGTCTTAGCTTTGAAACTCGTGTCACTCAAAAATATTAAATATCGTTACGTAAAACGTATTGAGAGTTAATTGTATTATTTTTAATATTAACAGTCCCTAAATAAGCTTTTTTAAAAGAAAATAAAACAGTCTGATATGAATTTACATTCCAAATGGTTTCTATTCAGCGTTGCCACTGACTAATCTACGGTACTTGCCTACAATACTGGTACAAGTCAAAACGCACTACGAATTTTAATTTAAGAACTCTATCTTCGTACATGTAACGGTAAAAAATCGAATCGAAAGTATAACTACCTGTTTTATTGTTATTATTTTGTAAATAGTCTATCTTGATCGGAGATTTTCATATTAAAGATTTATGCCAAAATAACTAGCCAAAAAGATATTTTTATTGACCTTTGCATATTATGAAATTTCAGAAATATACATATTAATTCTGACGGTTTATGTCTATAAGGTCTATTACACCTCGCTTATTATAAGTTTAAATATCAACAGCTAGTAAAACATATGTGAACTGTTTTCAAACTAGCTACTCGCCCCGTTATATAAGCAACACAAAGGCAGCATCGAAAGATATAATTTAAAACTGTTTAGCCCAGTGGTCGGCAACGAGGCACGGAGTACGAATTCTAATGAAAGACCTTTGTTGTTTATTTGATCGTATCGTATGTATCGGGGTTCGATGCCGATTTCACGTGAAATACAGCTCACTCGGTTAAACGGTTCAACATTTCAACCTTTTTTTTTCAAATGGCGTTTATGGGAATTTACTGGTGGGTTTTGTTTTGTTTCGTTGCGATTATTCCTTTTTTTTCTAGAGCTATGTTGTATAATTTTATCTATAATATTTTAGGAATTTTAACATTAATTTCTGTAACGTCCCGTAAGCCTATCTACAATTCTTTAAACTTACATGTAAGACGAGTACCGGAAAAGTAAAAAGCGTGGATAAAGCGGAAATAGTTGAGAGTAGAGCGCAAATATTTTAAATCCGGCAAGTTTCCAACTCGTTGCCGAAGTTCCGCCGAAGTTTGCCAAAGAATGTCCGACGAAGCACACTTAACTCTTTGCAGGGTGAACCAATTAAAGTGTTGTTGGAGACTTAAAAACAACATTAATAATAAGCTGTTGTGAATTATTTTGTAACTTGAACTATTTAGAATTATTAACCAAGGAGGGAAAGAGAGGGAGTTGTTTGTGTTAAATAAAATTGATATATACAACGGGAACTGTGTACTGGTGTAACCAATATAGTATGTAGTAATAATGGCTAGACCGATTTTAACGGTTCTTTTAGTAGATGGCCGATGTTGCAAGGAGAGATTAAGGTCACTTTTGTTTTAAATAATAGACCACACATTCTGAAACACCTATAAATTCTTTTTTTAAACATCACGTTAAATTTTCTACCTCTCATTAACGGCCGTTTTCAGTATTTTATCTATCCTTTATTGTTGCTGTCAAAGTTAAGTTAGTTAAAAGGCAGAACAACAATTGCAGAGTCCGCTAGTTTTACATAATAATTTGTCTCGGTTTTCTTGACATAAGCACATAGTGTTCTAGTAATATTACTTAACAGAAAATACCAGTATAGTTATATAAATGTACGTAAGTGGATATGGTTACATAGATGGCGTCTCGCGTGGCTACCAGAGCCCTTTTATTTTTATGGCTAGTCGCTTGTTAAGTTTAATTCTCGGCTTCAATGTTCTAACAATGTTCTACTAGATATTAGATACTTGAGTGTGTCTTGTACCACTTGTAATAACCGTAAAGATATTGTTATAATGCTCTGGAAGCCAAATAGTTGTAAATAAGTTACGAATATCGATAGAGTTTGTGGAATATTAGATAGTCAATTATTGTGGTCAGCCAGTAAAATGTTGTATTACTGGGTACGAAGTCTTTAGTGGTATTTTGTGTAATATACCGCCATGGCCACGCATTCAAACATGGTATAGGCAAAATTTGTTGGTGCTTTATCACACTAAATACGCATTTCATAAGAGTTTTAAGAGTCAGGCTAAAGGTGATCTGATCCATTGATAATCTCTTCTGCGAGAGATAGTGTTCTTAAAACTAAACCTTATACCAACACTCATGGCATGGCCATGTAGTTCAGTAAACTTATCAATTCTTCTTATAACAAAAACCTTTATAAATATTAGACGTAATTCTAAGACATCGAGTAACCTTCAAAGAAAATACTCCTAAACGCCTAGTCCTAAAGCATTAAGCCCGGTTTCCACCGCGAGCGGAACGGACCCATTAATGACTTCGTTAAACTCGCAAACGCAAACTGCATACTTGTATTTCCACCAACAAATAGTCGGACGGAAAGAGCCGAGCGTGTAGAAAGAGTAGAAATGAGCTCGCTCAGTTCTAGGGAGCACCAACTCTTCGTTGGTGGAAACTCAAACCTATTTAATTAAAAAGGAGTCCGTTCCGCCTATCCATTTTCCGCACATTACCCTTTCGCAGTGGAAACCGGGCTTTATGCATGTGTATAAAAAGTTGTCTGGCTTTTTGTGCCGTATATTAGTTGATATTTATTTTAACAGAATCATTTTATCTATTTTTTCAAGTTTATTTGCAGACATTCCAAGTATTAGGCGTCAGTGACGTTTCTGTAATTAACTAAGTGGTAACCACATTGTGGTACTTTATGGGTACTTCTAGACTTGTCTCGTTAATTTACGTTTAAGTTCATCAAGTTAAATGTTAATTTTGGCTATCTTATAAAATATTTAAATGTTTGGTGAAAGGCGATTAGAACTTTTTACTCCGAGGGTATTTGATTTGCGAATGTTTTATTTTTATATGTGCATGTAGTTTTTATTTTCAGCTAGAGAGGTACTAGGTAATAATAATATATAGTGTTTTAATTTACATAATTAATCAAAGGATATGCAGAAATATGTTAGTATTTATGCCTAAATGTATATAAATATTATGCATTTTGTTCGTGACAATTTTTCTAAACAAATTATTACCTTGTATCTTCGGAATACAGTCTTGACACAATACTAAGTAAGTAACTGCACATCCTCACAGTTACAGTATAAGCTGGCATTACTTTTCGGTAGGGTTGTCCCGCACAATTTAGATAAACATTCCGCAATATAAACTGCCTCCATAAAACTATTAGCTTAACTTCGGCACCGTACTCCCTGGCTATAAGTCATTCTTTAATGTAACTTATGCGAGATAAATTTTCCCCTTCATTGGATATGTTAAACAGAAACTTGCGATGCTCCCGTAGGAGTAACTGGCTATAAAACATATCTGTACCGCGTACTTTATGCATATGCAATTTTACACGCAATTGAATAAATTTGTAATCGCTAACATTCATGTATTTTTAAGAAATATGTAAAGGGATCTATATAGGGATAGGTGCCATTTTGAAAGTAGTCAAAAATGATTTAAAACTTTCCCGACTAGATTATAGATGTCGGGTCTTCTGTAAAGATACTATCCACTCTCAAATCAACCGATGATTTTTAATACAATTCTTTAGAAACGCTATCGTGTTTTTAAATTAAATGTTAAATAAATTCGCATATTTTTTTCATAAAAATGTATGTACGTAAAAACATATTTACGGTTCTTATTATATATATCAATCAATCTAATTACTAACCAATATAAAGATAGGAGCGTTACAGCTATGTCGGTCTACCTCTCCCCTTTATCATATATAAGAGTTTGAAGAATATTGATGGACCAATTTGAAGGCATATTACGTTCCCGCATCACTGTTAATGTGATAACAAGCTCTTTACGTAACAATATGGCGTCGTACAATCTTCCTTTATTTTCTTTCAGTAGCCCATAATGTCATTACATCTAAGTGAGTGGATTTTTTTTACGCAATATGCATTACACGTGGTACATAATAGCTGGTATCATCGCTTTCACAAATTTTATTAATAATCGTTGATAAATGTACAACTCAAATGGATACCAGAATTATTATATATTCTAAGATCTCTTGAAAGTCAAAACTCTATCCAAGATCCTCATTCCTAGCCCATAACGTCCCTCCAGCAATCACGGGTCTCCTCTACTTCGAGGAGTCTATTCGGTCTGCTATACCATGTTGACCGAATATGTTGGCATAGGGTTTTGTATCGAGTTTCCCCGTTTCTTACAAAGGATGTTATCTGTTTACAACCTTGAACTGGCTCCTACAACCCTCTTTGCGGGTTGTGAAATAGAATGGCGACTTTTGACCTGTCACCACGCGGATGACACGTCAAATAGTTCTTAGTTTAAGATGCTAATTTAATATTGTTTATGGAGTATATTATTACATGTTTTGTAAAACCTATTATCTGTATTAAACAGTTAAACAATAAATAGCAAGCTCCATTACATAATAAAGAAGCTCGAATAGTTTCTTCGATTCTTCGATACAAAAAGGCGGAGTAGTTCCAGTCTGAATAGAACCAGTTCAATTATATTCGTCTTAGTGCACATTTTGCCTCATCTTTCTTTGGCTGAATGCTCGTGAGACATCGAGACGATTGGGTTCGACGAGGCTTAAAACTAAAATGCCCTATTTGTAACATTTTAAAAGGAAAGATAGAGCTTCTGCTGCGGTAAATTTTATCTTTCTTGATTTTATTGAAAATATTATGAGTGATACCTTCGTTTTATTATTGAATCTTATTAAATAAGCTTCATTAACGATAGTTGTATTTATTAATTCAGTTTTACATGTTTATAAAATTGCAAATTGCTATTATACATTGTAGTTTATAGTCACGTCGCACTACAGCAGTTTGTTTCATACATTGGGATTAAAAATGGTAATACATAAGATTGCAGCTCTAAGAGATGACTTTATAGTCTAATGTTAACAAAATCATGTTTAGTCTACGTGATGCTCCTTTGTCCAGAGTGGCATTTAATTTAGATGACGCTCGGCGCACTCTCATAAAAATGTAAATTTGGGTAAAAGTCCTGGAGGCAGCGGCGTGCAGACCCAGCGAGCTGGTAATTATGGCGACTGTAGTTTTGTTTTTAGTTTTAAAGTTTTGTTGTGTATAGGCATTATAATCATTTAAGTCTGCTGTTCTAGAATATATACGGTAACTTTCCTTTAAGGACGTAAGAATGCCACAACAAATGTCTTTCATTAATTGATATTAATAAAGAAAGGATTTCGAAAGGGCACGTAATGACAAGGGATGAGATAATATATGAATGAATGCTCGAAATAGGAGTAGAAGGCCAAAGAAAATGTGGATCGACTGTTTGTTAGAAACGATATGAAATAAAATGGAGTTGATGAGAGCGTGAAGACTGAAGAACATCTTAAAAGAAAAAATGTGTTGCACCGACCTCAAATAATTTGGGATAAGGACAGAAAAGAAAGATTATAGGATGATGACCCAAAAAATATTTCAGAATTAAGCACAAATTGCAAAAACGCCCTATGGTTGGCGACGATGTCCAATCTACATAATATAATTACAACACTTCACCAAACTCAAATTGATAATACGTACCCTTTTTTGAGCAAAAAAAATCTCTCAACAAAACACGGCATTTTCCAATAGAATTTAAAGTGGATTTCGTTACCCAATTCATTAGTGGGCCAGACCCTTTGGCTGAAAGTACTCGACCGTATATACTCAGGTATACAGCCTTGTTTATTGTCGCTCCACTCTTATTGCCTATATACATAATCTGGGCTCACCTCGCCTCTTTAACTAAGTGGTTTATTTGATATTATTTAATTAATATAAACAAAATCTGTAATAATATGACAAAAGCGCTCACCAGTCGCCAATAAGGTTATTTATTATTGAACTGTTCGTCTTTGGAGTCTTTTAGTAACGGCTTTCTTGGGCGGTTCAATGTGTATAGAGATAGTTTGTTTATTTCTATTGCTAGCTTTTAAAGCAACTTCGTTTGCACCGCTCTTTTTTAAATATTAATTATCGCTTCAAGCAACGCTTAACCTACTTTAAAAAATGGCAACAAATCCTGTTTAGTATTTTGGTAAAAGGCGATCTATTAGATTCTTTAATATTTCCAATGTACAGCCATCGTTCTGTTACAATTTTATTATTATAGATATTCTTACGAGCCTGTCCACGATAGCTTTAATATAATGCAGTAAACACTAAGACCTAGGTTATGATGACCTCATATCCTAGTCCTAGTATTAAAATCTTGCGGATACTTTGACCTTGGTTGGTCCTTTTCTTAGCAATACTAGTTTTATTTTTATGTTAACTAAATAAATGAACTAATAACATAACGGGAATATTATTTAATATTTTCTAACACTTGCGTGACTCATTCGTTCAAATAAAACTACGCTTTTTACGGATTTAGACATGTATATTTGTTTTAAATGTCGTCGGACTAAAATTTAAAACAAATACGCGCTAAGTCCGTAAAAAGTAGATTTATTTTAAGAAACATTATTTTTTATAAATGTCCGTTTGCTGCGATAATCTCATAGTTATTACAAAGTTCATATTTTTGTATATTATCTTTAGGAGTAGGCAGAAGTGTCTTAGACTTTTATTCGTTTCCCTTGTATCTATGTTACGGAACTTTTAAAAGCGATTAAGCCGTTGGATGCTTCTCACCTTTCAAAAGGTGATGTGAGACTCTTCTGTTGGCCGTCTGGAATCTCAACGATTATTATGTTTTGTACTAAATATGTAGATATTATTGTATATTACGATTCTGTAATATTTAATATATATTTATTGTTGTTACAGGTACACAATCAGCTAAAAAACAGTCGAGTAAAGATTCTGATGCATGTAAATATATATCCATCATACATGGACGTATGTGCATTGTTTGTATACTGGGGTCACCTAATTTTTATATAGAAAACGTCTCTCGTCGTCTCTTACAAGAACCCTCCGTCAATAAAGAATCACTGGTAATTAACCAGCCAACTATATTTCATACACTGGAACATTTACACAGAAAATTTATACTTACACTAGCTGACCCGGCAAACGTTGTTTTGCCATACTAAAATAAAAAGTTTGAAAAATAGATGTTGACCGATTCTCAGACCTACTGAATATGTATGCAAAATTTGAGAAGAATCGGTCAAGCCGTTTCGGAGGAGTACGGTAACTAACACTGTGACACGTGAATTTTATATATTAGATTATAAAGCTGAAGCGTTTGTATGTTGGTTTGAACGCTAATCTCAAGAACGGTCTGCTTTGAAAAATTATTTTAATACATTTAGCAGGGAAGGAACATCATCATCAATCATATCTCGTGTAATCTTTGACTACATAAATAATTAAAAAATTTAAAAATAAACACCATTAGTGCTACATTAATACCTTTAAGATATGTATCCAAAAATATTACAAATATTTTTTTTTTCACAAAAGCATAATGACATCATACTCATCATATACAACAGAAGTCGCGAACATAAAGACGGTAGGATTATGTTACAAAGAGTATATTTAAATACAAGCTTAATAAGAGTTAACCTGGACATAAACCAGCCACATTATGTTAGGATTGTGATTTATAACGTACCTACCTTTTATATCAAAGAATATAACAGTCTACTTAACGGGTCACCATGTTTGCCATGTTGGCAATCCCTTTTTAGAGTTTCGTACTTAAAGGTAAAAGGGCACCCTATCAGGAAGATTGCGCTGTACGTCCGTCTGTCTCGAGGATGGTGATAGCTAGAAAGTTGAAATTATTAAAGATGATGACAATAACAACAAACACTAAAAACTATAATACAATAAATATTTAAGTGTGCTCCCATACAACAAAAGTTTCTTGTCTACCTTGATTATATTCTTAGACGACATGATCATGTCGCTATGACTTTATTATGATAATAATGATACGGAACTCTTTATGTATAAGTCTAATTCGTACTTGGTCGGTTTATCTATAACCTACATTTTGAGGTTTTTAATACTTTAAGCACAGGTTGAAGACAACAGAAGAGTTTAAATAAAAGTATCACTCCTTTACAATGATTCACAAGAACCAAAGCACCACGCCAAGGAATAAATGACATCATACGATATCTTCTCACCCCATTAACTTTCCACTATTAGTCACTGCTTTCAATCATTGAGTGTATTTGGGGTATAACTTGATTGATTTCCAAAGTTCTATCCATTTTTCTTAACGCACTATTGTCCACGAGAGTATACGCGAATAGTTGCGCCATACAGAGTTGTAGCACAAAATTCGGTCATCTAAAACTGCCGACAATGAGAGCTTGGACTGCTAGTTTTGAGCAGGTATTCATAATTTCACAGCAGCGCATGGCTTGGCAAAAAACTGGGTTACTATACAACTTTTCAAATGAGGTTACTCCAAATGTGGTGTAACCAACCTACGTATGGTGACTTTTCGTTGTGATTGACATTACTGGGTTTTGTAGCCTAAACGAGATACTAAAATTAACTGTGATAATTCTATTATAGCCGTCAGCTGTAATTAAAATTAAAGGAATAGATACCGCTTTAAGCTATATATTGTATAATATAAATAGTAAGCATATAAATTATGTAAATACAATATTCAAGACTACAATGGATTTGGAACATTACAATTGTGGTACAACGTTATTTGACAAGCAAAAAGGGATTATGTACCGACAAGAAAGATCTAACACAATGGCCTCGTTAATATTGAACAATATAATTCCGACTTACGAAGGATTTAAATCTTTAATTATTTGCTTATTAATGAAACAGGAGGCATTATTCCCAGACTGTGCGGTGAGCTAATCTGTAGCTTTTGTTTAGGTGACAATTGAATGGTAAAAGTTCGTGTTCATTATTAAGTACTACTTGAATTCATTTTCGTGTTAGAAGAATGGGCAGTTGTAAAGTTTCTATAGAAAAGTTGTAATGTTAATTCTTGTGAATTTATTATGGCAAATCTAGTCGGAGATAAAGTTTATTCTAATTCATTTGTTACCTAATCATTACCAAAAATGTACCTTAACATTAATCGTCTTCGCAACGAGATTATTAATTCGTCTGTATGATTTTGAGATATCGTCTACATAGAAATTATATATTTCTTTCTTTTTTCTATTTGTATGTAACAATTATGGTATTTTTGTATTGAAATTTTCGTGAGTTTGAGTCATATTAGAAATATTATATTATATTACCTGATAATATTATATTATATTATACTGAAGATGATGAGCATCGGATATGTTCGAAACCTGGGTCGACATCTTCGATCCCAAAACAGCATGGGCGTGCGCTCTATACAAGCAGATAAGCAATGCTTTACTTGCCATTCACAGATATTTTAATAAAACGTTCGTATGTTTTAGATGACTTTATTCATTTATTTACTATTAATTAAACAAAATATTATAACTTAAAAACGCCTAATAATTCATAAATAGCACCAATATGTGCTTGCTAATTGCTTTTTGCCAGGCGTTTGGCGAAGGAATAATATTAGCGTAGCTAGCAAGCTCCACGCCGCCCGCCTGCCATGAGTTCATATGTGTGTAGAAATTTTGGTGTCCGTGCACAGTTCGCAAACGCACACAGGCTTGCATATTGAAGACGCCTTGTACTGCATGTCATGCCGCATGAGTTGGCGATCGGAAGTTTCCGCGAGTATTCGGCGTTCGTTCGTTACCTATTATAATCCGAATAAATATAATAGTCGGAAGTCTAATAAATCACGTATGCATTTTTGTTTAGTAAGGTTTTATTTATTTAAATAGCAGAAATATTTTGGTTCGACGGAGGCCATTTTATTTTTTCATGTGATTCATTGAACTGTTTAATATTGAGTTTCTATAATTTAATAATTGTATGGATTTCCGTATGTTGATTATAAAATGTTATTTGATTGTGAAATGTGTGTTGATAGTGTGTGTTTGTTAAAAATTAAAAATAACAAGTTCTCACAATTGTCGTTCGGTGAAAAAATTCAAATTGTGTCTATAGGTAGATGTATACCCGAGTTACAACTTAATCAACAAAAGGGTAACGTAACTAGAAAATTTCATGTTAAAAGTTATGAAACGTATAACTGGCTATGTGGTTGTGTACACACGAATAAATTATTTTGTTTCCCTTGCTTATTGTTTAGTAATTCTAGTACAGTGTGGACTGATTCGGGATATTCAGATTTAAATAATTTCCATTCCGCGACAAAGAAGCATGACCATACAGAAAAGCATCTGGAGGCCTGCTTAAAATTAAATACTTTTGGTAAATCCCGTATCGAAACGAGTATCAACAGTCAGTTACGATTGGATATACCGACATCTATGGACAAATTGCGTTATTTTTTGCGTCTATAAGTTGTGTAATAGATAGCTGATGAATTACTTCACAATCCATAATCACTAGATGGCAGTTTTTATCTTCAGTCCACTTTACGCTTTGTGTTTAGTAAACAAGTGGTTTTGAAGTTCCAGCGGATTGTCGTAAGTAGTTTAGTTTTATTTATGAGTTCATAGATTATTAATATTATTATACATCAAGATAAACTAGATGATTTGTGCTTTATAATTAAGTATACATATAGCATACATATCACAGTTTTAAGAGTAAAATCGAGTTATATTTTGAATTGTTATGTTTTCTCCTCTGTCCTCTTCTGTTCTCATTTTAATACTTTAAAATAAATTTTCAGATCTTAAAAAACAGATAGATTTCATCTGTAGTCTTCTAGTAATTTTTCGTAGTATTTGTCTTCACTCTAGGTATTATAGATAAGAAGCTATAAAGGTTTTTTGTTACAACATGCGAGCGCGGTACCGATCGAATCAGCGCCACGCGTAGCTGGACGGACAACGTTATAATAGGTATTTAGGTCGGGACGTGTGAATGGTTATCTTAACTAAAAAATGAAAACAGCTATTGCTGTATCTTAAATGTTTCGCTATTTTTTTGCACACATTTATATTAATTAAAATCGTTAGTCTATAATAAACAGTTTTTATATAAAAAAAGTTCTGTTAACATTGCCGAATTGTGTTATTGACGCTATCAATTTTCATTTTTTAGTTAAGTTAAGTTTAGGTCTGCACATAGAATAGGCACCAATGTAACTCGAAAATTTCATGTTAAAAGTTATGAAACGTATGTACATACGTACATGTACGTATGTATGTACGTACGTAGTTATTGTTTAGTAATTCTAGTACAGTGTGGACTGATTCGGGATATTCAGATTTAAATTTGTTCTGTTGGCATGGTTTCCGACTTAGAGATCCGTCGCGTGGCTATGCTAAAAATCTATAAGAGTACTACCTACAGTATAAGAGCCTACCCTGAGTCAAATTCATGTGCACGCCACTGCAAAACAGTGAGTGTTAGCCGGTAATATAATATAATATTTCTAATTATGGTTTTAATGAGATTTACTTCTAATGGTAGAAAAATCACTCAAATTATGAACGTTATTTTAGAGTTCTGTACCAGAAGGTAAAATGAAACCCTAGCACTGATACTTCGCTGGTTTTTAGGGGTTTTGAAAACTCCCAAGCAGTGTAATATCTGTAAATTATAATATTGATGTGGCATTTTGACTTAACGTCATCATTTTTAATTTCTTGGTCGTAATGACAGAAAGTTGTTTTAACTCCAGTATTTTTACAGTAAAAAGGTACATTGAGGCAGGTACCTACTTTAAAATATCTATACTATAATAATATATTATAAAGCTGAAGAGTTTGTTTGTTTGTTTGAACGCGCTTATCTCAGAAACCACTGGTCCGATTTGAATAATTCTTTTAGTTTTGGATAGTACATTTATCGAAGAAGGCTATAGGCAGTATAGGCTATATAACATCACGCTGCGACTAATAGGAGCGTAGCACTAGTGAAAAATGTTGCAAAAACGGAAAAGTTTTCTAAATTCCACGCGGACGGAGTTGCGGGCCACAGCTAGTTTAGTATTAATTGTTTAGCCAACTAAACAAAATTTATGAAAATTTGTAATTTTATATGTAAATAAATAAATATTCATGGACATTTCACACAACGTCCTCTGGTCACAAGCTAAGCTGTATTTAGATACTTAAAAAAAGAAAATATAAAAAATGTCAGCTAGCAGTCAGTATTAATTTGTTATAATCATGTTTATTTTGTGTATAACTTAGTCTGTTACTTACTAAAATATTCAGTTTAATATCTCACAAAAATTTTAATTTACTTTTGTGGCTAATCGAATTCCGTCCATTTTAAAAAACAACGCGATATTATAAAAGTTGTGTTGACGAAGCAAAAATAAACTTAATTTTTATGAGAATACCTTATGAAATTGTGTAATTATATTAAAATACGTCTCGACGCTTCGTGCAGGGAACAGCTTTTAAAATATTAAAGGGAATCATTTAGTTTGTAAGAGTTTATAGGTACAGCCTCAAGTCCATTAATATTAATACAATACAATGAAATTGATATTAGCAAATTTACAAATCAGTGTAGTCATGGTGTATACATGGTAATGGCCTCGTAATGCAGTGGTTATATGAGGAACTCCTATTTCTGTACGGAGTTTTCACTACTCATTTTCTCCCACAGAGTACTGTGCCATATAGTGGCATATACCACATACCTTAACAAAGAGGAGGCCCGTGTCTTGCATTAGGGCGTCAATGGAGTGGTAAGAGTAAAAAGATAGAAATTAGTTAAATCCTAGTGCCTGAAGTAAGATCAAAGTTAAATGGGTTCAAAGTCGACTGTCGACAAGAAGTTCAAAAAGTCGTCTTTAAAATGACAAACATTTTTTGCCGTATTGAATGTCAAAAATAAACTGTCGTATTTCCACAAATATTCCAATCTGGTATTATTTTATGTGAAAAGATAGCAAAAAAGGGCATTTCAATCTGGGAACCAATCAATTTCCCGTTGGAAGACGTCACGTCAAGTCAGTATGAAGCGTAAGCTCCAAATCCGAGATTATCATGACTCCATTCGATCTAACAGCGAGTTGACTCGATTAAATTAAAATTAAATTGTCTTCCGATTCCTCAAGCTTAGCGCGTAATCTTCAACAGTTGACATTTTAATCTCGCCTCACGATTTTATATCTCCTATTATTTTAAACCCACACGTAGACATTTTGTTTTGAAATTTTCGTCAGGTTCATTTATATCTGTACTTAATATAAAACAAAGTTGTAATATTTGTATGCCCCTAGATTCAATTTTATTTTCTATACTACGCAATGGATTTTGATGCGGTATTTTGAATAGAGAGAGTGGTTCAGGAATATTTTATTTGTATAATTTGTTAAGTTTTGGATTTTAAGTTCCAGTACTAAATCTATTTATGATTTATTTTTTCTATTATTTTTTCTAAAATTTTATACCATCAAATGCTTTATAAGGTCGAACATTCTCCGTCCAATATATAGGTGAAACACATTTAAAATATAATAAATGTCTGATTTTGATTATATAAAAAAGATTTTACTCTTTAATATAACAGGATAAAGTGTTTTCTTTATTTGTTTTGTTTTATTAATGTTTACTGAATGTATCCACCGATGTTACTGTTGTTGACAGCTTTCATTTGTACCTTACTGCCTGTACACATGTATTTATCGTATATTTGTAAAGAAAATGGCGTTACGCATATACAATAAAAGTAAATATGGCATCACATAATAAATACGCTAGCATATACAAAATTCTATATAAATTGGTCCAGTAAGTAGTAGTTTAGCGCCAAAGAGTGACAGACCAAGATCTAGAAAATTCCCGAGCACAATTTTTTTCTTAACAATCAATAGTTTTAATTTGTCGTATCTTTCTAAGTTAAAAATCCAAGTTTAGGCGTAATTATCAATAACCATGAATTAGTTGCTATGGACACAGCAAGTAGCCATAAAATGGTACAATATTTCAATAATAAATATGTTTTCAGGGCGCACGGGGCGTATGAAGTCTCGTCTATCAAAGCAATTCCTTAAAAAGATACGCTTCAAAGGTACGTCGAGAGGGCGCTACTTGTCTCAGCTTGTGTTTACTTTTCTAGATATTCTTTTGTAGAGACGGGTATCCTTTATACTTTGTGTGATATTCTATATCTTTAAAAGTAAATTGCACGGTAGATTCTGTTATTGTTTTTATACTTTTTATATATGTAGATGAATTTTTCGCACTGGGTACAACGAACGAAGAACTTCTTTAAGATCTTTATTTTGTTTTAATTTTCGGGAATTCTTGTTTTTGTCATAATTTATTTTTGTATATTAGTGTCTTGTAGTAGTGTGTGTCATGTAAATAATCTAATAATGTAATCTATTTATTAATACTTTTAGCTATTTAATGTTTTTCTACTTTCATAAACTTTTCATATTTTTTTTATACTTTTTGTAGACGCGAATTAGAGTTTTTCTTTGCTAAAAGATGATTATGGAGCGTACATAAATTGATATTTAAGCCCTAATATTTATCACCAAAACCGGTAGAGCAATATATCTAGTTATGGGCGTCTTAAGTAAATTTTAGTAAAATCCTTAAGATTTATGTGGGTGAAAATATCGTAAATTTTTCCGACCTGAGATGTGAGGATGGAGGGGGAACAGCTTATCTTGGACCTCACGTAATGGCCACATAATAAAGTGTAAGTTGGGGTGCCAACCTCATTGTTCGTTATCAGAACAGCTCGGACACAATTGTTTATGCACCGCTATTGTGTCACAGGTTAGACAATGTTTTGAAATATTTTATAGGATTTTACTTGATACATCTTAATAAATGCATGTATATTCTATATTATTAAAATATTCTAAACCTTTCATTTCTAAAAAATCAAAAGTTGAAAGAGTACCTAATACCATACGTGGAAACCATATTTTCGGCTAAAAACCGTAAAAAATATAGTAAAACACTTAGGGATATAAATTTCTCCTACCTAAAACAAACCTATATTAATAACAAGATTTTCATACAACTAAATCAAAATATTTCCAATAACAAACACCGAGAGGTGACTTCATATCCATCTATTAAATTTACTGCAATAAATACAAAGCAAATTAATTCTATGTTCCCTATTCACCTGTAAACTGTAATATTTAATTTGATTTGACAAAACTAATATTATTATCAAAAGTAAATAATCAATAACAGAACAAATATACGACTCACAAAGCCCTTAGCCCTTTAAGTTTATGCTCTATTTACTTCAACTTACACAAGTTCTTATAAACTGTACGTTTTATTTCCGTATCCGTAATTTTGTATTATTGTATACAGTTGAAAAAGCCTTGACTACATAAATAAAGGATTATTTGAAAGAAATAAATAGTAACAACTTGTGATATTTTGAAACTTGAACACTTAAAGTATTACGTCAGTTCATGAACCAAAATTAATTTGTATTAAAAAAAAAATACACTGAAACTGGAAATTACAAAATGGAAATACAAATATATATATTTCTTTTAAATTTTAGCCTGCGACGCGACATTTCGGAGGTTTTTCAGACATCATGGTGACGGATGGTACTGGAAACCATGGTGACTGAAAAGTCTCCGAAACGTCAGTATAGTATTTAAAACAAATATACGCATCTAAATCCGTTAAGGGCCTACATCAATATTATCGTATAACATCGCCGACACGTACATATTAACACAGCCAGTAGGCACAGAAAATGAAGAATTAGGGATACTTTTCCTATTTACTCAAAATCTACTAAATATATTTTAATTCTGATTTACGTGTTTCTATATATAATAGTTACTTATGTTTCTAAAGTTATTTCATTAGTTAATACGCGATAATAGACTGTTGCGTTCAACCTGGGATTTATAATTTATTAGTTTTGTGGAAGCGTGACAATTCTTCAGGTCAAGACGAACTAACTTAAAATCTGCGTTTCACAGCGTTAACAAATTTACAATAGTACAAACTTACCCTGTTTTGTTCTTCAACAATGTCTTCACTGTGTCAAGCCCTAGCTATAGCTTCATTAACTAACTACGATAAATTGGCCAAAATAACGCAGAATGCTAATCAAACTATACTTAACTTTATGTAGGGAGACACGAACTCTTGAAGCCCTCAAACGACCTTTGGTGCGACTCAAGCCGTGAACTTTCACCAATCGTTTCAATGCAATTATACTATCACAATTATAGTTATCAAACAGTTCAACTCACATTAAATAGCATTAAATATAGACACACAAATCGTATTAAGTATGGAGACACAAAATTCACTAGTTTTTATAACACATTTATGTCCAACAATTTGGCGAAGATTACATTTCGCGGTGACATTTCAAGGTTTTGTTTTCAATTGTAATTATCGATTCACACAACAAGGATAATTAGTTTTATCAACAATTAATTCTAGTGACAATTTTAATTCTTAAACCGCTGCAAGAACACGTATCTTAGGCGTACAAATTTAACAAAACGGCGCACGTTCTCGCTCACAAGATCGATTACAGACTAACTCGCGCTCGGTCACCCCGCGGCGCACGGCTGGCCAGCGATCCAGGTAGTGACGTCATCAATAATTAGAGATGCCCGTGCGCAGACAAAATATGATAAGTTAATCGTTTGGTACATAACATCTACCCGCCTCGGCCAGGACTACCTGGCCGCTAATTAACTGGCAGTCGCGACAAGGTTGATACAGCTCTCTTCAAAATTGAACCGTCCACCCGGACCTCAGCAAAACGGGGCACTCCATCTGCTCCAAAGACGAGGTTGAGAATGCGCCCCCTGCGCCAACACAGTGGCGGTGAATTAGCGTCCTTAACCAGAACGAGGTCACCAACATGAGGTGGATCAGTCTTGTCAGTCCACTTAACGCGCTGCTGGAGAATGTGCAAATATTCTAAATTCCAACGTTTCCAAAAGCTCTGAGTGAGTTGTTGGACCAATTCAAACCGCGAGAGACGATTAGGTCTCACATCAACAAAGGGATATTCCGGCAGGGCGTTCAGTGGCTGCCCAATCAAAAAATGGCCCGGCGTGAGGGCTTCCAAGTCGTTAGGATCTGAAGAGATCGGGCACAACGGGCGTGAATTCAAAACGGCCTCGATTTTGCAAAACACAGTTGCGAGCTCTTCAAAGGTCAATACAGACTCGCCAATTACCCGTCGCAAATGTGTCTTAGCAACCTTTACTACGCTTTCAAATATTCCTCCCCAGTGGGGACATGACACGGGACTGAACCTCCAAGTTATTCTACGTGTAGCTAGTCTAGACGCAATTTCAGTCTCGTTAGCCGACAAAAAATCATACATCGCTTTTAAATAGTTGTTTGTGCCTTTGAAGTTGGTACCGCAATCCGACCGAATCAAGGACGGTAGTCCTCGTCGTGACACGAATCTATCTAACGTCGCAACAAATGCCTCTGTCGAGAGGGCTGAGACGAGTTCCAAATGTACCGCCTTGGTGGACAGACAGACAAAGACGCACAAATAAGCCTTGACAGTTTTACTGTTCCTGAGGGTCGAGGTCTTAACAAAAAAAGGGCCTGCAAAGTCCGTACCAACTCCAGCAAAGGGCCTTATCTCAGTGACCCGATCCGAAGGTAGGTCACCCATGATAGGCTGCATGGTAGGGGCCTTGAGCCTATAGCAAGGCATACAACGAAAGACCACACTACGGATCGTCCGACGGGCCGATAAAATCCAAAATTCCCGTTGCAAAATGGCCAATAAGGCATTACAGCCGGCGTGGGAGTTCTTGATGTGACGATCAGTCACCAACATGTTCACCAAGTGGCCACTCTTTGGCAATAAGAGGGGGTGACGAGATCCATAAGGGAGGTTTGCGTTCCTAAGACGCCCTCCGACACGCAAAAGACCCTCACTATCCAAAAAAGGGTTCAGCTTACAAATGGCTCCAGACAGCTTGGATTTGCCTTTCCTCAAGATGTCAATCTCGTCTTCAAAATGTGCCTCTTGCACAGAACGAACCCAGTGAAGAAGAGCATCTTGGAGCTCTTGTGGCGATAAGAAGGCCTCCAAACATTTGTTCTGTGGATGTCTACAATTTCTCATGAAGCGCTTGATCCAAGCGGTGACACTCAACAATTTGTCCAATGAACTGTAACGATTAAGTAAGAAATCTGGGTCGAACGGACGGTCCTGCCGTTCGAGCGCAAGCGTTCGCAACCCAGGCAGTGCGACAATGTCTAAGGCCGGAGTTCGCGGCCAATTAGATTCTGATCTGGTCAACCACTCAGGTCCCCACCACAGAGAGTGCTCAACTAAAAGGGGGGCCATACATCCCCGTGACGCACAATCAGCAGGGTTGACCTCGCCAGGCACATGCCTCCAAACCAACGGGGTCTCCGATTTCTGTATCTGAGAGACACGATTTGCTACAAACACCTCTAAGGTGTGAACTGACGTCTTCAGCCAACATAGCACAATTTGACTGTCAGTCCATGCATATATCGTGGAAATGTCAATTGACGTGCACAAGGTGGACATGACGTGATTCAAAAGGCGAACAAGAAGGGCCGCCCCTGACAACTCTAACTTAGGGATTGTCAAGGCAGTTCGAAGAGGCGCGACCTTGCTCTTCGCCATGACCAACAACACTTTCACCTGACCATCTGTGGTCACGGTGCGCAAGTATACAGCTGCTGCGTACCCACGTTCCGAAGCGTCCGAGAAACCATGAAGGGACGCGGTGTGCTTCCCTGGCGGAAGCAGAGCACGGGGTAACGATATCCTATTGATGGCAGGCAATGAGGAAGCAAATAGGAGCCAGTCCTTCAAAACAGCTTCGCGAAGTGGCTCGTCCCATCCAAGACCTGCAGTCCAAAGTCTCTGCAGGAAGCATTTGGCCCAGAATATGACCGGGCATATCCAGCCATTGGGATCAAAGGTTCTCGCGACAGTCGACAGAACCAGTCGTTTCGTCCAAGTGTGATGCGAATCCAAATTGACATTAAATGTAAAGATGTCCTGGACTGGTCTGTACTGGATTCCAAGCACTGACATCATGGTAGGGTTGTCACGGTTCTCAAATAGGTGAGGATCCTGCTGGTGGTCATCCGGTAGCCCGTCCAAGAGCGCAGGTAAGTTGGAGATCCATTTACGCAACTCATATCCTGCGGAGGCTAGAATGCCAATCAACTCGTCACGCAAGAGCAGGGCCTCTCTCTCCGTGGCCGCGCCAGTGCACACATCGTCAACATATAGGTCCTCCTTCAAAATGGCGGCTGCGCGAGGAAACGACATACGCTCTCGATCCGCGAGCTCCCAAAGCGAACGTATAGCCAAAAAGGGACTAGACCGCAGCCCGTAGGTGTTCGTGTTGAGCTCGTAGACAAGCATGGGATCTTGCTGGTTTTCTCGCCACAATATCAGCTGGTATCGGCGATCATCCGGGTGAATTACCGTTTGCCTGAACATCATCTTGATGTCAGCCACAAAAACAAATTGATGACGTCGAAAACGCGTGATGACGTCACAAAGGTCCTTCAGCAATTTGGGACCAGGATGCAGACACTGGTTCAATGACACTCCTGAAGTAGTCTGCGCAGAACCATCAAATACTGTGCGTAACTTACCACTGGATGGTTTTATTACAGCATGATGCGGGAGAAAGAAGTGCTCCGTCGAACGCCAATCCAATTTTGACACAGACATGTGTCCCAAATCCTCATACTCCCGCATGAAGTCAATATACTTCTCCTTGAGTAGTGGGTCCCTGCTCATACGGCGTTCCATCGCCAACAAACGCTTCTCTGCAATAGGCCGCGAGACGCCAAGTGGCGGACGTACGGCGAGAAATGGCAATCTTGTCATGATCCGGCCAGAACGGAGATAACTGGTGTTGGTCTTGTAGAACTGCTCACACTCTTCATGCTCCGGATCAGAGCGGGGAGCTTGTGGTGGCTCCTCCACTTCCCAGAATCTCTGCACGGCGTCAGAAAGGGCGGACCCCACCATCAAGGCCGTTCCAAGTTCGGCAGGGGGGGGAGTCCTCAATACAGGCCCCATCAGTGCGAACCCAAATATGGTCCGGAGGGCTACCAAGCCACCTGGCTGCAAAACACGATCCTTGCCGAGTAATATTTTACCCAAAACATCGGCACCAAGCAACAAATCGACCGTGCCAGGCAGGTCAAATTTAGGGTCAGCCAAATTCAAATCCGCGGTCAATTTTACCGCATCCGCAGACAAACGAACTTGCGGGTGATTGCCTAAGATATTCTCCATCACAATGGCCGACGATTCCAACGTCGGACGTGGAGAATTTGAGGGGGAGAACTCAAACCAAACGCGGCCCTCTACCGTGGCCACGGGGGCGTTCCCGACACCCCTTATTACATCTGAATATTTTTCAATAGTCTGGCCAGTCTGCCCTACCAACCAAGACGAGGCTATGCACCCCTGTGAGCCTGTGTCCAATATCGCTCGGACTACAACCGAGGCGCCCGTCCGTCCCCAGACCCTGACATGGGCCGTAGGCAAGAGGACGGTCTCAAAAGGGGGCGGTGCATAGCGGGGGCAGACGCCAACATCCTAATGTTGGCGTGGCGGCGACTGAGCGCCGTTGTCCCGAGACGGCAAATCAAAGTGCGGGTAGTGCCTAAACTCGGCCTCCTCTCGGTGACGACTGCCACGAGCCATAGACGGCGGTTCGTAGCGCCTGGAGCGTCCGTACCGAGGGTTGCGCGTCTCCAAACGGGGACGTTCCGCCAGAGGGGGGGACGGTAGTGGTACCGGACGCGCGTCACGGTAATCGTGGTACACTACTGGAGGTGATCTCGCTTGATCACGTGGAAGCGGGGAGGGCGAGCGGGACACAAAGGTGCGGGATTGAACCCGGGGCCCGCTTTCATACCCGCCCGTGGGGCTGCGCGCCGAACCAACTCGGCGATCAACGGCAGCGCAGTTTGCGCGGCGTGGGGGTGATGAGCCGGACTCCAAGTTGCGGGACTGGTCCCGGTGTCCACTGGCATACCCGCCCGAAGGCGACCCCGCGTGGTCGCGACGGCCATTCGCGTTGGCGCACAGGATTTTCAAATGGTGCCCTCCGCAAATAGGACACGGGTGAGTGTCGGGGCAGGCGCGCTGGTAATGGTCCCCTAGGCAAGAGAAACACCAGCCGCGGGCCTGGGCAATCCGCCTACGAGCGGCCACGTGCAGGACCGCGAAGTCTGGGCACCGCACCGTTTGGTGTCCCTGCGACTTGCAAAACCGGCAGTCCGGTGGCGCAGCTTGAGCGACAGCGAAGCGGGCGGCCGTACCTCCTCTTGGTGCAGGTTGGGCATTGCGCCGTTGGTTGGTGGGTCTGGGACGTGATGCTTCCACCGGCGTGTCGGCGACCATGACGTCACCCATGCGACACTCGTCCTCCAGGAACGTCAGGAGCTGGTCAAAGGTAGGGAGAGCAGATGCCTCATCCCTAGTGTGCCCCTGTTCAAAACGTGCCCTCAAAGACACCGGCAATCGCTTGAGTACGATACGCACCAGTAGGTAAGACCACTTGGCAACCGGCAGTCCTAAGCGGTTGAGCGAATTGGTGGCTATTAGGAGGGGATTCAGCAGCTCGGTCCTCAACTGGGCAGCATTGCTCACGACGGGAAGGTTCAAGATCTGGTCAACGTGGGTATCTGCCAGACAGCGCTGGTTGTGATAGCGCTTGGTGAGCAACGCCCGCGCGATCCCATAGCTCCCGTCACATATTGGGAGGTGCTGTACTAAGCCCCTCGCCTCTCCATCAAGCACGGAGAGTAAATAGGCCAGTTTCTGAGACGGACCCAAATCGTCCCTCGAGTCCACAAGACTCTCAAACAAACCAATAAACCCCATCCACGTGTCTAATCGACCATCAAAACGTGGAAGATCCAAATTGGGTAATCTGGTCAAAAGGCCCACGGGAGTCTTCAAGGGGGCCCGGTGAGCCGGTACTCCGGCGCGCGAGGCTAAAATCTCCCGCGCGCGCTGGGCGATGTCGTCGGCAAGGTCCATCATTTGGAGGTAGTCCTCGTGGACTTTGTCCCGTCGCTCCTGGGGAAACGACTCCAGGGGCACATCATCCAGATGCAAGATGAAGCGCTGGTAAAGCGCCTCCACCTCCTGAAGTCGTGTAGGGCATTTCTCATGCCTGTCCAACAATGCCTCGATTCGGTTCTCCCTTTTCACCAAGGCGGCAGCTGACGTGAACCATCTCAAATGAGTCGCAATCCCGGAATATGATTCGCGGACAACATTATACGCGGCGGCAGACATCTTCAAAGCACAAACGGCACGAAACAAACAATCTTATAATAACAACAAAAAAAAAAAACAAATATCTTTCACAAACAAACAATATTACAATAGCGAAAAACAAAATATCTTTCAATGAGACAAGCCGCTATTATTCTAAACAATTATCAAATCTTAAATAGTTTAAATCAAACAAACAAAACAATTCTTTGCCAATGTGCAATTAATTTAAGACTTGAATTATTTATTTTAAGGTAAACAACAAAACAAACAAACGTATAAAATAAATGTTGTATTATACAAACGCACAACGCCACAATTTAACTATAACGTTGTTCAATAATAGACAATAATTAAATAATAATTTATATTAAATAATAACCTGAGCAACAACAAATACGATTAGCAATAGCACAAATAATTATCAAATCCTTTAAAATCTAATTGCCAATTCAAGTGCTCAAATTAATTATTCAAAACTATACCAACAATTTAGATTAAACAAACAAACAACCAAATTAATCAAATTAAATTAATTAAATTAATTAAATCAATTTTCACAAATAATGAGGGTATAGTTTGTTCAACATGGAACATTCGAGAAACGGAGTTTAAACCACGCTCTGGGTACCAAAAATATGTTGCGTTCAACCTGGGATTTATAATTTATTAGTTTTGTGGAAGCGTGACAATTCTTCAGGTCAAGACGAACTAACTTAAAATCTGCGTTTCACAGCGTTAACAAATTTACAATAGTACAAACTTACCCTGTTTTGTTCTTCAACAATGTCTTCACTGTGTCAAGCCCTAGCTATAGCTTCATTAACTAACTACGATAAATTGGCCAAAATAACGCAGAATGCTAATCAAACTATACTTAACTTTATGTAGGGAGACACGAACTCTTGAAGCCCTCAAACGACCTTTGGTGCGACTCAAGCCGTGAACTTTCACCAATCGTTTCAATGCAATTATACTATCACAATTATAGTTATCAAACAGTTCAACTCACATTAAATAGCATTAAATATAGACACACAAATCGTATTAAGTATGGAGACACAAAATTCACTAGTTTTTATAACACATTTATGTCCAACAATTTGGCGAAGATTACATTTCGCGGTGACATTTCAAGGTTTTGTTTTCAATTGTAATTATCGATTCACACAACAAGGATAATTAGTTTTATCAACAATTAATTCTAGTGACAATTTTAATTCTTAAACCGCTGCAAGAACACGTATCTTAGGCGTACAAATTTAACAAAACGGCGCACGTTCTCGCTCACAAGATCGATTACAGACTAACTCGCGCTCGGTCACCCCGCGGCGCACGGCTGGCCAGCGATCCAGGTAGTGACGTCATCAATAATTAGAGATGCCCGTGCGCAGACAAAATATGATAAGTTAATCGTTTGGTACATAACATAGACCGACAAATGAAAAAAATAAGAAATGAGAGAGGTATTTTCGCTAAGATTTTCTATCGAGAAAACTTTTTTCAATCGCGTTTCTGAGTTTATGCGATCCTAGATCATATATTGAAAAAACATATACTTAAAAATTAGAGCTCTAGCCATTCAATCTAAAGAAACAATGAAAACTTCGTACATAGAAAAATGCACGAAGCTATTTTGGTATCCTCTTAAAAGTAATTTTATAAACAAATGAGTCGCGTAGGTGTTAGAGAAAATTACAAAATTACTTTAAATAATTGATTTATTTATATACCACATTTTTAGATTTTCAAACACATTCCTTGTGAAAATATTTCGTAAATATTAAACTTTATCGTGACTTGAAGAACTTGAATATTTGATGATAGAACTGTGACGAACACAGCAATTTGTGAAGAAAAGCTTTGTTTGTCGTTAGCTTATATGAAAACTTTAAGAGGATACCAAAATAGCTTCGTGCATTTTTCTATGTACGAAGTTTTCATTGTTTCTTTAGATTGAATGGCTAGAGCTCTAATTTTTAAGTATATGTTTTTTCAATATATGATGTAGGATCGCATGAACTCAGAAACGCGATTGAAAAAATGAATGAAATGAAAAATCATTTAATCACGTAGACACAATTTTTCAGAAAAATTATGTGCTTATGACATGTCCAATTTTTTTCCCTACCACCGATTCAGGACGCAATCTGCTGAGAAGAACCGGCGTAAGAAACTCAGCAGAGCAAAAAAGTTTTCTCGATAGAAAATCTTGGCGAAACAACCTCTCTAATTTTTTATTTTTTTCATTTGTCGGTCTATTATCGCGTATTAACTAATGAAATAACTTTAAAAACATAGGTAACTATTATGTATAGAAACACGTGGATCAGAATTAAAATATATTTAGTAGATTTTGAGTAAATAGGAAAAGTATCCCTAATTCTTCATTTTCTGTGCCTACTGGCTGTGTTAATATGTACGTGTCGGCGATGATATACGATAATATTGATGTAGGCCCTTAACGTTGGCTGAATTGGATACTTGTATGGGCAATTTCTTAACCTACGTGTTAACAAAATGGGATGCATCTTGCAGTTATCTTATTACTTCGTTCAATATTAAGATATTGAACGAAGTAATAAGATAACTTTACTTTTGTAATAAGATAATTTTTTTTCAAAATGTTTCATTTATGTAAGCATAAAAGAAACATTTTGAAAAAAATACAATGGTAAAGAAATCTAAATCATCAAATAAAGTTTCTTGTTCCACACACATTAATGAGACGTTGCGATCTGGTGATAACCGGACCACAAGTGGGGTATTTTGTGTCACATAAAAAGGGTTTTTATAACATCAGCCCACATACGAATATCATCATCTAAAGGCATCTGACGGACGGAAGTACGGACGAACGGACCGACAGCGAATTTTCAGTAATAGGATTCTGTTTAACATTTTGTTGAGACCAAAAAAAAAAACAAAAAGGTTGGTAAACTCCTTATGATGAATTCCATTAAAAATATTTTAACAAAACTCTATAGAAATACTTTATTGCCCATCTTACAAAGCTGGCTTTGTTAATTATTTGGTTAATGAAACAGTCAGTTTTCAATCTAAACTATAGGCTGAATGCTTGACCACGACACAAATTTCCAAACCTCTATCGAAACATGACGGAGCAGGCAGCGGATCGTTTCAACAGCATCACAAATATTTGTGCGTACAGTTCATCGCACACTGATTGGGTTTGAACCGCAAATACTATACATTTTTGTACACTTCACAAATATTACTGCTTTGATTTTTTAATCACTTGCAAGCAACAATCACGGCAGATTTATTGAATAGATATGACATATTACAAGATAGATATTAAGTATAACAAAAGTTAGTATTATAAATCCAAGAAGACAGACTGCTATGAAATACTTGATATAATAATTAGACGGGCTTTCACGAGGTCTCGGGTTCGATTCCCGCACGGGACAATCATTTGTGTGATTTTTATATTTGTCATACAAATGTTTGTACTGCGTCTGGGTGTTTCTATGTATTATAAGTATGTATTTACAAAAGAAAAGTACTATATAATGTAGTATATAACTGTATTCTGGTACCCATAACACAAGCATTTAAGCTTAGTTTAGGATCAGAGGACGTTGTGGGAAATGTCCATGAATACAAAAGGAAAAAAAAAATCACATCCCTTTGTACGAAGAGTTTTTGAACAAAATGTGTATTGTGTGAATAGTTAAATTGCATTGGTATAAACTAAAAATTTTAAATTTTGTACATGATGATAATTTAATGATTACTTGGGGCGTCTACAATAATGACTGTGATGTCAATAAAATAACACAATTTGAGTGAACACAGTTCGCTCCAATTATTTCATTCGTCGATGGCGACTTGTCTTTTTGATATTATTCATTCATTTTGAAAGTACGTTTTCATATTTTAAAATGATAGCAGTGAAAATGTCTTGTAACGTTTTTTGTTGAAAGAAACAATAATTGGTGCCACAGGCAGGTGTTTATTTAATTACAAACACCACGGTCACGTTATCATTTTGATCATCATTTTCTTGGCCATATCCCGTTCTCTCTAGCTTCAGTGGTTGATATCTGTCGGTTTTTCTTTTATACTCTCATCACAAAAGCCATCCAAGTCATCGTTTGTTTCAGTAGTTTAATTTTATTAAGTTATAATTTTAATAATTCAGACTTGCAATCCCATTTATTTTTCATTTAACGTTTTCATAAAAATAACTTCGTTATGCGTACTCCTTCATTAGAGAAGTGAATACAAGAAAATTATCATATGTATAAATCAAAAACAAAATGAAAGGTTTTGTCGCAAACTTTCCGCAACATGTACAGTAATTCAAATAGCGCGCAACGATTTGAAATCATAATTTACAAAACAACCGTTGGTCTCTTTTATTCTTGTAGTGTATTGTAAATTGTTGTCCTGCTCACATAGAGTATGTGACAAGTACCAGTGTTTGTGTAACGAAATTTAAAAACAATCCTCACGAGAGTCTCGTAGCAATTTATTTTGTTGCCTGTGAGATTGTTTCAACACTCCTTTGTAATGGACATAGCACAGGGCATAAGAGATAGCGATCTTAGATCTAATCATTTACAAACTTCTTATTTTCAATTTAGAAACTAATATGATCAAAATGTCTTCACAATAGTCTATTCTGAATTTTACAAGAGGTAACTGTAAAAAAAAAATTGTAAAAATTACGTCAACTATAACCTACTGTAAAACATAGATGAATTAAAGAAATCACGAAATTAATTACCGAGGAAAGCTTTTGACTATATTACATTACACTGCGACTAATAGGAGCGAAGCGTTAGTGAAAAATGTTGCAAAAACGGGGAAATTTTCTAAATTCCACGTGGACGAAGTTACAGGTAACAGCTAGTATAATATATTAGGGCCGTTTCTTCATCTCACATATTTTTATCTAAACGTAAACACCAATTTAAAATGTTGTAGGTGTCTATCTGTTTGATAAGGCTAATCTCTGAAGCGAGTGGCCTATTTTTGACGGATTTCATTAGGTTTATTTTACCTTTTATCTTGCATTTCATAAGCCAGTTTTATAGAGAGGAGCCATGGATTATACCTAGTTTATACATAAACCTAATTCATGTTTAAAAATGCTATAAACTAAATTATAGTGGAGTCAAGTCCCGCTCATGGTGATAATTTTTCCACTATGATTTAGTTTAGTAAAAAGCATAGCAACTCAATTGAAAAAAAATTGGTCAAGTGCGAGTCGGACTCGCGCACGAAGGGTTCCGTACCATTATCTATGCAACATAAGGCAACGTTATTAGTATCGAGCAAGAAACGGTAAAAAAATCATGTTAGTTGTATGGGAGCCCCCCTTAAATATTTATTTTATTTTATTTTTAGTATTTGTTGTTATAGCGGCAATAGAAATACATCATCTGTGAAAATTTCAACTCTCTAGCTATCACCGTTCTTGAGATACAGCCTGGTGACAGACGGACGGACAGCGAAGTCTCAGTAATAGGGTCCCGTTTTTACCCTTTGGGTACGGAACCCTAAAAATCATAAACTAATGTATAAATGCTATAGTTTTGAGTTTTGCAAAAATCCTAACTGATCACTGACTTTCAGGATAAGTATTTTATTTGGTTTTCTATATACGTGTACACTTTTTAGTTAGTGTTAACAAACCAAAGATATAAATTTCTCGTTTTTGTTATGTGTTCATTAATTCTGTGAACAATCTTTTCCCGCTAATTCCCACGCGATATTTCCTACAAAGTGCCGTTTTGTCCGTTTGCTGAAGAACGAAATCATAACTCGTCGTCGCTCGAGCGGATTGAAAACAAAGATAAGGCCGCCCTAGAACCTGATAAAGCTGCCTCGACAGATCTACTGGTTTTTCTCACATTTTTGTTCAAATAACCGAGCGTGGACTTCGTACTTTGATAATGAGATTGGTGATCTGTCCCTGAATAGTAAGTAGGAGCATGCTTGCTTTTATAAATTGGGTCTTTTTGTACGAACACGTATAAATATTGAATTATTAATTATCTAAGTTTAAAAGAAGACCAAGGAAATTCAATTTCGTCAAATTTCTTTTTTTAAATCTTTTCGTCAATATCCGTAAACTGTTATGTCGCCAGATTTTAACATTTCTATCCATCCGTAATCCCAACTAATATTATAAATGCGAAAGTAACTCTGTTTGTCTGTTACGCTTTCCCGCTTAAACCTCTCAACCGATTTTGATGAAATTTGGCACAGACAATCTTTAGACCCTGAGAAAGGACATAGGCTACCTTTTATTGCGAAAGTTTGAAAAAGATGAAAAGTTTTCTAAATTTCACGCGGACGGAGTCGCGGGCAACAGCTAGTGTCCAATATTTTCAACATTATTTAATTATGTACACTAATTTTTAAACATGTTTAAATTGACGGTGTTTAACAATGAAGGCATACGATGATGACATAGGAGTAATCGGTAGACATCTAGCGATCAATTAACATATAAATCTTCATGAGCCATTCTTTTGAGCCGAATAATCGAATTAACTTCGCATTGACTTTTGCTTAAATAAAATATAATATAACGAGAACTAAATTTACATGTAATACTTTAATAAGAATGTAACGAGAGTGATATAACGGAGGGTCCCTGTTGGGCGCCATTACTCCTCATTCCTTACAATATCACGCTCGCTATATGAGTAAAGAAACTGCTACTTATTTTTCATTTATTCGAGTGAATTATTTCTTTGTTCTATTTAAATTAATGTCTCATTATTCCGAGTGTACTGAATATTTGAATTTCTTGGCGCTATCCTTTACTATAAAATATTTTTTAATGAAATGTACCCTTTTTAATCTTTACTGACAATTTAAAATGTTTTATTTTCGTTTCGACTATCATAGACTTTAGTGGTAGCTTCGATATTATTTTAGTACAAGTTTATTATTATTATGATATACATATGTTTGGATATCATCTTAACGTGTGTTTACTAAACCACAGAAACACTTGGTACTGTTATAGATATTAACTAATTTAGCTTTTTACGTAGTTAAGATGGTTGCATTTACCTTATTGTATTTACTACATAATGATTAATACTTTTATTATCATATCTTTATCATCAATCATACCCCAAATATTTGCTGGCAAGCTAAATAAATTCGTCATGTACCCAGATTGTGCGTGCCACGAAACGGCTCTCGGAAATTAGGTGCTATTACTGTCTTCGTTTCACTTACCTTCGGGAGTTTCACGATATCATAAACAACGTTTTATATCCTTGATAGCAGCCTATACAAGTATAAAACATAGTATTCTATTTGATATTATTCTATGATACACTTCTTATATATAGTGTGTTATGTAAAACATTTAAATAAATACCTAACTGAAGATAGACTGGCATGATCTTTTTCATTGGTTTCAATTTGGCATAATTCTGACAAACTTTCAAGCCGAATGAAAATTTTGTAAAATACGAGCAACATCCATCTACTTATGAAACAAGTTTTTTTTGTCCCTTTGATGAATACAACGTCCAATCCTGTGCCACTTAAATCCAAGTTCACCCCGTAACCCTAGCCAATCATTAAAACTTGTTCTATAATTTCTGCAGATTTACACAAAATATATTTATTTATAAAAAATTCAAATCAATCCGACTGTCGCAAGTGGGTGAAACTCGCGTTGAAAAATTTCATTACATAGATTAATACATTGATAGATACATACCGAACTTATAAAAGCGTGTTAAAAAGCTGGAACTCTCTTTCCTCATTTGCTCGTAATTTTGCCACATAATGGCGTAAAAATCAGTAAGTTGTGAAACAATTACATTACGGCTGTCTAGTTATCTATTAACTATTCTTCTATCCTTGCATGTGCTTACTCGACAGCTTGGACAAACTTTTAGTTGGTTATGTAGCAAATTCGTCTAAAAGCGTTTTGGCAGTGTGACACTTTCTGGCACGGCATATTCTTGACCAGACAGAAGTGTGTCTCAACTAAACAATTTAAGATGACATTTCATTTTATCACCATCACTACGGATTTTGAAAGAAAAATAATTTTAAAGCTGCACGTATATGTCACGCAACTTATCCCTAGCGTTTATGTCGTCTGGTGAATACATAGCTTATGTATTGCACGTCACGTTGCACGTATTAACCCCTAATGCATTTGGAGCGTTAAGCTGTTAGAAACCTCACAGCTTAAAGGTTATAGATTTACGTTTTAACGAAATATTACCATTATTGATTGTAATCTATCTCTACTCAATTACATCGACAATTAAGTGAATACGAAGCGATAGTCTTACCATCTAATTTAGTAAAGTGAATATCTAGTATCTTGTGTAATTGTATTAGCTTATGTATCTATCGGGTTGCTAATAGCGCGCGATAGATCTTGTTATTGTTTCCATAAGTTATGCGAGTGTAATTTGTAAATTAAGAATATAATTTTAAATAAAATATATCAGTTGAAACGTAGAGCTTATTAAAAACCCTGAAATTTGTCAGCCATATTTAAGAAAAATATACTACGTATTTTCAAAGACGAAATCATAAATGTGTGATTAAAATTAAACTCGCGAACCACAATATTTTTTTTAAGAAAACATCTACATACTGAAAATGAAAGACATATATTTGCAACTTAATAAAACCTAAATTGTATATTTATTTTATAGCTTAATTTCTACAATCAAATGTAAATTTTAAAACAACAAAAGCCTTTACGTTGCTCCCTTTTTAATCCAAAAGAGCATAAATTAAAAGAAATGAAGTGTTTAAATGCGCTTGTATTTATTTGGCGCGACACAAAATCGCTGTATCGCGCGGTCGCTGCACGACACACATAAATTAGCATACTCATTGTGTGTATCAGACGTTGTTGTCAAAGTTGAGTATTTTATGTTACTTTTGTTTTATTTTTGTAACTTTTTTGATATTGTTTTTGATTATTTGAACAAATAAACAATTTTGTGTTACAAAGATACGCTTTATAATTTTTCAATCTCAATAAATATCTTTCGTAATGTTGAATATGAGGTTTGCGTCGAGTTTAAAATCACTGAAGCTAGTAGAGGCGAAAGCAATAACCATCAGATCTACATTTGCCGCTGCGACGCCATTTTATGTTGTAGTTACCTTTATAGCATCTACAGAACAGCTGTTACACTTTATCTATTTCTTTTATATCTATGAGATTTGCAATGGAAATATTATTTCAATATTCTGTATATTTATAGCAAGTACTTGTGAATGATTAAGTATAAAATATAAATATCTATAGTCACTACATACACTGTCCTTTGGAGTTGACCCGGCCCTAGCACTTCTCGTATATTTTAAAATCTACAATACTATTTGCCCACCCTGAATATCGAACACCAATTTACTAATAGCTCTATACGTAGTGGATTCCTGAGCAGTCAACAGCGAATTAAATTGTATTGAATATCTCCTTGTCCATTCCCGAATGATCGAAAAATTTTTTTTTGAACCATTGAACCCTTTTTTTAACTGACTGCTTTAAATGTGTTACAAGATGACCTCTTTTAATTTAAAAATCTTGTAACACATTTAAAGCAGTCAGTCTCACTAAGAATGATAATAACATCATAATAACAGGTGTTGGTGCCATTCTTGTCACAACGGGTGCAGAGCGGAAGTGCGTCGACGCGGAAGCCAGTAACGCTTCCCGCGTTTCCAGAACTTCCGCCAATTTTATAGGATTTTACATTTTTAACCCACAGCGAAGACTAATAGTGTTCTATGTTTAACATGTATTGTATGGGGATTTTGACTTGCATTAAGTTATACTAACGACTTATTCAGCCATATGTCCATAATTTGGTGTTTATAACTAGCTTATTTCAAGCGTTGTGATAAATATTTTGTGACTGTTTGTAATTTCTAAATAACACTAAATGTTTAAACACAAATGAAGTCACAATATAGAAATAGTATATAACATTGATACTTTGTAAAATTCATACGTTTACTGAAGATATCTGTCCCACCTGTGACACTTGTTACCGTAATGTCTATAGGTATCTGTAATTTACTACAATCAAGAATCTAGACATCTCTACTATAATAAATTCATCGAATAAACTTTAATGCACATAGAAGCTTCGTGAATCTTATACGTAAAAGTTACTGAATAAATAATTAAATTTTGTTTCTGTATATCATTTATACAGAATCACATTTATATTATTTTCATCACGTAAAAACCCATGGAGCTAACCGAGAATTCATATAGAGCATTATACATTGTGTTGCAGAAAGGTGTAGTCATATTTTAAGGTTGCATTGGATAGGCCTTAAATATTATAAATATTACAGTTACAAATAGAAAAATACAGTTGGTAAATTTTTTCTTGTTTATAGCCGACTATTAAATAACTACCAGGAACGCATCAATTATGTAATGTTTACGGTTTATTGAATGCGATTAAACCTTAGGATAAAAGATGACCTCATAGTAGTGTTGTATTTAAAGAAAATCGATTAATTTAAAAAATTAATTAAATTTTCATGAACACATAAAAGTCATAATATAACTAGTATTTGTAATGTCATCCATGCCTAGTGCCTAGTCACCGGCCATGTGTAACGATGGTCAAATATGACCACACCTTTCTGAAACACGTTGTAGAGGCTGGAGGATGGATATATTCAGGTAATACATCTATCCAGTAGCCTTTGTTTGTCACCTATTGAAAGCATCCCCAGGAACATACTCAGCCCTGCGCAGATTGCATCCAGTGACTTGACGCGATCCTAATTGTATAAGTCTTTTTACCATGTAGAAAGCTTCGCCATCTATCTTATGAAGAATTTTGTAAGTACAAAGAACATTAATTCTTGTTATGTTTTTATACCAGTCCTATCTATGTTTAAACATACCTACATATACTCGTACTTTAAATTATCCACAAACTTTTTGACAGATCACCCGAATATTTAGAGAGAGCTACGAACTTTGAATGGAAGTGAAACATTTTTCAAAGTGATTTATCTTTGGTTTATAAAATGCGGAGACAAAATTTCCGATACTTATCTGTTCCAAGTGTACATATTTTCAGAATATGTTAAAGAATAGATAGAAAATGACGTCAAAAATGTAGCTGGAGGGCTTTCAGCAACACTAGAACTTGTCTGAAAGTTTTCTACGTCTATTCGTGCAAGATATGAATGGACGAAAATATTGTTCTAACTTCTAATGTTTAATAAAAATACATTTAAAGTTATGGAAAAAAGAGACCATTTTATAGTTCTGTTTTAAATTTGTATATGTCTGTCATAGAAGCTATCAAACGGCTGTATCAATTTTGATTTACTTCTTTGTTATTTGATGGGTTTCAATTTAACTAATTTGATTGTGTGTTGTAATTCAGACTTCGTAGGAATAGCACACGATCCTACTACCGACTATAATAGATATGTATTGACGTTTATAATTATAAATGTATAATCTTCTTCAAAGTAAAGCAATTAAGGCCGAATAATATTGTAAGGATTGTAGAATAAGCATAAAAGAAAACTTAATAGCCATGGAAATCTGTAACAGTGGGTACGGAACCCGCCATTAAGTGCTAAGTGCTAATTATAAAGCTCAATTCTTATCAATGACCGCTGCACCAGTTTTAAGTTAAATGGATTATTCAATCGAGAAATATAATTAGGGATTTATAACAGACCAAAGTTTCACCGCCATTTTGTTTTCCAGTAAGTAAACGGTTTGTTTGAAAGAGATTCTATCTTTTTCTTTGAAATTGAGATATTGTTCGAATTTGAATTATACAAACATTTCTAAAAATAATTTTAGTTCTAAATGGCCGCTTTTAATATTAATTTGAATTCTAATTTTGGAGGTGTCGTAATGTCAAACAAACGATTGCATTTTAGTATCTCGCTGTGCTTTCGCAGTCTTATACTGAAATGAATTTAGGCTGAGAAAACCCCCAAAATTTCTAAAAGTCCTAAGATTTCGCTCAGAAATAGATAATTGTGTTATTGACAATATCAATTTTCATTTTTTAGTTAAGTTTAGTTGCGCACGTAGAATCGGTACCATTGTTTCACACAATATTTTTCCAAAATCTCTATGATTATTATTATTCATAGGAGAATCGTAAAGTAAATCTTTAGGAACACACATACTTCAATACAATTATTAATTCATGTAAGCTTCGTTGTATTTCTTAGAATGACTTACGATTTAGCTCTCTCTACAGAAGTAGCGATATTGTTAACTTTAGAAATAAACAGAGAATACCAGTTACTTTCGCCATTATTTTTGTTATAATTAATACTGTTTACTTAGACAAAAATTTTATAGTGATGGTTATAATTTGACTTGTGCTATTACATAATTCTTGCTAAATCTTTATTTATATCATTATTGAAACTGTGTATGTATCTATGTTGTGCTACAGTGACCACGACTACTTTAACACCCGTATTCACAAACAATACTTACATAAGTAAGTACTTAAGTGTTGATACTCCAATCAGTCTTTTTTCAGTTCCATCTAAAATATTGGAAAAAATACTACTCAAACGTCTGACTCCTGAAATTATAGCCAATAACCTAATCCCAGATCATCAGTTTGGCTTCAGGCAATCCCATGAAACGATAGAGCAGGTGCATAGACTTGTTGAGAAAATACACTATACCTTCGAACGAAAATTTAAAATTTAAATAGAAAATTTGCTCTGCCGCATTCCTGGACATCTCACAAGCCTTGGCCGGGTCTGGCATGATGGGCTCCTATTTCAAAATTCGCTAGAGCCTGCCTGTTAACTACTACCTCTTTATCAAATCCTACCTCGATGACAGGCACTTTTATGTTAAGTATGGCGAGAGTACCACAAATCTATACGAAATTAAAGCAGGTGTACCGCAGGGTAGCATAATGGGTCCAATGCTCTATCTCATATTTACTTCCGACCTACCAAATAGAGAGGAGGTGGTGACAGGTACTTTTGCTGATGATACAGCAGTACTGGCTGTTGATAAAACCGCCGACGGCGCATCGGCTGAGCTGCAAAAAAGTCTGAATGGTATCTCGGACTGGTTAAGGGATTGGCGCATAAAAGCTAATGAAGCCAAATCAGTTCATGTTACCTTTTCTTTGAGAAGAGATACTTGTCCAGAAGTCGAATTGAACCAAGTTAAAATACCACAAGCGGACGAAGTTCATTATTTGGGAGTTCATTTAGATAAACGACTAACGTGGAAAAAACATATAACTTCTAAACGTAAATCGCTTGATTTGCAGCTTAGAAAACTGTCCTGGCTAATTGGTAGAAAATCTCAGGTCACACTGGAAAACAAACTCCTTCTGTATAAATGCGTACTCAAACCGGTATGGACCTATGGTCTGCAACTATGGGGAACCGCATCTACTTCTAACATCGAGATCCTGCAGCGATTTCAGTCAAAGATCCTACGCATGATAACTGGAGCTCCATGGTACATTACAAATAGGCACCTACACCGTGATCTAAATGTTAAAACTATTAGAGAGGTCATTACGGATTCGATACATTCCTACGCAAAATGAATAGAGAAGCATCCAAACAGACTAGCTAGAAGTTAGATGGAAACAAAACCAAACCACACATTTATAAGACTCAAAAGACAGGCTCCACAAGATATGCTCTGACACAAATAAATATGAAATAAAATGGACATATCACTGGATATTGTACCATGCACGCCAAAATTGCTGAGAAATAAATAAATAAATAAATAAATATTTTGGACATTTCACACAACGTCCTCTGCTCCCAAAGTAAGCTATATTTCTATGCTTGTGTTATGGGTACCAGATACGGATATACTACATAAACTACTTTTCTTTTGTAAATACATACTTATAATACATAGAAAACACCCAGACGCAGAACAAACATTTGTATGACTAGTATAAACATCACACAAATGATTGTCCTGACCGGGAATCGAACCCGAGACCTCGTGATCGGCAGAAATACATAATATCCAGCTAAATGTCACAAAGACAGATTGCAGGAATAAAGGGAGAAAAAAAAAGTGTTGATGCACTGTGCGAAGGGTAACACTTTTCAGTGCGTTCCGTTCATCGAGCCTTTATAATCATAGACAAAACTTAGCTATGCGTTCAGTTTAACAAACGGATAGTGCGCTTCACCACTTATTGTTTTTGAAATGATTTTGCTACCCCTGTGCGTCCATGCCTACTATGAGACCTCACAGTAACATTTGTGAATACTGGTGTTTTACGATGTGTAAAACAACTTTTTACGGATTTTGACGCGTGTACTTGTTTAAAATTTTAGCCCGACGTTTCGGAGACTTTGCAGTCACCATGGTCACGGGTGAGACTAAATCCGTAAAAAGTGGTTTTATTTAAACAAATGAGTCGCGGAAGTGTTAGAAAATATTAAGATATGTAAAACGTTTAAAATCCCATACCGTTGAATGAATCCCTACAACTATAAATGTGTTTATTCAGGTAATTAGCCACGTGCACCCTGACATGTGCAATAAAGTAGCCACTCGCAGCACGATTGTTGCTAACTCCGAACTTACAACGAGTTTATTGCTCGTAAAGTTGCTCGGACGTGACGTATTGCCGACACGGTGTTGCCACTGTAATGTTAAATGTTAAAAGCTGGATTTCTTCATCATTTGTGGTAAATATTTCATATTTTTAAAAAGAGTTTTAAATACCTGATATGAAAATGTTAACAGTCAACCAAAATGCATTTTCGGTTGCCAGATACTTTTTCGCCGCCTCGTCAGTAATAGTGCTAGCTTATGCAAGAAAAATTTTGTGGACATGACTTCTATATCGTATAACATTATATCTTTAGACAACTTCAAGTCATACATAACAAAATACAGAAAATATGTCGATATGTTAAGACGATACCAAAATAGCTTCGTGCATTTTTCTACGTACAAAGTTTTCATTGTTTCTTTAGATTGAATGGCTAGAGCTCTAATTTTTAAGTATATGTTTTTTCAATATATGATCTAGGATCGCATAAACTCAGAAACACGATTGAAAAAAGTTTTCTCGATAGAAAATCTTAGCGAAACAACCTCTCTAATTTTTTATTTTTTTCATTTGTGGGTCTATTATCGCGTATTAACTAATGAAATAACTTTAAAAACATAAGTAACTATTATATATAGAAACACGTAAATCAGAATGAAAATATATTTAGTAGATTTTGAGTAAATAGGAAAAGTATCCCTAATTCTTCATTTTCTGTGCCTACTGGCTGTGTTAATATGTACGTGTCGGCGATGATATACGATAATATTGATGTAGGCCCTTAAGGGATTAAAATACACTTGTTACTAGTGACGTAAAAGTCTAAGGGAAATATGTGAGTAGCTCAAAATAATAATGTGGAGTAGAAATTCGAAAATATCGAGAAAACAGCAATAAGGTCGCAACACTGCCCAATAACGCGGCTTAAAGTGCGATATAAACACGTAATAAAAGTTTGATGCCTTACGCGTAAACAGTTTAACGTTATCAACATTTGTTCCGTGTAATTTTAACGACTACCCTCCATAATCACAACTATAACATCTTGAAGAATTGACTATAAAAATATAATCTTTCACTCTCAAAAGTAAGATGGCGGAACACGAAGATTATCCACGAGTTATAACTTAGTTCGTAAGGAAAAATAGTCATGTATATTTTTGATTCCACGTGTGATAACGAAATCCTGCTTTACATGTAATCGGTTAAAGAGAAGGCCTTATTTTTGTTTGTATCAGCTGAAAATACAACAGCGTTCGGTAGAAGCCACAATATCGTTTATTCAGATGCAAATTGTATGATTTATACGCACACATCTGACTTCTGAAATTCAGATCTGATTTACAACCTTACCCTCATACAAAGGAACGGAATGTAAACTCAACTAAGCCATTCATACTCCTTTAAACATAAATAAAAGTTCTAGCAACTATCCCCGCATAGAAATGGTCAATATGAATTGAAATTTTTTTCAAGCAAAATTAAACCTTGCAACTATTTTTAAAAAGTTTATTTCTAGTGCAGAATAGTTTGTCAAGTTTTCGCTGTTCGTCAATCGGAGTTCGTTCATTCGTTCACATTGAATAGTTCACTGTTGAATAAAAGATGGCGGACGTCCCGGGCGGGTAACGAGCCGGCTAAATGTTGGTATTGACTTAAATAGAGACTACTTACACAATTATACAGATATTATTGAATCAACATTCCAATTAGTTCTCGGATAACTCACTGACTTAACCTTAGGTGACTATAACTTAATTTGTTGTTATTGGATAAGACTGCCTTGTACTAATTACCTAAACGAAGACAAACATTCAAAATATCAAGAGATTAATAAGTAAGACCCAATATAAATTTATATAATATAGTGTAGATCTTAAATACCAACTAATGAGAGGTTCCTTAGTACACTGAATCGTAAGCTCAATAGCCAATGTCAAGCCAAGTTCAAGTGATAGAACTGACGAGCAGCACTGTGTGTTCTTATTTTTTTCAGATGATATAAACGTTTTATTACTAGCAGTACGTATAGATTAATGGTCTTATTCATAATGACTTATCGGAGGTTTAAAAGTTCGCTAAAATCGGTTCACGAAAATTGTCAAAAATTGTTATTCATAATAGTCTTTTTACGATAAAACGTTTGTTATCTCTCCGATAAAATCTCCTTTTAAACCTCCGATAAGTCGTTATGAATAAGACCATTAGTCTCATCTTTTATTATTTATCTATACCTCGCAGTAGTGAAACTGCAACAGTTTCACTTGCGGATTTCCAGGTAATTGTAGCAAGGATTTTCATTTTTTTTAATATAAAATATAGATATGTTCATGTAGGATAGTCCACCTACACGACGCTTAAAGAATTTTTTGAATCAGTTTTGTACTTTCAGAGTCTTTCACGTAAACAAACAAACAATTAAATCTTTCCTCTTTATAATATTAGTTTAGATATTTGTGTATTTAAAGACTCAATTACACGTATATTGCCATTAACAATAAAACAGGCTAAATCACTGTCTATTTTCAAAAGAATGGTGATTGAATACTTCACCACTAGTTTATAATTTATTTACTTTCTCTACACTATATTTAAGTAGTTAAAACACAGATATTATGTATATATATATTTATATTATGCTTTATACACATTTATAAGTATGTATTTGTTTTTATATTTATACACCACAGCACCGTCTATCCAATTGACATGTCCATGCAGGTTGTCTGGAAGAGAACGCTGACAGCGATAAGACCGCCGTTTGTATATTAATAGTATATAATTTGTAAAAACTCTGTATTATTGGTGTGCAATAAAGTATAGATATTGTATTGTATTGTATATTGCATAGAAAATAAATCTAATAAAGATCAGTGTTGTAAACTATCTGTCTACTTAACATTCCTCGTTCTTCAGCAAAAGAGTAAGGAGTGTAGTCAAGTGGCTCCTCTATCCGATGTGTCTCCTGGGAGGACTCTCAAGGCTCCGTTCTTTATTCAAGAGAGCGCATCTTACTAAGTGAGGTTGTCTTAGAATAGTTGGAAATTCGTTGAATATATCAGCCATCTATACTTTAATAGTTTATATGAGAATAACGATTAACCAATGTACCAACGAGATTTTATTTTAACGATTTTTGAAGTTTAATTTCGAATGTATTAATTTAGACTTTTAAAATCTCATGTATGATGGTCATAAAATATCTAATTATGGGTTCCCGAAACAACTATAACACCTAGGAAAAGTCTTAACATATTTGTACATCACATAAGTAAAATTTTCTTTAGTTAGATTAGTATCTATAGAAGACAGCTGTGCTACTATCTTCACCAGAAACCTAACAATTTATCTAACAGCACACGTATCTCATATACTCATATATGAAGATATATTGCGAATATAATATAAAATTATTTACTTGAAACAAACTAGTAAGTCACAAACACCAATTTGAGACCGACATTGGTCATAATTGTGTTCAGTATTTTCTCTGTTTATTGCCATCGTGTGCGTGACCGGAAACTCCGACATGTGTCTGAACCAAAACCTTCTGTAACCTCTCACCTTTCATATATGCACTTAGTAACCTTTCGTTGGTTTATTAGAGAAGTAGTTGACATAAGTTTTGTGTTTGTGACGACGCTTAGTTAATTACTTGGGGTGATTTATGATTTCATTATGTAGCGCTATTTGAAGGACTCTGATTACTGAAAATTATAACATATTTGTGATTTCATGGCTTTATTATAATGGTTTTACTGTAACTTCTTCTTTAAATACTTTACTTTCTCTTATTACCGATTGGACAGTGCGAATAAAGATGTTAAGAGACTAGAAATATTCTATTTCTGTGCTAGACGCTCAACTAGTAATAATATCGTACGACCTGTCGAACGACGACTACAACGTTACTAGGCCTATGTAAAAAATAAGCTAAATGTCAAAATTATACTCTAACATAGTTTAGAAATATACCATATCTAATATATAAAATTCACGTGTCACAGTGTTAGTTTGCGTACTCCTCCGAAACGGCTTGACCGATTTTTATGAAATTTTACATGCACATTCAGTAGGTCTGAGAATCAGCCAACATCTATTTTTCAATTTTTTTTTAGTATGGTAAAACAACGTTTGCCGGGACAGCTAGTATTTATAAAAAAAATGCTTTCATTGTATCAAAATGATAATGTTAATCCTATCATAGTATCGTCCTCCTCTTCAGCCCATTTACGTCCCACTGTTGGGCACGGGCCTCCTCCACTTTGGGAGGGATTATGGTCTACTGTGCCGCGCTGACCAGGCGTGTTGGCACAGGGTTTATTTTCAAGATTTCCGTCTCTCACACAGGATGTTATCTGTGTGCAATATCCCTTAGCTGACTTTTACAGCACCTCTGGGAGGAGACGGGGTGGTGACACTTGTATTTTTAATCTGTCACCACACGGACCTTTTATAAGTATATGCCAAATTATTTCCACTTACACTTATCATAATATATTAATATCTAACTCATATTTTTTTTTACGTGGGGAATGCATTTACGCACTTTGTGTGGGACTCCCGGGTCAGAAGCGGACCCGAACTACCCACTAAACCCCACGGTGTTCCTCCTCGCCCCATAGCCGGGCCATGGTAGTCACTCAGGTATTACCATGACCCGACCAGGGGTGGCCCCCTATCGGTGGGGGCTCACTGTGACGGGGCGGGCCCTAGACCCCCCGTCAGACCGACGCCTCTCCCCAGAACACGTGGAGAGTGGTCGTCCGCCGCTGTTGGCGCGACAGGCCCTCCGACCTGCCGCGCGCGGCCTCCTCGTCGGGTGGGGCCGCCTGCTATTGCGCGCCGACGACCCCTACCCGGGGCCCTGCGGGGAGGCAACGTGCTAATTCATATGCTAATTTTACTTCATCACTTAGTCTAACTTATGAATTCTTTTAGAGTTTTTTCAAGATTGAATTATGTTAATATTTTATATAACAAGCTTTTTACGTTTATAACAAACTTCCAAGAGATCTCAACGGAATAATCTTATTATTTTAATTACATTTTGTATCTTTTCTTTCTTCAGCTCTGTTCATTCAATAACATAGCAAACGAATAAATAATAACAGTGTAATAAATCTACATTTTCTACTGAGGCAATATTGGTCAGATGTTTTAGTCTAATTACACGGGTCTGAGATAAATAACAGCTGTGCAAATTCAGTTAAAATTTTACAGATTATCTTACAGTACATATTGTATTTATTATACTCAGTTCTTCTGTCAGTCCAACTAGGTGATGGCACTGTGAGTGCTAAAGATACCTAGATGTAATATTTTGTAACACTTGCGCGACACATCTGTTTAAATAAAACTACTTTTTATGGATTTACGGAACGGTATTCCGAGGTCGTGGGTCAATGTAAAATTAAATTTAATATGGGTAAACCCTGTAATAACTGATCGTAGAAGACACATTACAGCTCAGTCTCACCCATGACCATGGTGACTGCAAAGTCTCCGAAACGTCGGGCCATAATTTAAAACAAATATACGCGTCTAAATCCGTAAAAAGTAGTTTTATTTATACCTAGATGTAAATTAGTTCTGATAAATTTTCTAATGCAAATAATGGACCATTATCTTGTTAACTGTGTTTAGTTTTAGAACGTATCTACAAAGTATGACATGACACAATAAAATTGATTAGTTACTAAAACCGATTGATGTCATACAGTAAAATACAGGCTGAATGTGCGATTTTCTGTGCCCATTTTAATACACAACGTTCGAAAACGTTACTGACACTAAATCAATCGATGTTTTTTTTTTCGTTCTAAATTCAAGTGTGAGCGCGAACAGTGTGAGATTGGCGCCATTTTTCACCGCTGCGTTCGGCCACCATTGCTGAAATGCTGACTCGACCTTTCACCTTTATAAACGTGTGCCAACTACGATTTGCATCTCATCGTTATTTGGAAATATTTTAACTTACTCGATTTAACATGTTGCATCTAATATTTCCTAGTTCATATACTGGCGACATTTGATTTTTTTTTGGTAATAGTTCCGGCTGTAAGTTTAATCCATATATCTAAACCATATCTGTGCCTGTAAATGTTGAGTAGTTTAAGAAATACTTAACAACACTATAGATGTTATATTAACTCTGCCCTTTTAAAGCATACAAAGACGTAGATATGAAAATATATGCAAAATCTGACTTCAAACAATCTCAAAAATAAAAGGAAATTTACATTATCCTTCATGAAAATACTTAAGTAAATTGCAAGCAATCATTCTTAAAAGTCGAGTAGGCACGTGATTATATAAAAGTACTCGTACGTACTTTAATATTAATGCACCATATTGAAACATCAAAGTAAATGTTTTAATTTTTTGTTATATTAATATTTCTTTGATATTTTATTGGGAAATTATTTTAATTTTCTGAGATGGATTCGATTACGTTTCATTCACAAATATAATTACAACTCCTTACAGCGCCATGACACTTTTGCGACGTCTTTGTATTTGATTTAATTAAAGTTAATTTTGTCGTATTTAATGTTGAAACCTATTATTACTGTTATTAAATATTTTCCTTGAGTTCTACTTATTCTGAAACTAATTTTTAAAGTTTTCGTTGATTAATATTCTGTGTGTGCTGTTTTAATTTTGACATGATACGTGACAATAGTATTGTATAGAAGAAAGAAAGAAAGTTTATTTGTAACTTGTCTCAAAGGTTTCAAATTTACAATCAAGAGCAAACGAAAAAGAAAGTAAAAATAAGATTTGATGAAGCACATTTCAAATTAAGTTACAAATACGACTAGACTATACCTACTAGTATACTTACTAGTATTTATTTTTATATGAATTGTAACCAATTTTAATATTTATTTTTATTCTAATTTTATACACCACCTCCAGTGGTAAAATGTAGCGGATAAACATAACAACTGTAACATCATAAATTACCTATATTTACAAAATAAATTATTGATTGATTGCAACAAACGCTATGTATCTTTACTCCTTTTATAAGGAGTTGACAAAGTTGTTATTTTTGTATATATGTGTCCTTATGTAAGCATAAGCTCGCATAGGGACATACATACAAAACAAAACATATCTTCAAAACTACGCAACGGTATTTGATTCGTGTTTTTAATAGATAGTGTGGTTCAAGAGGATGACTTTTATGTATAATTTGTTAAGGTTTAGTTTCTAATTTTCACGCATACGAAATTGCAGGCAACAGCTAGTTTTTTATACACTTGATAGTTATCTAGTACCTGTGTAGTAAATTAAACGTAACTAAGCTTAGTTTATGTTGGTCAAGTACTGTTAGTTGTTAGGTAACTAGGATATACTAGGCTGTATCAAAATGTAAGGATTATGTATTCGGATTGTTGAAATATGACTAGGAATTGATAAAATTAAGACGATAAAAATTATTTTTAGGTAGATTTTTATTCTACAGCTGTCGCTTGTACAGATATAAATATATCATTTTTGGGCCTTTTTCTACTTATATACTCATAATAAATAAGTTCTTTTGTTTAGCATTCAAGCAATCTTTAAGAAACAGTTTCAAGAAAAAGAGGTTATAGTAATACTTTATCTAACAATTTTTCAAACAAACTAGTTAAAGTTATTCTGTTATATCATATCCTCTCAACTGGCTAGCCTGTAGTTAAATAATATTAAGTTATCTGCCAACAAAATACGTATTTATTTTGTAATCCGCCCGTCTGTATTACATCACAGTGGATGTAATTTAATAGATGTTCGCAAACTGACCCAATTTACCATGACAATACCTTTCATAAGTTTATTTCATTGTTTGCCGTATTAATTTTAGCAAAGATTTTTAGAATATAAGAAAGATTTGTGAAGTTCTTACAACAGTTCTTAATTTAAGCAGAATATTTTATCGGCAAAAGAAGGTTACACTCAAAACTAGCCTGGTTAACATGGTAAAGAAGACAAAATAACCTAATTTTATGGGAAAAAGTCTATGCCTAATGTTTATATAGGGCTGATAATGAGAAGCTATTCGTTAAATGTGTTCCATATTTGTAAACGTTAGACATTATCAACACAATTTAGACATATATGTATAACATAATTACTGAACGTTTCTCTGGTCGTTAGTTCAGTATTTCAGCATGGTAAATCGACACCTGAACTCATTAATGGCTGCGTTGTTATACGTGAACTTTAGTTTGTCTAACATTTGAACACACACGCTCTAATTACACCCCCTATTAGTTCTCTATTTATAGTTTTAGTTTCATATATGATTGTCAGTCATGCTATGAAGATATTAAAATGTATGATATTACAACATGTGTGCGAACTATTTAAATTAAATAACTTTTTCACGGATTTAGCCATTATTCTTGTTTTATATCAACAAAAGACACTTCACAGCTTGGCTCTACCCATGATCATAGTTCTGGAGATTCCGGTAAGATTTCCAGCGAAAAATGCGCTTCAAAATCCTTAAAATGTTCTTTTATTCATAGATCATGTTTGTTTTAAAACCGATACCTATTTAACATTAAACATTAGGTTATTGTAAGGTCTTATACGTTAACTAGGTCAATATTTTGTAATTATTGGTTTTCCATACTAATTTAAGGACATCTTGGCCTTAATATTTTTCTTGGTTGTTAACCACAAAGGTCCAGAAACGAAATAGTTTGGACAAAAAATACATGTGACTACAATTGCATCCAATAAATTTTTCAAAGGACCAGATAGGTCAAAACTTTATTAACTTTGAAATATTTAGAAAGAAGAATATTTATTGTATAGTATTTTGTCCCAGGCTCACCCTAAACGTAAGTGAACCATAAAAATTGAAAACCATAAGCAGTTCAAGAGCAAAGTTTGAACAAGTCTTAATTGACTCTACGTTGAAGTTTGTGCTTGACAACAATCGACTTGGATTCTTAACATTCCCAACTTGTCCAAAGTTTGAGTCCCTATTCACGATTAATAACGGGAGATAAGCGATCGACAAGATTTATAGCTACCAGTAATAATTTATAGGCGTTAATGTCCGGGAAAGGGGTGGATGTGTTTAAGAAGCATAATACGTTTATTGTTTGCTAAGGTCTTGGGTTTCACACACTATATTTTATTCAATTAAACTTATATAGGCATACGTTTTCTTAATATAATCAATTTTTCTACTAAAGTTGTAGTTTCATAAACCTGAGTATTACAGGATCATGCCGGTAGCATTAAGTCCGCCATTGTATTCATGATGGATGAAATTTTTAAATAAATCAATAAATAAAAATACATTTCAAATTACTGAATTATTACAGTTTCTTACTGTCGGATTCTGATGGCGCCTTTGCCATTTGTTTGTTTTGTGCGATAATAACGATCCTAAAATCTAGATTTTACTTCATATACCTATGTAAATAAATTATTGCTTTTGTATATTGAACTATTATGTAATGTTACAATATTTAACAATATAGGTAGTTGTTAGCCCAATATTCCGCGTTGTCGTTCGTTCACACGAATACGTCATACGCAGAACGAAACTCTATTTTACCTGTAACATGATAAATTGACATAAGCTGATTATATTACTGCGCCTACAGAACAGGATAGCGTAAACTATAGAGGTGCGACTAATCGTTTGCGATTTGTCGTTGATAGTTTTTGCATATTATAAAAAAAAATTGTTTAGGAACTTTATCTCAACAATGATTCTTATAACAGAAGCAAATATGCTCAGCTTGGAACAAATTAACGTTGTGTGAAAATATGACCATGAATATTTTCTTTGTGTCGTTTGTCGGTTAATTATTGTAATGCAGTTCTTTATGTTAAAATATTCTTATTTACTATTCCTGCGATTACTTAATATGCCTTCTTTTAACTAAAATTAACATGATTCAGACTTCAGACATTTGTATATTTAATGGGTTTTATACTTATCCAATAGAATTATGTTTTCACTTATTGATTTTAGCAAATTGAAATTGTCTTACTCTTTGAAGTCGGATACCAAAAAAGTGGTAACAGTATGGAAATATATTAAGATGTTCTTTTCTTTTCAGGAGACACAGTATGTCCGAGTGGCATGTTCAAATGCCCCGAGGGCAAATGCATCCCCGCGCTATGGGTGTGCAACTACCAGCGCGACTGCGACAAGGGCGAGGATGAGTTCCAGTCCTGCCGTGAGTAGCCAGCCTTATACCTACACTTATATGCTTGTATTTTGTTACAAAAATAGTGAACACGTAACTCGTCTATTAGATATTCTGTTACGGAACGTAGAAGTGTTGTTATTGGTGTTAAAAAAAACATATTTTATAAAATGTATACTGTCAATAAAACAGTTTACAAGATTATAGAACTTTGCAGTTTTGTTACAATTTATATTTATGACATTTTTATATGATTTGATTCCTAAGTTTTCTTTTTATTGCAGATAACTATTAATATAAAACTACATGAATATTACTGAAATATGTCTAAGAATCACTGATAGAAATTTTACATTTATATTTTGCACGGACTTCCTAGAGCGTATATAGCGTATTTTTATTTAATATTACAATCATATTTATGTATTTTGATAAATTTTTCTCTTAGCTGACTTTTATGATTGTTATATAAGAATGTAGAATAATGGTATCCTCTCCTCTCCAGCCAATTTACGTCCCACTGTTGGGCACGGGCCTCCTCCACGTTGGAGGGATTATGGTCTACTGTGCCGCGCTGACCAGGCGTGTTGGCACAGGGTTTATTTTCGAGTTTCGTCTCTCTCACAAGATGTTATCTGTGTGCAATATCCATTAGCTGACTTTTACAGCACCCTTGGGAGGTGATGGGGTGGTGACACTTGTATTCTTAATCCGTCACCACATGGAGGGATAATAATGGTATATGCATTCCTAATCCGTTACCTTACTTACAGTTAAAGCAATTCTAATTATTGTTTTCTAAACCTACCTGATACCGAGCTAATGTTTGCTGAATTGTGACTACATTTCAAACATACCAATCGCTGTGAAATGAATGAATTTGGTCCGCGCTGTCTGAATTATTAGCGGCGTGTCACTAATCAAGCACATTGTCAATAATACAGCTCAGTTTTGAGTTCACTATACCTAGAACGACCATTTTAAATACCTAGGTATTTAGCTAAAACAAACCAAAATATCTCATTTCTTAAAAACTTAAAAAAAAGCTTGTGTACTGTGTCTGAGAATCTTTGATATATTTTCAGGGTTCTGTATGAAACGATAATACCATACTACTGAGACTCCGCTGTCGTCCGTGTAACGTCCTTATATTATAACTAGCTGTTCCTTGCTGTAAATTAAATCAATCGAATTGCAATATTCTTGTTTTTGAAATAGATATTCATGGACGCAATGTCCTCTGGTCCCAAGCTAAGCTAATATGCTTGTGTTATGGTTACCAGAATACGGATAGACTACATATACTACTTTTGTAAATACATACTTATTACACACCCAGACGCAGTAGAAACATTTGTATGACATTTATAAATATCACACAAATAATTGTCCCGTGCGGGAATCGAACCCGCCACCGAACGGCAGTCCGCTACATGAACCACTTGACCACGAGGCCCGTCATTCACACTATTAATATTAAATTTCAGTTAAAAGTTGTGTTTGTAGAATTGGTACCACTATACATATAACTATATCATATCACTTATGTACATAATTAAATAACACGCTACGGTCAGCGTGAAGCGTGTACAATACGCGTGATTGTTCCACCAGCGTGTTCCTATTGTCATGAACAAAATATAACGCCATTAGCTATTCAGGCGGGCCGCATTCAGCTTTAGCGTTTCAATTAGCATTCGCACATGTAAATATGGGATTACGCCATGATTTGTTGGCCACATTCGTGCATTATCAGCTACAAGTATTTTTACACTGGCAATTATGGTAGATATGCTATTAAAGTAAATTGTGTTTCTTGATGATCTTCAAAACTTAGGTAGTGGTAGTGGCTTTTATACAAAAAGCCGTATTCGGTTATAGATTGAAATGGCTATTGGTATGATAGATACAAAAATTTGTACTAGGTCTGGCTGTTTTCTGTAATAAACAAAATAGCTGTCATCACAAAAGAGGAGCCTTACTTATAATCGCGAATGATTCCGCGAATGCTAACAAGTATAAAAAGTACTATATAAAAAAAAGTTGTGTAAATATTATCTTTGTTAACCTATAGTTAAAATAAATAATAAAAAATGCTCTTTATTCCAATTCGCGGACGATACGTGCTTAAAAGTAGCCGATAGGAATGTGACCACAGCGCAAAATAAAATTCAAACTAACTTCGATTTGTTATGTAAGTGGGCACATGATGTTGGTTTAGTGATAAATTATGAGAAGACAAAATGCATGCACATACATTCTTCTCGACTCAATTATGAATCAAATCCAGTCATAAAAGCGCACGAACATCAATGTTTACATAATCAAGCGTTATTATCCGATCATTGCCTATGCACAGAAATACAATTTGTCACTTAACATAAATATCTCGGTCTTCTTATCGATAACAAATTAAACTGGAAACCACACATGAATCATGTATGTAATAAATTAAGAGCAGTGCTGGCTAAAATGATTTTATTAAAGACAAAATTACCATTTACAACATTAAAAATATTATATAATGCTCTAGCTGATTCAGTAATAAGCTACGGACTCAGCAGCTATGGTAGAACATATAAATCACACATAATAGAAATATACAACTTACAATTAAGATTACTTAAAAACATTGTTTCCTCTTCTGTTAAAAATAAATATCGTAATAAATATGTAAAACTGTTTAAACATTGTTGTGTGATTGATGTCTTTAGTAAAATTAAAATGTTTGTCCTGTGTGAGGAGGTTGATAAGATTACTTTACTAAAAGAGCGGCATCGACCGCCACAACTGCGTAGTCTTACTTACCTACCGAAGTATGTAATACCTACATATAATAATGTTTACGGCAAACGCACATGGCAATGTATGTTGCCCACTATATTAAACGATCTACAGGACGATATTGTAACAGAAATTGTAATTAACCCAGACAAATGTAAATCGATTCTTGGATGTTTATACCGCACAAGAAAAAAAAAAACTTTTTGTGAGTGAAGACAGCGACACATAAACATTTATAGTTTCTGTTCTGTAATGTATTGATATGTAATGTATTTTATACCATGAATAAATAAATAATAATAAAATAAAAAAGTTTATATGTAGATAAAAGGAAATTAATTTGCTAAGAATTAATTATACTTATTCGCTAAGTATATGAAACAGCACAAATGTTAAATGTATGTTCGGGAACTACGTTCATAGCAGTAACATTCTTGTCTTATTACATACGTAATTTATGCTCGGGTCAGTATAGAATTCTAATAAAATGCCAGAGGCTTCACAAAGGTGTATGCGATGAGAGCCTATTGCAATTTACGTAAAAGGGGACTTTATGAAGAGGGCAGGAGATGGGGGGAAGATCGATGCAACCGCTTGTGGCTTTTTATCGGTGCTCCTCATTGATAGATTAAAATAGCGCTCAGGAAAACTTCTACAAATAGTCAGCTTCCAAGCTCGCTTTCGATATCGAGAATTATTTGATATAAATTGATACATTCCCTTCATAAATTAGTGAATTATCTAATCACTATAATGAAATAATAGAGTTGTTTGTCAGTCACGTTCTAAAAGTACATTGAATATACTTTGTGTGGAGTTCAAAAGTCCAATGTTTGATGTTACGTGAGAGTATGAGGTCACGGCGGCCACTGGCGACCAGGACGTGAGGCACAGTAGAGACGTGAGGTCTAACCTCTCTCACTGATTGTAATCAAATATTTGACCTTACTTACTCATATGTACACTTAACTTTATGAAAGGTAGTTTTTAAATTAGGGTATATTTGAAACGTAGTTGATTACACATTTGTTTGTATACAAATATTTGAACTGCAGTGTTTTTATTACATTAATTTTTTTTATTACAAAGGGTTTTGTATTGTTTTGTTATGCCAATTATTGTACAATAAACGAACATAACTATGTGAAGTTCTATTCCAATAATAAAAGATGCTTTATCCAAAGAGAATTGGGTTTATCTGTGTTTACAAAATATAAACAAAAATAAGTTTCTAAAGTAATACGCTACTTACATACATATAAAATTTATGATAAATCCATATAAAAAGAATTTGTATGGTTGGATCGAGCTCAAGTTTTTTATTTCTCGTTTATGATGTTCCGTAGTTAAATGATGGTATTCATGATAAAAACTAGCAGTTTGTTTATTTGTCACGTTTGTAGTGCTGTAGTGCACAGTAGCGATTGACTGCGCTGATATAATTATCTGTAACGTCGGTTAACAGGAGACTCTATCGTGACTGCCATTGATGACTGAAGTTAAGCCGCTTGACTTGGTTTTTTTGGTCACACAAAGTTTTTCATCGCAGTCACACTACTTTTTTAATTGAAAACAAAGCTCAATCAATGTTTTGGCATTAGATTACGATCAAAATGCACACATTAATTATATTATATTCATTGTTAAAAATGTTGATGCAATGAATTAGAAATTTGCTTGGTTTAAAGATTTAAAATATACGCTTGGATGGCCTGAATATTTATTGAATCACCACGTCATCGGTTGTTAATGAGTGTGTGAAAATCACTTTTAAAGTTCCCATTACATAGATTAATACATACATAAGTTAGAAGCTAACTAAAGAGTGTTGAGAATACTTTTATGCAGTATTTGTAACCATTATTTCTCAATTAGGACCTTTGAACAATCATACCTTTTGCCTTGTGAAAATCCTACAAAAATCTTTATATACACCAGTGAATATATTTTATTTATATAACAGTGTATAAGTGTTGAGATTCATCTGCGCTTACATACAATCGTATTGTACTCGTCCCCTGAGCGTCATAACTTAACCGATGGCTAGGAAAACAGCACCTATGCGCTGTGCTACTCATTTATCTACCTCGCTATATTAAACGTTGTACATAAATAGCTTACAATTCTGTGCAACATTTGATTTATGTTACAGACTAACTAATACATGCGGCTTTATCTATGTTCATTAGTTATCTATCCGCTTCTGTGCGTTTTTGCGTGATTACGAAATATTATTACTGTACCAATATCATATATAGGTATGTATTTTATGTATTTTAAAGTGGTCAGTTTTTTATTTGTTTTGACCCAATTGCCAGTTCATAGTAACATCCATTGTTTGGTTCAAAATTAACTTGCATTTTACCAATAAATTGACTTTATTTCTCGTCAGACAATTATTTGTGTTGAGTACGTCCATTTTCTGACACTGATTGATGGGGCCCGCGCAATTATCTTTTGCTGCATTTATTGCTACGTGGAAGCCAATTATCGCATTCGTTTCAGCCATGAGAGAAATTTAAATTATTTTAAATGCCTTTTTTGCTAATCGAAACAATATAAACCTTTTCACAATATTCCTAAAAATATTTTAGTAACATATTTTTTGTATAAATTGTCAAATAAACAAATTCTAAAACAGGTATGATAGACATTAAAAGTTTTTGCCTCTACTCTTATTGGTAACAAGGCTTTGAAACCATGACATGAAAAGCGCTACGCCAAACGAACAACACGGCTCTATTGAAAGTGAAACAAAGAAATCGTAGCACCCTCGTAGCGCCGTAGCATGTGGCGTAGACACAGTGCTACTATTTCGTCTAATAAACTATGCACGATTTAAATAGCAAATATAACGTTTAGTAATGCATTTTCTAGGCAGAACTTTAATAGACAGTGTCTATGTCTTTTCTACTAATCTTATTTCTCCAGCCTGTAATTGTTCTGGCGAAATATTATATAACATTTACTTTTTCTATTTATATTTTTTCATATCATTTAATGGTATATGAACTACAAATAAAAATATTTAACAAAATCAGTCTAAATCCCATTATAGTTAATGTAATTGCAAGTCCTATGTGAACATTTTAATCTGGTAAAAATGCAGTACGCTTGTGACGTCACACGTCGCTACGAGAGTTGACGTGGACAAGTGACGTCTGTTACGTTACATGTTTGTTAGTGCTTTAGTTGGAATATCTAGGTATATACTAGAGCATTTATATTTTACTTATTATATACACAGAGAAAAGAAACAATATGAGCAAATAACATCTTTCGTGAGAGACTGATAACCGAAATGAAAACCTGATCTGACCCGCCTGGTTAGCTGCTTATAGTAGACTTAGAACCCTCTAGAATTGGAGGACGCTTAATACATTACATAATTAAAGTAATACTCGAGCTACGTAAACCTGATTGGATACTGTATACATAGGTATACGGTCTTATCAGTCTATTTTAAATTACGCTTAGTTTGGGACTATAGGATGTTGTTGCTGGTTACGATCTTAAATTATTAACTTGTACACTTGTTTTATTTTTTTCCTAAAATATTTGTAACTATTTTTTATTACCTTTTAAACAGCTCAAAGAATTATCTAAGGTTTATCTTTTAAAAAATCTTAAATAATATACATTTATTCTTGGGCAAAATATAAATTATTATTAATTAAATGCCAAACGTTAGAATAAAATTGAGTTGTGAATATAAGCGGGTTACACACTGCACTCCGAGCCGCAGCGACGAGAGCTGCTACACTCGTCCGTTGATTGAGTGCCGGCGGTGATTGCGTTCAATCTTCTTTGTACTAATGACACAATTGATACCGACATTGTTAACTTTGTACAGCTTTAACTAGTTGAACGATGATTGCATTTTTTAAATCTTATTCAATATTACATCTGCAAAGATAAGGTTCATTTGATTTTTAGTTTAACATTTAGACTTTCCAACAGATAAAGTAGAATTGTTATGTAATTTGTAGTAAATTATCTATGTTAACACGTTTTTATGGGCTTCGTTCTTATCTATTTATTAATGTACCTAAATAATTAAACGCACATTTTACCATCTTCCAAAATACGGAAACATTGTGAAACTTTGCACACTTATTAAGGACTAAAGACAATGCAATTATTACAAAAATATCAGGCATTTTCAGTATTAATTTGCATTTTAAGCGAGTTTTTCTGTTCTTTAATGTGAATGTTTATTATTTTCAACAGCGCCGCCAGAATGTGAAGCTGGACAGCTAACGTGTGGTCAGTATGTGTGGAACAAGACGTATTGTATACCGCCGCACCACCGCTGCGACATGCAGGTGGACTGTGTCGACGGCACCGACGAAGCTGACTGCAGTGAGTACTACACTTTATTTTACTCTTATTTCTATCTACTATTATACCTATATCTTATTTTACTTTATTTACTCAGTGTAAGGTTTTAGTTAACTTATTAATAAAAAATATATTAATAGTATTCTCGTCTCTAAATTGTTTATTTCTTTATATTGCACACCAGAGTTTGTTGGAATAACAGTGTATTAAGATTATATACACGTAGAATTATCGCAATATTATCGATTGACTATGGGATGGGATTAAAAATAAATGTATAACATAATTTCGACAGTTCATGTAATACTGCAACTTTACAGGTTTTTAAATACACCTAAAACATGACAATATGGCGAAATAAAATACGAATATGATAATCATAGCCCAAGAGATACATTCGTTATTACAATTCCAATTTACTTGTATGTTCATAATTAAGGATCAGATAAGAGTTAACGGAACTACATTGTGTTATCAGTATTAACCCGCCTCCATTATAATATGATTTAGCAAATATCTTAGCGCCCTCCCCTGTCAATTCCATTCACATCCGGTCGATAGAACCTTTTCGTTAATCGCCTTTCACTCATCATTTCCACGTGGCCGAATACGAGGATTCCTTTCCCAATCCTCGACACTACATTTACCAAATAAATAAATAAATAAATATTCATGGACATTTCACACAACGTCCTCTGGTCCCAAGCTAAGCTTATATGCTTATGTTATGGGTACCAGAATACGGATATAATAATAACATAGTAAACACCCAGACGCAGTACAAACATTTGTATGACATTTATGGATATCACACAAATGATTTTCCTGACCGGGAATCGAACCCGAGACCTCGCGATCGCCAGTCCATTACATAAACCACTCCACCACGAAGCCCGTCAAATAAAACGTTATTATGTAGTTATTCATTTATAGAAATGTGACCTTGGTTAACGAATAGATATCCAACTCTTGTGGAAGTCCTCTATAAAATTCGTTTGTTATCACATCATTCGGCATTTATTACATGACTAAGGTAATTTTACTATAAATTTATTAGTTGACTGCTTATCCATCAGTTTATTAATCGTAAATATACATTAATTTTGATATTAAATGCTATAAAACTATAAACAAATCTTCAATAAATTAAACAGTACAATAATCTGGCAACACTGAGTTAGACGGCGCACTTTCTACCCGAATACGGTCTGGAACGTATTAAAAGTTAGAACTAGTTTAGTTTATTCCCCTACCTACAGGGAAATGTAGACAGAATTGAAGGGATACTATCAAAACATATTGCAATTTGCAAATATAAAAAAGTAAGAAATTAATTGAACAGAATGAAGAATACATTTAAAAATAAAAAATTTGGCCAAAAATACATAATTATACGTTAGTTACACAAAAACATAATAATATAGGAACATTATATCTAATTTAAAAAAAAAGTTTAATGGCTTGATATCCTGAAACTTAAATAATGGTCGAGTTGAATAAATTTAATACGACTCCATTCCTCTCCAGAACTCCAGTGATATTTTAAGGGCCTACATCAATATTATCGTCGACATGTACATATTAACACAGCTAGTAGGTATAGAAAATGAAGAATTAGGGATATTTTTTTGTTTACTCAAAATCTACTAAATATATTTTAATTCTGATTTACGTGTTTCTATATATAATAGTTACTTATGTTTTTAAAGTTATTTCATTAGTTAATACGCGATAATAGACCGACAAATGAAAAAAATAAAAAATTAGAAAACTTCGTACATAGAAAAATGCTCGAAGCTATTTTGATATCCTCTTAATTCTGTCTTGAATTGGAATCGAAATCTCAATTCTTAATTTATAGTTCATAAATTTTTAAAGATTTGTTTTTTACTAATCGTATAAAGCTGAAGTTTGTTTCTTTGTTTGTTTTAACGCGCTAATCTCAGGAACCTCTGGTCCGATTTGAAAAATTCTTTCAGTTTTGGATTGTCCATTTAGTGAGGAAGGCTATATAACATTACGCTGTGACTAATAGGAGAGAAGCAGTAGTGAAAAACGTTACAAAAACGGGGAACATTTTCTAAATTCTAGCCGTACAAAGTAGCGGGCAACAGCTAGTAACAAATAAATATTAAAAATAGATTGTACTTTATTTTATGAACTAGCTAATGCTAGCGGTTCCACCCGCGTTTATAGTTAGCAGCAACTCCCCAAATCTTAACAAATTATATAAAAAACCATACTTTTAAACTATAATACGTGTATAAAAAACATCAAAATACATTGCATAGTTTTGAAGATTTAAGCTTATATAAGGACATACATACAAGAATAGCGACTTTGTTTTATAATAAATATAGATGTAATCAAATCTTTATTGATGATGTGAATATAATGACGATAGTAGACCTCATAAAGTTGTAGGATGTGAATTCTATATGATGCGTCGATATGTGTACCAGTAATCGTATGGGAAATAACCGATAGTGCCTCAGTTTGTATGTAATTTACTTTAAGTAATAATATTTGTTAGATATTCTATATCTTTGCCTTTTTATGAACGTAGATGAAAATTCAGAAAATATTTTTGAGGTAAAAAGGACACAAGCACATCACTAAAAACGATTAAATTTATGTTTTCTTTAAGGTCCCGTAATCTGTACTAATAATATAAAGCTGAAGAATTTGTTTGTTTAAACGCGCTAACTAATCTCAGGAACCACTGGGCCGAATTAAAAAAATCTTTTTGTTTGGTTTGACAGTAATAAAAAATTTTCTTTCTTTCTTTCTTTTAGATACGGTATTTATCGAAGAAGGCTTTAGGCTATATAACATCACGCTACGACCATTAACATCATTCTCCTGCACTTATCCCGTTATTTTGGGTCAGGAATATAACGTATATATTAAAATGACAACCCTTTGTGCGTGAGAGTTTTTTTTACTTTCACGGCATGTACATCGAATATTGCAACGATTTGCACATACGTAGGCAATATACACGTAAATGTTGGTTATGTAGCACTTCCATAAGTTATTTAGAATAAAATATTATATTGACTTTTTTAGAGCTGGCTTTTAGAACTAAACCAATATGTGACTTAACTATTTAGTCTAGTTAAATTGAACTAAATAGTCAATAGTTTAGTTTGTATTGGATTTAGTGAAGCGCATGTTACACGATAGGATTTAACGTGGCAGTATTAATCGGCTTACTTCGCTTCATACACACTACACTATACTAATATGCAAAAGCTAAATTGCTGCAATGTAATCCGGAATACTAGAATTTAGTATTCATAGCATAAGAGCTACAAGATATTTTAGAATAAACAATAATTTCCAGAAATAATTAATAAATATTCGCGAACATTTCGCACGTGACAATGTTATTGTTTACCATCACATATAAGTTAAGCTTATATGCTTTTGTTATAGGTACCAGAATACGGGTAGACTATATATGCTATTTTTTTTTGTAAAGACATACTTATTATACACAACACATTTAAATGACTTTTCTATTTTAATATTGAAATCGTGTTAGTCATTTTATCCGTTAACAGTATCACTGATCTCATAACAGTGAGTTTTACAAATATACACTTCTATTTTTCGAGTGTAAAAAGCCGTGTTACTAATACCCTATTTCTTAAATAGCAATTTTTATCATTAATCTTTCTAATAGTACTAAACTTTGCTTTCAAAAGTAACATTTAGGCTAAATCCTTGACATTAATACCTCAAAGCGATTAGTAGCTCTCTTGCTTTTAGTCTGTATTTTGTAGCTATTCACTCGCGCTTTGTAGCTCACCCGTTTACATTCAGTTAATTATAATTAGCGCAGCTCAAAAGTTCGCTTTATGTTCAGAATCAACTCCACGTATAAGTTTTGTTTATTATTAATATTAAGTTAGTGTCATGTATCTACTCTAGTTTAATATTTAGATGTTTGATTTCAAAATTTTATTATGTCAAGTTTGTTGCCAGTTCAAATGTAGGAAAGGGCAAGTTAGAGGCTTTATTCTTGCGACGAGTTGTTGCAACCATTTGGCCTGCGACATAAAAATTCTTTGATATTCATAACCTGTGTGTTAATAACTTGAGGTTGAGCTAATACTGACGTTAAAACGTTATAAAATATCTTTGGTTTTGAAATGAATAAATTGTTTGTATTATGTATAAATAAAACTGTTTAAATACTGTGTTGGTCGCCAGTGAGCTGTAAATTGTATCATTTTATTTGCTGTTTTTACATTTCAAGTATTTTTCTCAACGTACATTTTATTTGAAATGTTTTGAGGGCTCCTGGAAAAATGTTTTCATTTGCATTCCTACTTTACCTTACCAGCTATTACGGAGCAATACTTAAATAAACATGGCACCAAAATACACCGTCCTATTTCTTTTAAAACTGTACTTGCAAACGAAGTGGCTCGACCAGTGTGCTTGAGCTTCCTCCCTGCTCTATGTACGAGTACTTTTGATGATTAGGAGGGTGTTTGTCTAAAATCTCACGGCTCATTCTGATCTGGTCATAAGCGTAGAAAGTCCCAACAAGTGGCCAAGTTTTAATGGTGTGGAAATTGCGTTTTTGTTTGGTGCTCGTATCACTGATGTGCCTGTTTTCATGTAAATCTGTTGTCTTTACAAGTATTTTAATATTGCTGTCATGTTTTAATAGAATGTTTGGGACTATATTATTTACTCATTTAAATTTATTAAAATTTAGATAAAGCGTTACAAACATTTCAATCATGCCATTAAATTCCATTTTATCAAAGAATTACTAAAATTGGTTGAGAGTTTTTTTGTCTATCGTATCAACAGGTCGTATATGTGTAATGAACCTTACTACATTGAATACAACTGAATATTTATGAGCCGGCTTTTGCTCGTGGTTGTCAAAAAATAATCCCAATATTTGACAACAATAATCACTGCAACTAAGAAGGCAATTAATGAGACCGTTCTTTTGTCTATCTTATTTTAATTGGGATGCAAAGTTATGTTGTGAAGTGAAGACAGTTTGCCCTCTCAGTTTCAATAACATAATGGGTCACGTTGTCCCAAAGTTTGGAAAGCAAAGTGCAGCGTGACGTTAGCTTACCCAATCACAAACTTAAGCTTTAGTGTTAAAATGTTCATAGGTACTAGTCGGCATGTATGTACTTTCAAAACTTCATCCCTTTGGTTATATTCTGTTGAAATTAGTTACAAAACCTCTATTTTTGAAAACCTATCCTTTTTTATTGAAATATAATTTTAAGAATAGATGTGTCACCGTCTCATTTCTGCCTATCCGTGCCGTGCTCAAAATTCGGGCATCTATCGGCTAAAGAGGCTATGGTCACAGACATACCAGATGATGGGTGAACGTTTAAAATATAGGACAAGTAACTTTAGCCTGGCTAAATCGTACTTCATACAATAATGACGTTTCATATTACGTAAAGACTGTATCGTAGACACACATACCTAGATATATTTTCACGCACACATAGTCGAGTGACTGATGTAGCGTTAGACACTACATCTGGTATATCTGTGGGTATGGATGAAAATGTATTTGCTTAAAAACAAATCGAACCAAACCAATATTCGTTAACTAACAACATCACTACAAAATTACAAAGGCGCTCTGCTCCAGCCTTCATTCCACTTACTTAATACATTAAATATTTAGCTACGACTACAGATTTCACAAGATTTTTATACTAAAACAACGCACAGCTGTTACGTTAGAGATCACCATGACAACAAATCGCCTTTTGATACAAGCTTGACACAGATGTTTCAAGTTTTTGAATAGAATAATTTAACTTGTTTCTCAATAATTGACTGGGGTCTTTAACACAGACCACTATCCACTATGTTGCCTAGTTAATATTTCAGTTTTTGAACATAGGATACGTTTCATATCAACGTCCCGCTGTTGGGCACGGGTCTCTTCAACTTCGATGGGCTATTTTGTCTGATACGCCGCGCTAACCATACGTGTTGGCATAGGGTATAGTTTCGAGTTTTCCATGTCCCACAGAAGATAATTATCCTTTGTGATGCTAAAGTTAGCATACAGAACTAACATTAATTGTTTTAATCTACGACCATACTTTAAAACATTTAAACTATAGTTAGTGGTTTTAGTGAAATTGTATCTTTTGAATTAATAAAAATCTTCTTTGACTCCCAACTCAAGAACTAGCCGTGTAAAACTGTATGTGTATGGCTAGTAAACAGATAGTCTGGTTTTGGTTTTGTTTCTTTATCCGCCATGATAACAAGCGCCAATAGCTATGTTTCAAATTATTTTTATGTTTAATCTTATTACGTATTATATACATGGAGGATTTTTATTTGTTACGCATATTATCTGTCTTATGAGTAAACATGTTTATTGATATTAATTGACTCGATATTCAGAACTAGCCTTCACCTGGTAAAACTAGTACCTAGTATGTTTGTCGGCATTATCAACTGTTACGATTGGCTGCCATAGTAACAGTATTAATCAAATGAATAAAATCTAAATATTTTTGTATGTTTGTAACGAATAAAGTTATAAACTACTGGATAAATTTCGATAATTCTGTCACCTGACTAACATAGACTATATTCTTTGTAAAAAATGACCATAAATGACTGTCACCCGTTTGAAGCCGGGAAGAGCCGCTAGTTGTGTAATAAAAGAACGGTTTCGGTTACAAAAGTAAAAGCATCATTTTCAATAAAAACTAAACTATTATTAATGTCCAAATTGTACAACACTATTATTTAATTCCTTTGTTTCTTAGTCTAAAAGCATAAATTTATTAGTCTAAATGTTGAGAACCACAATCCTATTATCCTACTTAGTGTAATGTATGTAGATATATGAGGTGGATCAATCAGATAGAGAGGTCTCGTCCCCAATGGAGCTTTTGTTAGGTCGCGCCCGGCCATCGTCGGGTTCAAAGATTGTTGCATCTGTTATACATATGTGCGCCTGTTATGTACCAAACGATTAACTTATCATATTTTTGTCTGCGCACGGGCATCTCTAACTATTGATAACGTCACTATCGATGACGTCGAGAACTGACCGGTGCATCTGTCCTCGTGGCTCGTTGCGCGCGCGCGAAGCGGTTACCGAGCGCGAGTTAGTCGCAAAACACCTCTTGTTTGCAAGTTACGTCGCGATTTGAATGCGATTGAAGCGTTTTCCTTGCAATTGTTTCGCGAGTTAAAATTGTCACTAGAATTAATTGTTGATAAAACTAATTATCCTTGTTGTGTGAATCGATAATTACCATTGAAACAAAACCTTGAAATGTCATTGCGAAGTTGAGTATTCGCCATTTGTATGACAAAAAAGTATTATAAAAACTAGTGAATTTTGTGTCTCCATACTTAATACTATTTAATGTAAATTGAACTGTTTGATAACTATAACTGTGATAGTATAATTGCATTAAGACGATTGGTGAAAGTTCACGGCTTAAGTCGCGCCAAATGTGGTCATTTTGAGGACTTAAAGAGTTCGTGTCTGCCTGCATAAAGTTAAGTATAGTTTAATTAGCATTCTGCGTTATTTTGGCCAATTTATCGTAGTTAGTTAATGAAGCTATAGCTAGGGCTTGACACAGTGAAGACATTGTTGAAGAACAAAACAAGGTAAGTTTGTACTATTGTAAAGTTGTAACGCTGTGATATACAGTATATGTTCGTTCCTCTCGCGCCTGAGAGATATCACGCTTCCACTTAACCTATTATTAATTAGAACACCAGGTTGAACGCAACATATTTTGGTACCCAGAGCGTGGTTTAAACTCCGTTTCTCGAATGTTCCATGTTGAACAAACTATACCCTCATTATTTGTGAAAATTGATTTAATTAATTTAATTAATTTAATTTGATTAATTTGGTTGTTTGTTTGTTTAATCTAAATTGTTGGTATAGTTTTGCATAATTAATTTGAGCACTTGAATTGGCAATTAGATTTTAAAGGGTTTGATAATTGTTTGTGCTATTGCTAATCGTATTTGTTGTTACTCAGGTTATTATTTAATATAAATTATTATTTAATTATTGTCTAATATTGAACAACGTTATAGTTAAATTGTGGCGTTGTGCGTTGTATAATACAACATTTATTTTATACGTTTGTTTGTTTTGTTGGTTACCTTAAAATAAATAATTTAAGTCTTAAATTAATTGCACATTGGCAAGGAATTGTTTTGTTTGTTTGATTTAAAATATTTAAGATTTGATATTTGTTTAGAGTAATAGCGGCTTGTCTCATTGAAAGATATTTTGTTTTTCGCTATTGTAATATTGTTTGTTTGTGAAAGATATTTGTTTTTTTTTGTGTTATTATAAGATTGTTTGTTTCGTGCCGTTTGTGCTTTGAAGATGTCTACCGCCGCGTATAATGTTGTCCGCGAGACATATTCCGGGATTGCGACTCATTTGAGATGGTTCACGTCAGCTGCCGCCTTGGTGAAAAGGGAGAACCGAATCGAGGCATTGTTGGACAGGCATGAGAAATGCCCTACACGACTTCAGGAGGTGGAGGCGCTTTACCGGCGCTTCATCTTGCATCTGGATGATGTGCCCCTGGAGTCATTCCCCCAGGAGCGACGGGACCAAGTCCACGAGGACTACGTCCAAATTATGGACCTTGCCGACGACATCGCCCAGAGCGCGCGGGAGATTTTAGCCTCGCGCGCCGGAGTACCGGCTCACCGGGCCCCCTTGAAGACTCCCGTGGGCCTTTTGACCAGGTTACCCAACTTGGATCTTCCACGTTTTGATGGTCGATTAGACACGTGGATGGGGTTTATTGGTTTGTTTGAGAGCCTTGTGGACTCGAGGGACGATTTGGGTCCGTCTCAAAAACTGGCCTATTTACTCTCCGTGCTTGATGGAGAGGCGAGGGGCTTAGTACAGCACCTCCCAATATGTGACGGGAGCTATGGGATCGCGCGGGCGTTGCTCACCAAGCGCTATCACAACCAGCGCTGTCTGGCAGATACCCACGTCGACCAGATTTTGAACCTTCCCGTCGTGAGCAATGCTGCCCAGTTGAGGACCGAGCTGCTGAACCCCCTCCTAATAGCCACCAATTCGCTCAACCGCTTAGGACTGCCGGTTGCCAAGTGGTCTTACCTACTGGTGCGTATTGTGCTCAAGCGATTGCCGGTGTCTTTGAGGGCACGTTTTGAGCAGGGGCACACTAGGGATGAGGCATCTGCTCTCCCTACCTTTGACCAGCTCCTGACGTTCCTGGAGGACGAGTGTCGCATGGGTGACGTCATGGTCGCCGACACGCCGGTGGAAGCATCACGTCCCAGACCCACCAACCAACGGCGCAATGCCCAACCTGCACCAAGAGGAGGTACGGCCGCCCGCTTCGCTGTCGCTCAAGCTGCGCCACCGGACTGCCGGTTTTGCAAGTCGCAGGGACACCAAACGGTGCGGTGCCCAGACTTCGCGGTCCTGCACGTGGCCGCTCGTAGGCGGATTGCCCAGGCCCGCGGCTGGTGTTTCTCTTGCCTAGGGGACCATTACCAGCGCGCCTGCCACGACACTCACCCGTGTCCTATTTGCGGAGGGCACCATTTGAAAATCCTGTGCGCCAACGCGAATGGCCGTCGCGACCACGCGGGGTCGCCTTCGGGCGGGTATGCCAGTGGACACCGGGACCAGTCCCGCAACTTGGAGTCCGGCTCATCACCCCCACGCCGCGCAAACTGCGCTGCCGTTGATCGCCGAGTTGGTTCGGCGCGCAGCCCCACGGGCGGGTATGAAAGCGGGCCCCGGGTTCAATCCCGCACCTTTGTGTCCCGCTCGCCCTCCCCGCTTCCACGTGATCAAGCGAGATCACCTCCAGTAGTGTACCACGATTACCGTGACGCGCGTCCGGTACCACTACCGTCCCCCCCTCTGGCGGAACGTCCCCGTTTGGAGACGCGCAACCCTCGGTACGGACGCTCCAGGCGCTACGAACCGCCGTCTATGGCTCGTGGCAGTCGTCACCGAGAGGAGGCCGAGTTTAGGCACTACCCGCACTTTGATTTGCCGTCTCGGGACAACGGCGCTCAGTCGCCGCCACGCCAACATTAGGATGTTGGCGTCTGCCCCCGCTATGCACCGCCCCCTTTTGAGACCGTCCTCTTGCCTACGGCCCATGTCAGGGTCTGGGGACGGACGGGCGCCTCGGTTGTAGTCCGAGCGATATTGGACACAGGCTCACAGGGGTGCATAGCCTCGTCTTGGTTGGTAGGGCAGACTGGCCAGACTATTGAAAATTATTCAGATGTAATAAGGGGTGTCGGGAACGCCCCCGTGGCCACGGTAGAGGGCCGCGTTTGGTTTGAGTTCTCCCCCTCAAATTCTCCACGTCCGACGTTGGAATCGTCGGCCATTGTGATGGAGAATATCTTAGGCAATCACCCGCAAGTTCGTTTGTCTGCGGATGCGGTAAAATTGACCGCGGATTTGAATTTGGCTGACCCTAAATTTGACCTGCCTGGCACGGTCGATTTGTTGCTTGGTGCCGATGTTTTGGGTAAAATATTACTCGGCAAGGATCGTGTTTTGCAGCCAGGTGGCTTGGTAGCCCTCCGGACCATATTTGGGTTCGCACTGATGGGGCCTGTATTGAGGACTCCCCCCCCTGCCGAACTTGGAACGGCCTTGATGGTGGGGTCCGCCCTTTCTGACGCCGTGCAGAGATTCTGGGAAGTGGAGGAGCCACCACAAGCTCCCCGCTCTGATCCGGAGCATGAAGAGTGTGAGCAGTTCTACAAGACCAACACCAGTTATCTCCGTTCTGGCCGGATCATGACAAGATTGCCATTTCTCGCCGTACGTCCGCCACTTGGCGTCTCGCGGCCTATTGCAGAGAAGCGTTTGTTGGCGATGGAACGCCGTATGAGCAGGGACCCACTACTCAAGGAGAAGTATATTGACTTCATGCGGGAGTATGAGGATTTGGGACACATGTCTGTGTCAAAATTGGATTGGCGTTCGACGGAGCACTTCTTTCTCCCGCATCATGCTGTAATAAAACCATCCAGTGGTAAGTTACGCACAGTATTTGATGGTTCTGCGCAGACTACTTCAGGAGTGTCATTGAACCAGTGTCTGCATCCTGGTCCCAAATTGCTGAAGGACCTTTGTGACGTCATCACGCGGTTTCGACGTCATCAATTTGTTTTTGTGGCTGACATCAAGATGATGTTCAGGCAAACGGTAATTCACCCGGATGATCGCCGATACCAGCTGATATTGTGGCGAGAAAACCAGCAAGATCCCATGCTTGTCTACGAGCTCAACACGAACACCTACGGGCTGCGGTCTAGTCCCTTTTTGGCTATACGTTCGCTTTGGGAGCTCGCGGATCGAGAGCGTATGTCGTTTCCTCGCGCAGCCGCCATTTTGAAGGAGGACCTATATGTTGACGATGTGTGCACTGGCGCGGCCACGGAGAGAGAGGCCCTGCTCTTGCGTGACGAGTTGATTGGCATTCTAGCCTCCGCAGGATATGAGTTGCGTAAATGGATCTCCAACTTACCTGCGCTCTTGGACGGGCTACCGGATGACCACCAGCAGGATCCTCACCTATTTGAGAACCGTGACAACCCTACCATGATGTCAGTGCTTGGAATCCAGTACAGACCAGTCCAGGACATCTTTACATTTAATGTCAATTTGGATTCGCATCACACTTGGACGAAACGACTGGTTCTGTCGACTGTCGCGAGAACCTTTGATCCCAATGGCTGGATATGCCCGGTCATATTCTGGGCCAAATGCTTCCTGCAGAGGCTTTGGACTGCAGGTCTTGGATGGGACGAGCCACTTCGCGAAGCTGTTTTGAAGGACTGGCTCCTATTTGCTTCCTCATTGCCTGCCATCAATAGGATATCGTTACCCCGTGCTCTGCTTCCGCCAGGGAAGCACACCGCGTCCCTTCATGGTTTCTCGGACGCTTCGGAACGTGGGTACGCAGCAGCCGTATACTTGCGCACCGTGACCACAGATGGTCAGGTGAAAGTGTTGTTGGTCATGGCGAAGAGCAAGGTCGCGCCTCTTCGAACTGCCTTGACAATCCCTAAGTTAGAGTTGTCAGGGGCGGCCCTTCTTGTTCGCCTTTTGAATCACGTCATGTCCACCTTGTGCACGTCAATTGACATTTCCACGATATATGCATGGACTGACAGTCAAATTGTGCTATGTTGGCTGAAGACGTCAGTTCACACCTTAGAGGTGTTTGTAGCAAATCGTGTCTCTCAGATACAGAAATCGGAGACCCCGTTGGTTTGGAGGCATGTGCCTGGCGAGGTCAACCCTGCTGATTGTGCGTCACGGGGATGTATGGCCCCCCTTTTAGTTGAGCACTCTCTGTGGTGGGGACCTGAGTGGTTGACCAGATCAGAATCTAATTGGCCGCGAACTCCGGCCTTAGACATTGTCGCACTGCCTGGGTTGCGAACGCTTGCGCTCGAACGGCAGGACCGTCCGTTCGACCCCGATTTCTTACTTAATCGTTACAGTTCATTGGACAAATTGTTGAGTGTCACCGCTTGGATCAAGCGCTTCACGAAAAATTGTAGACATCCACAGAACAAATGTTTGGAGGCCTTCTTATCGCCACAAGAGCTCCAAGATGCTCTTCTTCACTGGGTTCGTTCTGTGCAAGAGGCACATTTTGAAGACGAGATTGACATCTTGAGGAAAGGCAAATCCAAGCTGTCTGGAGCCATTTGTAAGCTGAACCCTTTTTTGGATAGTGAGGGTCTTTTGCGTGTCGGAGGGCGTCTTAGGAACGCAAACCTCCCTTATGGATCTCGTCACCCCCTCTTATTGCCCAAGAGTGGCCACTTGGTGAACCTGTTGGTGACTGATCGTCACATCAAGAACTCCCACGCCGGCTGTAATGCCTTATTGGCCATTTTGCAACGGGAATTTTGGATTTTATCGGCCCGTCGGACGATCCGTAGTGTGGTCTTTCGTTGTATGCCTTGCTATAGGCTCAAGGCCCCTACCATGCAGCCTATCATGGGTGACCTTCCTTCGGATCGGGTCACTGAGATAAGGCCCTTTGCTGGAGTTGGTACGGACTTTGCAGGCCCCTTTTTTGTTAAGACCTCGACCCTCAGGAACAGTAAAACTGTCAAGGCTTATTTGTGCGTCTTTGTCTGTCTGTCCACCAAGGCGGTACATTTGGAACTCGTCTCAGCCCTCTCGACAGAGGCATTTGTTGCGACGTTAGATAGATTCGTGTCACGACGAGGACTACCGTCCTTGATTCGGTCGGATTGCGGTACCAACTTCAAAGGCACAAACAACTATTTAAAAGCGATGTATGATTTTTTGTCGGCTAACGAGACTGAAATTGCGTCTAGACTAGCTACACGTAGAATAACTTGGAGGTTCAGTCCCGTGTCATGTCCCCACTGGGGAGGAATATTTGAAAGCGTAGTAAAGGTTGCTAAGACACATTTGCGACGGGTAATTGGCGAGTCTGTATTGACCTTTGAAGAGCTCGCAACTGTGTTTTGCAAAATCGAGGCCGTTTTGAATTCACGCCCGTTGTGCCCGATCTCTTCAGATCCTAACGACTTGGAAGCCCTCACGCCGGGCCATTTTTTGATTGGGCAGCCACTGAACGCCCTGCCGGAATATCCCCTTGTTGATGTGAGACCTAATCGTCTCTCGCGGTTTGAATTGGTCCAACAACTCACTCAGAGCTTTTGGAAACGTTGGAATTTAGAATATTTGCACATTCTCCAGCAGCGCGTTAAGTGGACCGACAAGACTGATCCACCTCATGTTGGCGACCTCGTTCTGGTTAAGGACGCTAACTCACCGCCACTGTGTTGGCGCAGGGGGCGCATTCTCAACCTCGTCTTTGGAGCAGATGGAGTGCCCCGTTTTGCTGAGGTCCGGGTGGACGGTTCAATTTTGAAGAGAGCTGTATCAACCTTGTCGCGACTGCCAGTGAATTAGCGGCCAGGTAGTCCTGGCCGAGGCGGGTAGATGTTATGTACCAAACGATTAACTTATCATATTTTTGTCTGCGCACGGGCATCTCTAACTATTGATAACGTCACTATCGATGACGTCGAGAACTGACCGGTGCATCTGTCCTCGTGGCTCGTTGCGCGCGCGCGAAGCGGTTACCGAGCGCGAGTTAGTCGCAAAACACCTCTTGTTTGCAAGTTACGTCGCGATTTGAATGCGATTGAAGCGTTTTCCTTGCAATTGTTTCGCGAGTTAAAATTGTCACTAGAATTAATTGTTGATAAAACTAATTATCCTTGTTGTGTGAATCGATAATTACCATTGAAACAAAACCTTGAAATGTCATTGCGAAGTTGAGTATTCGCCATTTGTATGACAAAAAAGTATTATAAAAACTAGTGAATTTTGTGTCTCCATACTTAATACTATTTAATGTAAATTGAACTGTTTGATAACTATAACTGTGATAGTATAATTGCATTAAGACGATTGGTGAAAGTTCACGGCTTAAGTCGCGCCAAATGTGGTCATTTTGAGGACTTAAAGAGTTCGTGTCTGCCTGCATAAAGTTAAGTATAGTTTAATTAGCATTCTGCGTTATTTTGGCCAATTTATCGTAGTTAGTTAATGAAGCTATAGCTAGGGCTTGACACAGTGAAGACATTGTTGAAGAACAAAACAAGGTAAGTTTGTACTATTGTAAAGTTGTAACGCTGTGATATACAGTATATGTTCGTTCCTCTCGCGCCTGAGAGATATCACGCTTCCACTTAACCTATTATTAATTAGAACACCAGGTTGAACGCAACAGCGCCTCTATACTTGATTGTTAAACTTTATATGGGTTTATATTGGTTATTATATAATGGTACGGATTCTACGCGCACAACTAAATTTAACTAAAAAACGTAATTTTGATAGTGACGATAACACAATTCGGCAATGTTAACTGAACTTTCATGTTTTGACAACTGTTTAGTATAGACAAAAGATTTTAATTTATAATTATAAATTTGCACAACAAAATAGCAACAAAATAGCAAAATAGCAAATATTTTGTTGTGCTAAATGAAAACAACTATTGCTGTATTTTGATTAAACGTAATCAAAATACAGCAATAGTTGTTTTCATTTTTTAGTTAAGTTTAGTTGTTCCAATATTATATTTAATCTTCATGTTTAGTATGTTTTCATAGGTACCTATAAAGTGTTGACGTATCTATATTTTGTTAAACATTTACCTACTTTAAGAGTGACTGCCAATAAACTGTTATAAGTAAATTAAGAATTTACTAATTAAGAATACAAGTGTCACCACCCCGTTTTCTTCCTAGGGTGTTATAAAAGCCTACTAAAACTGGTAGCCTAAAAAAGAATGGTACACAGATAATATCCTCTATGAGAGACGGAAAACTCGAAAATAAACCCCAAATCAACATGCCTGGTCAACGCGCACGTTAGATCATAGTCCCTCCCAAAGCGCAGGAGAGCCGTGCCCAAAAGTGGGAACTTGGCTTGAGAGAGAGAATCTGTATTTACATCTAATATATATAATTCTCGTGTCACAGTGTTAGTTACCGTACACCTCCGAAACAGCTAGATCGATTTTTAAGAAATTTTACATGCATGAGTAGGTCTGAGAATCGGCCAACATCTATTTTTCAAACCTTTTTTTTTTAGTTTTAGTATGGCAGAACAACGTTTGCCGGGTCAGCTAGTATAATATAAATAAAAGTTTAAAAAAACTAAAAAACACGCTTTATTTCATCGAATTATTGCATTGTCATCGGTCTTTGACAGGTGTGCAAAATTTGAATAGAATCTGACCGTTTAAAGTGGGTCAAAATAGCGTCCAAAGGAGTCGGTTACAAACATACAAACATACAAACAAACATACAAACAAACATAGAAACAAACATACAAGTGAAGCTAATATAAAGCGTGTAATAAATGTATTATTCCACATTGGACATTATGTCAGTGAACCGTATAGCGTTATTACCAATCGAATCACCTTGATTTGAACCGAACCTGTGAATTGTTCTCGGGTTGAATATTACGGCGTCATTTTGTGGTTGATTATTACGAAATAGCTGACAAAGTTCCATTATATATTCCATTATAGCAATTGGAACTTAAATTTTGAGATAAAATATGACAATTTAGTAAATAATTAAATTGTATTTTTTGCGCTTTAAAACCTAAACTACTTCTTATTTTAGAATAACATAATTAGGCTATTTTGAATTCAAACTCTACTTACTATTTAACTATATAGAAAAGATATACATATAAAGAAACAATACAATAGGTAACTAATAATCATTTATTGTCATGTCACAAAACAATTTCGGACTTTTGTGTAATTTTTAGGGTTCCGTACCCAAAGGGTAAAAACGGGACCCTATTACTGAGACTTCGCTGTCCGTCCGTCCGTCCGTCCGTCCGTCCGTCCGTCCGTCCGTCCGTCCGTCTGTCACCAGGCTGTATCTCAAGAACGGTGATAGCTAGAGAGTTGAAATTTTCACAGATGATGTATTTCTATTGCCGCTATAACAACAAATACTAAAAATAAAATAAAATAAATATTTAAGGGGGGCTCCCATACAACAAACATGATTTTTAGGGTTCCGTACCCAGTATCTCAAGAACGGTGATAGCTAGAGAGTTGAAATTTTCACAGATGATGTATTTCTATTGCCGCTATAACAACAAATACTAAAAATAAAATAAAATAAATATTTAAGGGGGGCTCCCATACAACAAACATGATTTTTAGGGTTCCGTACCCAGTATCTCAAGAACGGTGATAGCTAGACAGTTGAAATTTTCACAGATGATGTATTTCTATTGCCGCTATAACAACAAATACTAAAAATAAAATAAAATAAATATTTAAGGGGGGCTCCCATACAACAAACATGATTTTTTTACCGTTTCTTGCTCGATACTAATAACGTTGCCTTATGTTGCATAGATAATGGTACGGAACCCTTCGTGCGCGAGTCCGACTCGCACTTGACCAATGTTATTGTCATTATGGTCTTTACTGCGAAACTTGTCTTAAAAGCTTGCACTTAGCTGTCTTTTCTAATTATTTCAGACATATTATGTTAGGCTTACAGTGTTAATATAATCGCCGGGTACAATTATAAGCTCTTACATAGAGCTATCAAAAAAATCACAGCACGGTTTATGCATAAAAGCACCTTTATACTTTTTTAGGCAAAGTCGAACTCGAGGTAATTTTCGTATCAAAGGCAACAGAAGCTTTGTGAACACACGCTACGCGTTTATTTTTAAATTTTTTAACGTTTGTTGGAAACAGCTGTGAAGTAATTCAAATTCATATTTTTTGTTCGTACAACTCAGTCTAGTCCAGAAATAAATTTAGCTTTAGCTAAGTATTCACTTTTTTACCTATTTAGACGACATCTATACTAATATTAATAAGAGGAATTCTATATGTCTATAAACTCAATAATTACTGGAGAGATTTCGATAATCCTTTCACCATTAGAATCTAAATTATTTCTGAGTAACTTTCACCCATGTGAAGCCAGGACGGGCCGCTAGTAATGTGTAATACTATTTTTGCAACAAAGACTGGTTTAAGTAAAGATAAATGCATAACTGCCGGTATTTTGTATACCTTTCCTTTATTTCCCCAACAAATTGATATTGAATAAACATGTTTACACAGTAGGTATGTAACGTTACAAAAGAAAAGCTAGAAGGTACATTTTCTAATACACGTTTTTATGTGAAAATCTGTTTAAAAGATTTAAAAAAGAGTTTCTTATAAACAATATCGGCTTTGGCGCGATGTCGAGCTAGTCGCCTCTCAAAGGCAAATTCTATGGGTGGATATTTACATAACTTTTTTTATGAAAATCGCATTATCTGAGCAAAGGCGGGTCGCGGAACATTTTGTCGTAAAACCCAAGCCGTTTTTGCATCTCATTACCGATGAAGCAGCTTGGGTTGGATTAGCTAATGCAAAATATAAACTAACCATGACAGCTTTTGTGGCAAAGTCGATAAGCGATCGATACTCATTCATGAGACAGAAATAGATATTTGTACTACATCTGAGTGCTTTCTGTGTACCTATTTATAGAGAACTAGCTGGTGCCCACTACCTCGTACGCGTGGATAGTACAAACTAAACCTTGACAAATTATACAAAAAAGAAAAAATCCGTACCGTGTTTTGAAGATATAAGCTCACATAGGGACATACATACAAAAATAACGACTTTGTTTTATAATAAGTAAAGATAAAGTAATCTTCACCTTGTCACATCTATTTATTACCTTGTCACATTATTTTGAGTTTAATTATATAGTATAAGTATGATATTCGCTATCTAAAACATAACACAAACTAGTAGTCTAGTAGTTATATGTAAACGTCAAGCAATGTATTCCACAACTTCTATAAATTGTCCAATAAATATGATATTGTAACTCACATCAAAGTTTTTGATTTGAGCCAGGTGTTACGAATAACATGTAGGGGAAATAACTGTTACATATTTTATCTTGCTATTGAATATAAATACCTTTTTTACATGATGTTGACATGAATATATATTTGATTATTTTATTAGAAGCTTTAAGAAATTATTAGAACTGTTCGCCACTTCTGTAATTTGAACTTGGCTTGACGCGCTACCGCGTGTCTAGATAACTTTTATGCAGGCGATATTTTTTTTACATTTCTACACTGTGTACTTCAGTACATCAAAATGCGATGTAGACTCATTCGAGTGACATTGTAGTGGATGAATTGGTTACTGTTGGCACGGCCGCAATAGCTCAGTCGGTAGGTAGAGCAACGGAACGGTATTCCGAGGTCTACAAAGTATTTTTTATTTTATTATTATATTTTGTTACTAATTAGGAAATAACAAACATTATAATCACTAACAAGTTATGTATATTTGTTACAGCATACCGTAAATGTCAAGCGGACGACTTCCAGTGTGGTATGGAGGGTGCTGGATCTGTGAAGATGGCCCTACAGGGTCCCTGTATACCTAAGGAAAAGAAATGTGACGGGTCAGTACATCATATACTCGTATTTCATGTTTTAAGCGTTTAATTAACCGATGTTTCGTAGTATAATATACTTTGGGAGGGACATAATATATGTCCTCCCAAAGTGGTGGAGACCCGTGCTCGACAGAGGCACGTTTATGGGCAGGAGAGAGAGAGAGAGAGAGAGAGAAGAGAAGTATTATAGGTGCCGTGTCGGCAAGAATATGTCTTATTGAATTTTTTTTCAAATATATATCTAATCTCAAAATTGTACTGTATATTTATTTATATGTGACTTACACTGAAAGAAAAACCTAAATACACCAATGTAACCGGATAATATGTTCGGTGAAAGACTGAAAATCTTAAACTCTATACAAAAACGGCCGTTAAAATGCAATACAACAAGTACGGATTAGAGGAGGCCTGTGCTCCGTTTTTGCACTGACAAGTTGATGTCTTATGTGATTATGTGAATAGATAGAAAGTAATCTGTTTGCCTGAATCTGACTGAATTAACATGTAATTGATGTTATCTTTGACCAACAGGTATTTAGACTGTCGGACAGGAAGAGACGAACAGGACTGTCCAGGTCAGCTGCTGGCATGTAGACTGGATCAGTTCAGATGCTCCAATGGTGTCAAGTGTGTGGATGCTTCCGTCAAGTGCGATCATAAAGACGATTGTGGTGACAACTCAGATGAAATGCATTGTAGTAAGTAACATTGGTTTCTTTACCGAAAATTTCACAGTTTATTTACATCACTTGATGCTACAATAATAAATACTCGCCATCATTCTCCTCCCCTTATCCCGTCATTGGGTTCGTACAAATATATTATAATAATAACGGTACGGAACTCTTCGTGTGTGAGTTCAGTCCATACTTGGCCGGTTTTAAAAAGAGTCCTCACTTGTGAACCTCTGTAGATGAAGTTTATCTACAACTTCTCTAATTACTATCTTCTATCTGTTAACTATCTGAATGTGTCCAGGTTTCCCACCATGCCACATCGGACAGTTTCGCTGCGGTAACGCACTATGCATCCCTGCTACATACCGGTGTGATGGTTACAAGGACTGTTCAGATGGGACGGACGAAGCCAACTGTACAGCTATAGCTTGTCCAGACAACAAGTACTTGTGTCCCAAGGGTGGACCCGGGGGCGCACACAAGTGTATCGCCAGGTCACAGCTCTGTGATGGTAAGAAGGACTGCGAAGATAATGCTGATGAAGAAACTGCTTGCTGTAAGTATTTATTGAATTTATAATCACGCTTGTTCTTGCTCGAAGATGTAGACAGAAGTGAATTAATCTAGAAGTTTATCTATAACGTAATTTGTCAAAATTGTTATTATGTCTCACGCAGTTTCCACATTAATATCTACATTACATAACATATAATAGGCATACGGCAATTGAAGCATAAGATTAGCGCAATATTTTGTAAGATTTATAACTGAAATGTATACTTTCATTTTTGTCAACATCAAAGTGTAGTACTTTAAAAGTACTTTAAAAGTCAACACAAAAAGCTTATTGGAGTTTGTTAAGACATATTGAGAAAAATGTTTACAAATTACGCAAGTGACATCGTGAGTGAGAATCGAACCCACACTATCCTACAGAAAACGATTTTTTATTTGGCATTAATAATTCTGACTCATAAAAATTTAAATACACTCATTGTAAGTATATTCTTGTGCTAATAAAATGTATATTCATGCGAAAATTGCACATTTTATAAAATTTATGTAAATCATTTTTAGTGTTATTACTGAGAAGAGAATTATATATTCTATTGTAAAATGTAAATTTATTAGATAATATAAGTAGATATAACGTGCTTAGCGTTCTTGATGCGCGATCATATTAACTAACGGCATAAATAAGATTGTTGAAATTTCATTCTTTCGTTATTTGATTAATATTTTATGTAAATTGTAATTCTATTTTCGTTGATGCAGATTTATAAAATATAAAATATTTCTTTTAATATTAAGTTTAAGTTTTTAAATAAAACTACTTTTCACGAATTTAGACGCGTGTATTTGTTTTAAAAAAACGTCGGTCCAAAATTTAAAACAAATTAACGCGTCTAAATCCGTAAAAAGTAGTTTTATTTATACAAATGAGTCGCGCAAGTGTTTACGTTTTTAGCTAATAATTGTGCCGATACGTGCTCACACTTTGAAAGTCTAGATTCTAGTTCCAAATAAATAGATCATGGTTTCAGAGACAATATAGCAACCAATGTAATCTTGATGATATCATCTGTCATCCTAACCAATATTATAAATACGAAAGTATAATATTATGTAGTTGTGGGTAACTGCTGGTTAACTTGTATAAAGTGCGCCACAAACGGCATATTAACGATATATTAATATAGCGAGAAAAAGACAGATGTATATTGAAAAAAACCGAGGTGAGAAAGAGACGAATATTCATTAATATACCGAGATGTATCTGTACGACGTCGGAGACAGATATATCTGTCGGTGAATTCATAAGTCAATACATCTCGGTATATTAATATATATTCTTCTCTTTCTCGCCTCGTCTGTTTTCTATATACATCTCTTTCTTTCTCCCTATATTAATATATCGTAATTTTCGTTCATGGTGTCCTTAAACCTTACAACTGGAATAGCTATCGCCTATTTAATGGTGTCAATCCTCCTCGAATATTTAACATAATATTTAATTTTATGTATGTTGTTTCCAGCAACGGCGTCGTGTCCAGCGTTGGAATGCGAGTACAAATGCGTGGCTTCTCCTGCTGGAGGCGCGTGTGTATGTACTGCAGGTTTGATGCTCGCGTCAGACAACAAGACCTGTGTGGACAGGAACGAGTGTCAGGAGTGGGGGTTCTGTCATCAACTGTGTGTCAATACTCCTGGATGTGAGTTGTTCAGTAGTTTTTATTGTTTTTATCTATTCACTTATAACTTAGCTATAGTTATAGGCAGCATGTATTTGCCTCACTTACGTGTACTGTCTAATTAAATAAAAAAACTTTTTGTCACATTCTGTTTAATTTAAATAAAAAAAAACACAAATTATTTATCGTTGGAATCAGTAAAAGTAGATGTGTTAAATAAGCCGCAACTGTAAAATACTGTAAAATATGTAATTCAAATCCTCTATAACGAATAATTTAACTAAATTATATACAAATAAGAAAATTTGAGATTATAGAAGACACAAATTGTCAACGTCTTAATAGCGGGACCACTTCGGTTATTTTAAATATAAGGCAAACTAAGTTTAGTACGGTATTTCTATTTTTCTTAGTTTTTCTTAAGTAAATTCGTTAAATTTTAAGATTATGCTACAAATAAGACGATTTCGCCGTTATGATGATGACCACATATTATTATATCATTTCAAGTTCAAGGAAGTTATATATTTTTAAACTTTTATTGTTTTTTTTTATCGTAGCATACAAATGTGCGTGTGCCCCCGGGTACTCCCTAGTGGACGGGTCCCGCTGTGTCTCGACGGGGTCCTCCGCCCCCTCGTTAGTGCTGGCTCACGCGGGCGCAGTACTACGTATGGATGTCCACGGCAGGGCTCCAGCACCGTTAGCCAATGCGACACAAGCCGCTGGTCTGGATTTCCATTACCGACGGAATTTACTCTTCTGGTCTGATCTGAAAACTAGAAAGGTGAGTTATATACGATTTATCTTTTAGCAAATTATTTGAGTTCCGTAACAAAAGGTGAAAAGGGAGCCTTTTATTGAGAATTCGCTGTCAGTCTGTATGTCAATCACCAGGCTGTATCTCTAGAACGTTAGAAGCTAGAGAGCTGAAAATTTCACAGTTTGTGAATATCAGTTAGTGCTTATACAACAAATACTAATTTTCATCATATTCCTGCCTTTAGCCCGTTATTTTGGGTAGGTAATACGGCAAATATATAATGATAATAACGGTGCTGAACTCTTCGTGTACGAGTCCAACTCATACTTGACTGCAAAAAGGAATAATTAAAATATTGTGAATTATTTGAGTTAGAATTTTGATAAAATATTACTTTTTTAAGATACCACACAATAATTTATAAAAATACACTCAAAATAAAATGCTAACCTTTTTCAGATTCACTCCCAACAACTAAGTCTACCAGCTGGTTTAAACAGCTATACAGGAACTGACATCACAGTAGCGGGGTCCTGGGCTCCTGTAGCTCTCGCAGTGGACTGGGTCGGAGACAAGCTGTACGTGGCTGATGCCATAGGACAGAAGATAGATGTGTTCGAACTGGATGGAAGATGGCATGCTGTTGTGTTAGGTAGCAACTTGACTAATCCAGCTGATCTGGCTCTGGATCCTACACTTGGTTTAATGTTTGTGGCTGATAGTAGTCAAGTGAGTACAAAAAGTTACTATTTGCTACTTGTTGATACTGACGATGTCCAAACTTGTTCTTACGTATATTTATGATATTCTTCCAATTGTTCATTACAGATTATCAGAGCCAATATGGACGGTACACACGCCAAATCAATCGTATCCGAAGCAGCATACAAAGCGTCTGGTATCGCAGTAGACATCATCGCCAGAAGAGTTTTCTGGTGTGATTCCCTCCTTGACTACATTGAGACTGTCGATTATGATGGAAACCATAGGTTCTTGGTACTACGAGGACAGCAAGTCCCCAGTCCGTCAAGATTAGCACTTTTCGAAGACAGAGTCTATTGGTCTGACAGCACTAAGCAAGGAATTAGTTCAGTCAATAAATATGGAGGACCATCCAGCATCCAGGCCATATACAAGATGAAAGACATTAGTGAACCTAAAGCGTTAACAGTAATTCACTCCTTGAAGCAGACTTCAGTCAATAATCCTTGTGGAATCAACAATGGCGGATGCTCTCAAATGTGTATAGTAACAGCCATACAAAATGGCGGCCTAGGATATCGTTGTGCCTGTAATATCGGTTATAGACTAGAAAGTGATTTAAGAAATTGTGATCTAGTCAAAGAATTTCTTATGTATTCCCAGCAGAGGTTCATCAAAGGAAAAGTTTTAGACCCAGTTATTGAAGGTTTTAGTGAGGCTATTTTACCCGTTGTTTCAAGGCGAGCTCGATTTGTGGGCCTGGACTTCGATGCCCGGGATGAACACATATATTACTCAGATGTGTTACAAGATGTTATTTACAGAGTACACAGGAATGGAACCACAAAAGAAATAGTTTTAGCATCACAAAACGAGGGTGTTGAAGGTCTCGCCGTTGACTGGGCTTCCAAAAACTTGTATTATATTGATTCTAGAAAAGGAACACTCAATGTCCTGTCAACTAGGCACGTAGCTTATAAGAGAACATTGTTAAAAGACTTGAAAAGACCAAGAGCTATTGTCGTGCATCCAAATAAGGGTTTCATCTTCTTTTCCGAATGGGATAGACCGGCTAATATCAGTCGAGCGTATACTGATGGTACCAACCTTTTAGTTTTTGAGAACGTAACTCTTGGTTGGCCGAATGGGTTATCCATAGATTTTGATGCAGACAGATTGTATTGGTGTGATGCTTTATTGGACCACGTCCAACACTCCAAACTTGATGGTACTGATGTTAAAACTGTCAGTTCACGACTGATTAGGCATCCGTTCTCAATCGTTATTTATAACAATTTCATGTATATTACGGACTGGCGATTGGATGCTATCGTTCGTTTGCATAAATTGACAGGAGAACAGGAGGATATTATGGTAAGAGAACCTCAAACAAACAGGTTGTATGGAGTCAAAGTATACAGTGAGGCTGTTCAAAGAATAGACCCGATGCAGCCTTGTGCAAGGGATAACGGAAATTGTCAGAAGCTTTGTTTTGCTATACCAAGAAATAATACTGAGCTGCTTACTGTGAAATGTGGATGTCCTTATGGAGAAAAGTTGGGTCCTGATGGTACAATGTGTATCGCTGATCCAAATGCAGAGCCACCAGTACAAGCGTGTCCTCATTCCTGGGACTTCACGTGCAATAACCAAAGATGTATACCAAAGAGCTGGGTGTGTGATGGTGACGATGACTGCTTGGATAACAGTGATGAAGAACAGAACTGCACTAGTGAGTAATCAATTTCAATCTCGTAATAATATTGTTTAATGATATTTCTGTATCACCCGTGATTTACGTAGGAGACAACAGACGAAAGTAAAAGTAAATCATTTTAGCATACGAACTATTCACTTATGTATTTCAGAAACGACATGCAGTCCATCAGAATTCATGTGTAAATCTGGCCGCTGTATACCTGCGACCTTCAAATGCGACTCAGAAAATGATTGCGGAGACTTCTCTGACGAGACAGGCTGCGTGAACGTGACTTGCAGCTCGTCCCAATTCCAGTGCGACAATGGACGCTGTGTGCCCAACACTTGGAAGTGTGACTCGGAGAACGATTGTGGAGACGGATCTGATGAAGGATCTCATTGTGCGGAGAAGACTTGTGCTTACTTCCAGGTAACAACTAACAAAATACTTAGTATTGCTATGATCAACACGTATATCTTTCCATTCTGTATACATTAGAAGTATGTATACAGAATGGAAAGATATAGGTGGTGGTGTTGAATTTATAAACATGCCCATAACACCAATAGTTGGTTTCTTTTACGACATGGTGGTATCTATATATATAGTTGGTGCGAACGTGTTTTGCATTAGTCAGTATTTACAAAGAATATTTTATATTAATTTCGGAGTCTTAAAGAATTGGTGTGACGGAAACTGACTGAATAATATCTGACTATAGTTGAAGACACTGCTTGATGTAGATAATGTTTGTTTAGTTCACATGTCCCCGCACTGGTCACTGTATCCCCGCATCCTGGGTGTGTGATGGTGATGACGACTGCTTCGACAAGCAGGACGAGGCGGACTGTCCTCCTGTCTCATGTCTCGCCAGTCAGTTCAAGTGTGCTGACCTCAAGCAGTGCGTACAGGTAAACAACTTTGTCTTAACTATAATAGTAACAATGCTAGAAAATATTACAGAGTACAGTTCTGTGGAGAGGATAGATGATGAATGAATAACGAAAGGTGTATTTATGTATTTATAACTTAATTGGGAATCAAAGCGGACGCACTAAATTTGATCTCCTCTGTGATGTTCTATGAAAGAGACACTTGTGTGTCGCCAGAATCAACGTATGACTTAAACAACTATATTATAAGGCTGAATAGCGATATTATCACGGTCGCAGTGAGCCATATCTTGTACCACCGGTGGTACAAGATATGGCTTTGGAAAATGGAGAGGGTCTGGTAGATATACCATTTAAACAACTTGCTTCTATAGCTATTTCCTTTATTATCGAGGTATATGTTCCAGGAAGCGTACAAGTGTGACGGTATCCCCGACTGTAACGACGGCAGTGACGAGGCAGGTTGTCCGTCCCTGGCGCCGCACCAGTGTCAGCCTGACAAGCAGTTCCAGTGTCGCTCCTCCGGGATCTGTATACCGACCACCTGGTACTGTGACGGTGAGTACTAGCACATACTTATAGTGCGTGCTCACTACGAACATGTGTACGTAATTGTAAGCGTATACGTGGACTTATAAATGGTATATGGCAAAAATATGTACCCTGACGTAATTAGCATAATGATTTTACACCATACCACATAATATTGTGATTTAATTAAGACCGTTTTTATACTAAATTCTTTAGGAAGGTACATAAATATCCGATAGGTATCGCAATGTTTTAAAATATTGTTATTTTCACTAATTAACGTTCTGATACCTATTTACTGTATAATCTGAGATGGATAATTTGCCAAAAAATAACAGTGTCTATCAATGAGTTTAACTTAATGTTAAAAAAAATTTGTATTAAGCAGGGCTGTTATCTTTATCTTTACTTCAATTCAATTCAATTCAATTTATTGCGTTCCATAATGTTACATAGATCTTATATTTTAGGTACAGATACAATTATGGACCCTGTCGGGCACAGCATAGGAGGAATAGTAGAGAGGGAGGGTTGTTAAGAAATATGTATATTTACACTAATTAAATTTACTATGTGTTATTTTACACTTTCTTGAGTTATTTTCTTTTTTTTAATTTATATAAAAATTTTTAAAAATATTGTCTATAACCATCTTCAAAAATAAATCTGAAAAAAAAAAAAAAAAAAAGAGAGAAAAAAAATTTTTAAATATATTATTCAAAAATGTATTCAAAGAGTTGTTCAAAACCTTGTTTAATCCCTGTTTCATAGTCTTTGTTTATTTATTTTTAATTATATTTAAGTATTTTGGTAATAATATACGCATTCATTTTACATACACGCGGACACACACACGCACTCACACTCCCACATACACACACACAATCATTCTTTTATCATGTCATGTTATAGTTTAGTCAAATTTATCGTCAAAGTATTCTTTTAAATGATAGTAACTTTTTTTTATTAATAATGATTTTAATTGTTTTATAAAATGTGTAAATCTCTTTTCATTTTTTATAGGTTCTGGTAACTTGTTGTATATTTTGATCGACATAACCAAAGGACTTGAGGCTTGTATAGCTAATCTGGAGGATGGTAGGTTTAAGCGATCTTTGTGTCTTAATGTGAATTTGCTGTTTAGACGTTCTCGCGTAGTGTAGTGTTCGGAGTATTTACGAACGAATTTGCAGACTTCTAAAATATAAATACTTGGTAAAGTCAAAATCTTGAGGTTCCGAAAATGTGGTTTACATGAGTCTGTCTGTGCAATATTAACCAATACACGGATCAATTTTTTTTGTTGTGTGAAGATAGTGGGTGCGTCAGTGCTGTTGCCCCATAGGATTACGCCGTAGCTCAGACAAGAAAATGCATACGCGTAGTATGTTATTAGAGCGGTTGCTAGGTCTGTGGTTTTCTTGACCTCACGGAGAGCGTATGAAAATTTGGATAGCTTGGCTCTTACATTTCTTACATGTGCTTTCCAATTTATGTGGGTGTCCAAAGTAAGCCCGAGTAATTTAGTTTCATTTACGACTTCCAATTTGAGACCTTGGAAATTGAAGTTTATATTTATTGGAGACTTTTGATAAGGGTAAAAAGGTATTATTTTAGTTTTTGAGAAATTTACTTCTAAGTTATGATTACTCATCCAGTCCACAGTATTAGTCAATGTTGCATTTAGGTTTTCAATTAGATTTTCATTATTTTTACATGAAACAAGTAAGGAAATATCATCAGCAAATAAAACACATGGTTCTTTTATAGTTTTTGGCAGGTCATTAATGTAGATGAGAAACAATAAGCATCCTATTACGCTACCCTGAGGGATTGATGCGTTTATGGGTATATTGTCGGAATGGATTTTTTCTATTTCGTTTGTGGCTTTGTTGTGGTATTCGATCTCTACCAGTTGTTGTCTATTCGTTAAGTATGATGCGAGCCAATTGTGGGCTATTCCACGCACACCGATGCCGTATAGTTTATCTAATAATATTTTAAATTGAACTTTATCGTAGGCTTTGGTCATGTCAATCAATATACCAATAGCGTACTGTTTATTATTCAATATGTCAAGAGCTTCCTGAATATATTTATATACTGCTAGAGTTGTAGATTTATTTTTACGGAAACCATTCTGGCAATCGTCGAACACTGAAAACTTTTCACAAAAACTGTATATTCGATTACACATGGCCCCCTCAAAGATTTTTGAAGCTGTGGGCAGTAAAGCTATGGGTCGGTAGTTGCTCGCGTCTGTCTTACATTGTTTTTTGTGTATTGGCTTTATGACTGCGCGTTTTAATAGATCAGGAAAGACACCCTCTTCGAAAGACTGGTTTATCAAAATATGTAGTGGTAGAGTTAGTTCGTTTGCGCAAAATTTAAACAAAAAAGGTGGAAACTCGTCAAAGCCGTGGCTTTTTTTATTTTTTAAATTTTTCAGCAGCGTGTTTACTTCGTGTGGTTCAACTGGACAGATAAATATTGTATTTTCTGTGGGGTTAGAAATTTTTTTGGGATTTTTAGCGGTTGAATGAGTATTGCCGATAGAAGCAAAAAAGTCATTAAAATAATTCGCAATTTCCTTTGGTTTAGCAATGACGTCATTATTTACGTGTAATATTATATTTTGATATTTTTTCTCCTTTAGTTTGTTTGTACGTTCATTTATAATGTTCCACATCGTTTTTATTTTATTATTTGATTTCGTTATTTTGTTTTTATAATGTAATTTTTTTGCAGTTGTAACGGCCTTCTTTAATATTTTTTCATAATTTTTATAATATTTAGTTATTAGCGGGTGTTTAGATTTAAGAGATAGTAATTTAAGAAGTCTTTTGTTTTTACATGATGTCCTAATACCGACAGTTAGCCAATATTTTTTTAAGTGCTGTTTTAATAGTAGTTTTCGAAAAGGTATGCATTCGTCTAAGTTTTTTGTTAAGATACTGTGGAATGTTTGGTAGTTTTGGTTTACATTTTTGTCTGGTGATAATGTTGTGAGCCAATTTATTTCACTAATATTTGATTTAAATGTTTCTAACTTCTTATAAAACAAAGTCTTAATTTTTGTATATATGCCCCTATGTGAGCTTATATCTTCAAAAATACGCAACGGATCTTGATGCGGTTTTTTTAATAGATAGAATGGTTCAAGGGGATGGCTTTTTTCGCATAATTTATTGGGTTTTCTGTATATTGGATGAGACATGATTAAATTTGTCGAGAAATTCAGAGTCGCGCGTAGCGCGAGCTATAAATGAAAACGCTGCCTTATCTATGTGAGGTACAATAAACTAATGTATGGAGGAATTGTTTGTTACCTATAGTTCTTCAAAAAAGTCCGCGAGGGCATATGTCTATCTTTTAAGGTACGAGTAAACCCGTACCCATAATAATGTCAAAAAAATTATCTAATTCAATAGGGCGTTTTCAAAAACTATTTACGTGTATATAGTAATATTTTTTATCAAATCATATAGCTCAGTTAGCTTACGCAATTTATATAGATTATAACTGCTCTTTACAGCATGCAATTTAAATGAATATCTTAGGAGATATGACGAAAAAAGAATTACGCGCTATAAAATAAAATACTTAAACTGTTGGCTGAGCAACGCGAACGTTTCCTCGGTCTTCTATCCATGCTCCAATGTTTGGATATGTAAGGTTGTTTATTGTGCTTTCACGTAAAGACTACTGGATGAATTTTAATGAAATTTTCTAATGAAAAATGGAATAGAAAATGAACTTATTTTTTATCCTTTTTACCGCGGGTAACACCGCGGGGCACAGCTATAACTTATAAATGATATATTAACAAATGTTAAAAGGATATTAAAGGTAACCTAATTACTGATTGGTAGTTTCTTAGTATCATATAAATAATGAATATATATGTACGTATGTATATAGGTACTCCAGACTGTGAGGATCTATCAGACGAGCCGGCGTCGTGCGGCGCTGTGTCGTGCGCTAACAACTACTACCGCTGCGACAGCGGGCGGTGCGTGTTCAAGGCGTACGTGTGCGACGGGAACGACGACTGTGGAGACGGATCTGACGAGGGACTGCAACACGCCTGTAGACCACCACCATTCAGGTCTATACAGTAACATTCAGGATCAATACCAACGATCTCTTCTTTAGAAATTAGAAAGTAATCCCAATTCACATTAATAGTCTCTTGCAAATAATATTATCCCGTTAGCCCTTAGGTATTTCTGCAAAGACAATGGACGTGTATTCTATATCTATCGCCGAAAAAATATTTCGACCTAATTTGTTATATACGTAAACGTATTTATTAAAGTCAAATATTTTCCAACAGATGTCCACACCACCAATGGCCGTGTCCAGGTATCGCCGGCAAGTGTGTCAACCTCACACAAGTTTGTGATAGCAACTTTGACTGTCCTAATGGCGCAGATGAAGGTGAATATCTGATTATAAAAAGTATTTCATTCACAACATGAAATTACACCATATGACGTGAATTTGCCACATAATTTGTCAATAAAATCCCAAAATTCAAGCATTGAATATATTTTTCAGGCGCTGGCTGCGATTTGGCTGAATGTCAACATCAAGCTGGTCTATGTTCAAATGATTGCAAACAGACACCAAATGGACCTCTTTGCCTATGTCCTCCCGGCGAAGAGTTAGACTCCACAGAACAAAACTGCAAGGATATTGATGAATGTAACCCACCCGGACTGTGCTCACAAACGTGCACAAACATCAAAGGATCTTACGTCTGTTCTTGTGTTGATGGATATTTATTAACCATCAACAATCACACCTGCAAAGCTAACAATCACTCTAGCGCATTTCTCATCATTTCTAACAGACATTCTATTTTAGTAGCAGATTTGAACGAACAGGGACTCGAACGAGTGCCAATCAACGTGGAAAATGTAGTAGCAACCGCCTCTAATATGCATACAGGAACCATATTCTGGTCAGACATGAAACTGAAGAAGATCTCCCGATTAGACAGAGGCAGTGAGCCACAAGTGATCATATCTACTGGCTTGGATCTTGTCGAAGGATTAGCTTACGATTGGGTTGGAGGAAATATTTATTGGTTAGACAGCAAGCTCAATACTATTGAAGTAGCCAGAGAAGATGGTTCAGCAAGAACAGCTCTCTTAAGTGGAAACATTACGCAGCCTAGAGGAATGTGCCTAGATCCAGCTCCAAATGCCAGATGGTTGTTCTGGACTGATTGGGGAGAGAATCCTCGTATTGAAAGAGTGGGTATGGATGGAACCCAAAGATCGGCTATCATCACTACTAAAATCTACTGGCCTAATGGACTAACTTTAGATACCGCGACACAAAGAGTTTATTTCGCTGACTCCAAATTAGACTTCATAGATTTCTGCTACTACAACGGCACAGGAAGACAGCAGGTTTTAGCTGGCAGTCACTATTTGCTTCATCCACATTCGTTGACTCTTTTCGAAGACACGCTGTACTGGACTGACCGACAACTTAATAGGGTTTTATCAGCTCATAAGTTTAAGGGAACAAATCAAACTGTGGTATCACATTTGATCTCTCAGCCATTGTCTATCCATGTACATCATCCTTCTCTTCAGCCACAGTATGTGTCTCCTTGCAAGAAAGACACGTGTCAACATCTCTGCTTGTTGAGTCCGAACCAAACTGTTGGATACACTTGTATGTGCAAGCCTGGTTACAAACTGTTAGCTGACGGCAAATGTGCCGAAGGTAATAATTAGCTATATTTTTCCTTATTATCTGATCTAAATGGCTTTTTTACTTTTGTAAACGTATGACTAACGTATAATGTTGATCATTGCAGAGGAGTCAGCATATCTCATGGTACTGAAAGGAACCCAAGTGATTGATCTGTCTATGGACGGGTCAGGCAGGGCTGGACAACTGGCTCCGATTGTTGGCATCCAAGGTACGATATAACTTATGAATAGTTATTACTTATAAATAAATAAAGTATAACACAAGCATATAAGCTTAGCTTGGGACCAGAGGACGTTGTGTAAAATGTCCATGAACATTTATTTTATTTATTTATTTTTTGTGCTTTTTATTTTAGGTGGAGTCCAACTAGACTATGACCGACAAGGTCACACTCTTTACTGGCTACAGTCCATAACTGGGGACAGCGAGGACGATGAAAACTGTACAATATATAGCATGCCTTATGGAGGTGGCAATAAGGTTGAATTCTTCGGACAAGACACTGGAATTGTCGGTGCGCCATCAGCTATTGCCTTCGATTGGCTCGGCAGGAATCTATACATGGCTAATAGGGTGGCAAGTAATATTGAACTGGTGCGGGTAGACGGTAAAGTGAAATATAGATCTATTGTTATGGCGAATGATGGTAGCCGAAATTCTATTGCCAAACCGAGAGGAATATGTCTGGATCCTACGGAAGGGTAAGTTTTTCCCATATTATATTGTAAAATAATTTGACTAGTCTAATAAAACTGAGACATTGACATTGTATTAATTTGTTTTCAGTAAAATGTATTGGTCTGATGAAGGCGGTTACGGAGTGCCAGCCAAGATTGGCAAAGCAAATATGGATGGTAGCAATCCTATCATCCTTGTCGACATTATTGAGAGACCAGAAGCTGTTACAATAGATGTAGAGAAGAAGATTATTTACTTCAGTACTCAATTCCCGCCTAGCGTTAGCAGTGTCAATACTGATGGAAATGACAGAAAAACTATTTTATCGGAATCCAACGCTATTTCATACCCAAAAGTGGTCGCTGTGCTGGACTCCAGGTTATATGTCTTAGATCCTCTACACGAAAAAATCATTAAAGCTGATTTACCTAACGGCGACAACATCAAGACCGTATTAGATAATGAGAATGACTTGAAATCCTTCACCATCTTCCAGAAGAGAAAGATGGTTCATCACCCGTGCTCTCAAAGTAACGGTGGATGTGAACAAATTTGTATTCCTGGTGAGGGTGGTTCACGAATTTGTGGTTGCTCTATCGGCTATAGAAAAGAAAATGAAATCAACTGCGTCCCATACAAGACATTCGCCGTCGTGTCGCAATTAGATCTTATCCGTGGATACAGTATAGATTCGAGCTCAGAAGCAATGGTGCCGGTAACTGGCTTAGGCCACCACATACTGCACGTTGATGTCCACTTTTCAGAGAATTACATTTATTGGGTGGAATTTAATCGTGGACCGTGGAATGGCATATTCAGAATTCGACCAAATGGCACCGAACTGCAGCATATTGTCAAAGATGGTATAGGAAGCAATGGAATCAGGGGATTAGCCATCGACTGGGTAGCTGGTAACTTGTATTTCACAAACGTTTTCCCTCACGAGAACTATGTAGAAATGTGTTGGCTAGATGGATCACACAGAAAAGTTCTTGTGAAGACGACAATGGACGCACCAAGGGAGCTGGCAGTCAATCCATTGAAGCGATTGTTGTACTGGATTGACTATGGACAATACCCTCGAATTGGCAAAGCATACCTTGACGGCAGCAACTGGCAAACGTTAGTAAGTTCAGGAATATCTAACCCACGTGACTTGACCATCGATATGATGACTCATGATGTATATTGGGTAGACTCCAAACTTGATCAGATACAAAAGATATCTTACAATGGTGGCAACAGGCAACTGATTCGATCAAACTTGCCAAATCCTATGGGTATTGCAATCCACACGGGTAGTGTTTACTGGGTAGATAGAAACCTACAGACTATTTATAAGGCATCGAAGTTGCCTGGTAATATGTCAATGCCTGAAAAGGTCAGAACTAATCTGCCTAAACTGAGAGATATTGTTATTTTTGATGTGAACAATCAGCCCATGGATGATAATAATCCTTGCAGAAGATTTGGTAACGGGGGATGCGATCAACTCTGCTTTAGTTTCCCACCAGATTCAGATAAGCCAGAATCATTCAGATGTGATTGTGCTACCGGACAAATATCAAAATCTAATAATAAGAAATGTGAAGTTGTAGACGAATTCCTTGTATTCACCACCAGAACAGAGATTCGTGCCATCAACATGGATCCTAAATCAACTGGCGTACCCTTCAAACCTGTTGTCAACTTAACCAATGTTGTTGGTGTTGAATTTGACTACGCTGATAACAAACTGTTCTTTACTCAGATAAGACCATGGGCGAAGATTGGATGGATGTCGGCTAATAACCCGGATCGGTCTAGCATTCAAAACATTCTAACTAAGAGCATTAATCCAGAAGGTATTTCATACGATTGGACTCAGAAGAAAATATACTGGACCGACAGCTCAAACAACTCCATTTATGCCATGAACCTCGATGGTTCTGAGTTGGTAATGATTGCGAGAGTAGAACGTCCTAGAGCAATCGTAGTAGATCCTTGCAATGGAACATTATATTATACTGATTGGGGAAGATTTGGCACATCAGGAAAGATATATAGGACAACTATGGCCGGGTCGCTGAAGAAGGCTATAATAGACAAAGATCTGTCTCAACCAAGTGGTTTGACTATAGATTTCGATGAAAATATGTTATATTGGACTGATGCAGTCCGTGAGAAAATTGAACGTTCAAAACTAGATGGATCTGAGAGGGAAGTTCTGATCAGCTCTACCATTTATCCATTTGCTATCACTGTGTTTGGAAATTATATTTACTGGACAGATCTTCAACTACGTGGTGTATATCGCGCTGAGAAACACACTGGTGCTAATATGATAGAAATGGTGAAAAGACTAGATGACTCACCTCGCGATATTCACATATACAGTCCTAGCAGACAGAAGTGTCAAGTTAATCTATGCAAGATAAGCAACGGTGGCTGCGCTCACAGTTGTCACCCAGCACCAAATAATACTGTTGAATGTAAGTGTGATGACAACACCAAGTTAGTAAATGAAGGACGTATGTGTGTCGCTAAGAATGTTACCTGTGATCCAAGCAAGTTCTTCTGTGCAAACGGCAAGTGTATCAGCAAGATGTGGTCATGTGATGGTGATGATGATTGTGGTGATAATTCTGACGAAGATAAAAACTACTGCACGTATCATTCTTGCTCACCGAGTGAGTTCCGTTGCAACAATGGAAGATGTATATTCCAATCTTGGAAGTGTGATCACGAGAATGATTGTAAAGACGGTTCAGATGAGGAGGGCTGTGAGTATCCACCTTGTGCTAAAGGAGAATTTACTTGTCTCAACTCTCGCTGTATACCTATGAGTCAAGTATGCAATGGCATCAACGACTGCAAAGACAACATTACATCTGATGAAACTCACGAACTTTGCCCAATGAATACCACCTGTCCCACTAATCATCTAAAATGCGAGAAAACAAACATTTGCGTGGAACCATATTGGCTATGCGACGGTGATAATGACTGTGGTGATAACTCCGATGAGGATCCCCTACATTGCGCGCAAAGAACTTGTCCTCAAAACAGTTTCCGTTGTCCTAATCACCGCTGTATACCAGCGACGTGGTACTGTGATGGAGATGATGACTGTGGTGATGGAGCTGATGAGCCACCAGAATACTGTCGTTCTGAAGGTAGAACTTGTTTTGGAGACCTCTTTACATGTGACAACGGCAACTGCATCCCTAGGATATACATCTGCGATGGCGACAACGATTGTTTGGACAATAGTGACGAGGATGATCGTCATCAATGTAATGAACGCAAATGTGACGCCGAAACTGAATACACTTGTGAGGAGAACAAATTTTGGCAACGTGCTCAGTGTATACCAAAGAAATGGATTTGTGATGGCGATCCTGACTGCATCGATGGTGCTGACGAAAATTCCACAATACATCATTGTGCAACACCGACACCATGTTCCGAGGATCAGTTCCAATGCAACAACGGCCGCTGTATCAACGAAGGATGGGTCTGCGATCATGATAACGATTGTGGTGATGGCTCAGATGAAGGTAAACGTTGTAACACACAATATAAACAATGTTCAGATCAAGAATTCAAGTGCCAAAACTTCAAGTGTATTAGAAACCATTTCCGTTGCGACGGGGAAGACGATTGTGGTGATCATTCTGATGAAGTTGGTTGTGTCAAACAAAATAAAACTTGTCCTACTGGACAGTTCAAATGTAACAATGACCAATGTATTGACAATAGATTGGTATGCAACAAGGTGTCTGATTGTACTGATGACTCTGACGAACCCCTACATTGTAACATTGATGAGTGCGCAAAATTAGAGATTAATCAATGCGGACATAAATGTATTGACACATTAACTAGTTATTATTGTGACTGCAATCAAGGATACAAATTACTCGCAGATGGCAAGGCTTGCGCTGATATAAATGAATGTATAGAAACGCCAGGTGTCTGCTCCCAGTACTGTTCCAATACTCCTGGATCGTATTACTGTAAATGCAATGATGAATACTACGAGCGCGAAGCAGATGAACACACCTGTAAACGAAAGGATAACATTAGTGCTTGGATTATATTCACTAATAAATATTACGTGAGAAACATGTCAACTGATGCTTCTCTTTATAATCTGATGCATCAAGACCTCATGAATGTTGTAGCTATTGACTTTGATTTTAAAGAACAGAGGATGTATTTCGCGGATGTTTCGGCAAAGACAATTTATAGATCTAATTACACAGATCCCAATCCCACTAAAGAAGTGGTCATAAGACACGATTCTCACGGTCTTGAAGGTATAGCAGTAGACTGGATCGGAAGAAAGCTTTATTGGCTAGATAGACATTCGAAGAACTTAGATGTATCTGAATTAGACGGCACCAGAAGAAAGACTTTAAAAACTGGAGTGACAGACCCAAGAGCTATTGTAGTTCACCCAGGAACTGGATACTTATACTTTTCATCTTGGCACTTACAAGCTTACATAGGTAAGTTGGGTATGGATGGTTCCAACTTTACGGCCATTTTGAATTGGGAAGATGATATTGCTTGGCCAAATGCTTTGACTATAGATTACTTTACCGATAGACTGTATTGGGCGGATGCGCATTTAGATTATATTGGGTCTGCAGATTTGGAAGGTAGACATAGACATGTTGTTCTTTCTGGAAACAAAGTACCTCATGTATTCGCTCTTAGCTTATTTGATGATGAAATTTATTGGACCGACTGGAATCTCAAAGCGATCAGCAAAGCAAATAAGCATTCTGGTGAAAACTGGACAGTCTTGAGGAATACAACTCACAGACCTTATGATATTCACATAGTACATCCATTGAGACAGCTGCCTTATGCTAACCCTTGTGGAGCAAACAATGGAGGCTGTTCACATCTATGTTTGATTGCGCCACCTCATGAATCCAGCTACTTAAATATAGAGGGTTACGGCGAAGAGGGTGCTACAACATATAAGTGCGCTTGTCCAAACCAGTATTATTTAGCAAGAGATATGAAGACCTGTGTTGCCAATTGTACTGATGGCCAACATAGATGCAATGGTCATGATGAGAAATGTATACCTTGGTTCTGGAAGTGTGACGGCGAAAAGGATTGTATGGATGGATCTGATGAACCTGAAACCTGTCCGGTACGACATTGTCGAGCGGGATCGTTCCAATGTAAAAACACTAACTGCACCCCCGCTGCGACTATCTGTGATGGCTCAGATGATTGTGGTGATGGTTCCGACGAAGCTGAATGTGCTCACGAATGTCCACTTCTTGAATTTAAGTGCAAAAATAGTGGCCGGTGTATATTAGATAGTTGGAAATGTGATGGTGACACAGACTGCAAAGATAATAGTGATGAAGATCCAGCTATGTGTCATAACAGACCTTGTAATCCAGATACTGAATTCGCTTGCAAAAATGGTCGTTGCATTCCTAAGTTATGGATGTGTGATTTTGATAATGACTGTGGTGATGACTCCGATGAACCAGCTTACATGTGTCGCCAGAAGAACTGCACTACAGGGTGGAGAAGGTGTCCTGGACAGTCCAACTATAGGTGTATACCGAAATGGTTATTCTGTGATGGAAAAGATGATTGTAGAGACGGCTCTGATGAAATACCGGAGAACTGTCCGACCTGCAGTGCTGAGACAGATTTCACGTGTGAAAACAAACGCTGTATTCCTAAACAGTGGCTTTGTGATTTTACTGATGACTGCGGTGATGGCAGTGATGAAAGTGAAACGGTGTGCCAGCACAAGTACAGAGAATGTTCTGAGTCAGAATTCAAGTGTGGTAATGGCAAGTGTATATCGTCAAGATGGCGCTGCGATCACGAAGACGACTGCGGAGACAACACCGACGAGGCGGAATGTGGTGGCTTCAAGTGCAAGAATGGAACCTTCCAGTGTAAATCTGGTCACTGCATCGCCTCCTACTTCAGGTGTGATGGTGATAGAGATTGTAGAGACTTGTCAGATGAAATCGGATGTCCTCCAAGATTCCCCAACGGCAGATATTGTCCCGAAAGCAGGTAAGCAGTCATATTGAATGTTATTTTTTAAAACAATCTAAGCGTATTGTATTTAATCGGTAGTTTCCTTAATCCTCATACATGTGAACTGTTACGTGATGGACAGAACATAGTTATATAAATGTGGGTAACAATGGTGCCGATTCTGCGCACACAACTAAACTTAACTTAACTAAAAAATTAAAATTGACAGCGTCATTATCATAATGCGGCAATGTTTACTGAACTTTCTTATTATTAAAACTGTGTATTAAAGACTAACGATTTTAATTAATATAAATGTGTACAACGAAATAGCAAGTAATAGCTATATTGACACTACCAATTTTAATTTTTTAGTTAAGTTAAGTTTAGTCGTGTACCTAGAATTGGTACCATTAACTGCGGATGCGTTTTATCTATTTTAAATACGTATATGTATATCTTAACGTCCGGTATTTCGTGATGCATGTCTACAATACATTACTATAATTGTTAATACAATCAGGTTCCAGTGCGCGAACAACCTGTGCGTGTCTCAGTCGGACCTGTGCGACGGCACGGACGACTGCGGGGACGGCTCGGACGAGGCCGCCTCTATCTGCACCAACTTCAACTGCGACACTCTCAGACGATTCCACTGTGACAACAACAGATGTGTACCGAGGTAAATATAACTCATTATGAAGCTTCTACTCAATTCTTATATCTAGGATTCAGTATGTTACACATTTAACTACTTTGATAAAATGTAAATGGTTTTCAATTTTGACGAAACATCATCAAGACTATAAAGTAGTGCATTACATTATTACTTACATGTTTTCAGGTATCAAGTATGCGACGGTATAGACAACTGCGGCGACGGTTCAGACGAGAACAACATGACCCTGTGCTCGTCCCGGGTGAAGCCGTGTGACCCCTACTCTCAGTTCCAGTGCGCCAACAGACGGTGCGTCGAGAGGACGCAGCTGTGCGACTTCGCTGACGACTGTGGAGACGCCTCCGACGAACTGGGCTGTCACCACACGCACACCTGCAGTCACATGGATAAAGGTGACGTACAACGTCCTCAATACTTTTTAATATCCTTCTGACACTTTTAGGAGGCATTTAAATTTACCGAAGAAATGATGAAAGATGGATGGACTAGAGGGACAGAGGAGCATGGAGGAGGGGGGCATGTTGCGCCGATCCCAAATGATTGGGAAAGGGGCAGGGAATGATGATGACTTTCAGGAGGCATTTAATTATTTGAGACGATTGCATCTAACCATCTTTTATTCCTAGTTTTCAAATACTTTACATCCTTAATTTTTTTTGTATGTCAGTGTTTTAATGCTTTCTGGCAACTACGGATAGGAACTCAAAAAATGCTTACTGTAAAAGGGTAAGATAACGTAACCTGGTTCTTGGTGGTTTGCATAGGCGGCGCCGGTTATTCAAAATAAGAAAATTTCACAAGAGATTGTATCTATTAGAAATGGTTTCTAAATATTCTGTGTTGTGATAGGTGGATGCGAACACTTCTGCACAAACCTGACGCTGGCGGGCAGCTCTTCAGCCACAGGGTACATCTGCACGTGCTTCCAGGGATGGATCATCTCTCCCACCGACAAGAAGAAGTGCACCGACGTGGACGAGTGCGCGGCAGGCACGCACCACTGCTCTCAGATATGTAACAACCTGGAGGGAAGTTACAGCTGTGACTGTAGGGAAGGGTTCAAGTTAGTAACAACATGTTATATAACATTCTATAGGAACCTAAAATATTACTTATTTATTCATTTCTTTACAAAAGTTACAAAATATCAGCGCACCACTTTAAAGAATCCCTTTACACCCACATCACAAACTTAATATAAGTAATCCTTGACCTGCAATTAAAAGTTTTGGTAACAGAAGTTCTATATTTCACAAATCCAAAATAGATGGATTTATTTGTTCCTGGAAGCTAATTGAATCTTCATTGGTACTCGCAATTCTGAAACAATAAAATCATAAAAAAAACTATATTGTTACAGGCTCGCAGACAATCTCTCAGGAGTATGTAAAGCCGTTGACGATGACGTTGTGTTGTTATTCGCGAATGGTCCAGAAATTCACGCTTTTGCCCAAGAAAAGAACGAAGAATTTGACGTCATTACATCAGAGAAAAGAATAGAAGCCATAGACTATGATCCTAAACACCAGATGGTCTTCTGGGCCGACAGCTACGATAAGACTATCAAACGATCTTACATGGTCAACGCTCTTAACGGACAAGTCAAAATAGGATTTGCGCAGGACCTCAACATGAAAGGAAACTCAAAACCAACAGCATTGGCCGTCGACTACGTCGGTGATAACCTCTATTGGACTGAAACTGATAGAACTGGATCTAAACCTCGCGGTAGAGTGATGGTCGCCAGAACTGATGGTAGATATCGAAGAGCAATCGTGTCGGCCGGTATTGAGAGTCCGACATCTATAGTACTCGATCCGCAGATGGGAAGAATGTTCTGGGCGGATGCGGGATCGGCTCCTAAAATTGAAATCGCCTGGATGGACGGCTCTAAGCGAAGACCTATAGTCACCGAAAATATTAGACACCCAACCGGTTTGGCGATAGACCACGCTATGGATCACTGCATATACTGGGCCGATACCAAGTTAAATACTATCGAGATGATGAAGCAGGACGGTTCCAACAGGAAGGTCATTCTGAAGGGTGATCTGCTAAAACACCCCCTGTCTCTAGACGTGTTCGAATCTTCGCTGTACTGGGTGACGAGAGATACAGGGGAGCTCGTCAAACAGGACAAATTCGGACGAGGAGTGCCATTCATTATATCGAAGGATCTAGTCAACCCATCTGCCGTTAAAGGTAAGTTAAGACAATAATAACTGACTAGGAGCAATTTCTTGAAAATTGTTGCAGCAAGTTATGTTACAAATTGTCTCTCGTCGTCCGCAGTGTACCACCCCCTCCGCTACAACGTGTCGTCCCGCTCTTGGTGCGCGCGCTCCCCCTGCTCGCACATGTGCCTGGCCGTGCCGGGCGGGCGGCGCTGTCTGTGCCCCGACCAACTGGCGCCGCCCAAGAGGATCACGCAGGAGCTGACGTGTGACGCAGGTTCGAACCGATACTTACTAACATGCAGCATTCGTTAACTCATTTTTTACTATATTTATGTTACACGTTCAGAGCTCTTGTATTGCATTGCAAAACTTTTAGCACATCATCTTAGAAAACAATTGGTTATTTTACAAATTATTCTAGTTTCTGCTAAGATTATTTGCTTAGTGAAAAACCAAAAAACACGCTTGTCACTTACTTTCAATAATTCCGTTACACAGATTAATACGTCGATATATTTTATTATCACGTGACATTATAATTATGGTCTATATGTGTCCAGCGGTGGAGTCTCCTCGCGCGCTGCCCCTGGCGTGTCCGTGCGAGAACGGGGGGTGGTGCGTGCGGGAGGAGGGGGCGGGGGGCGCGGCGGGGGGCGGAGTGCGGTGCGAGTGCCGCGCCCCCCTGGCCCCGCCCCTGTGCGTGTCGGGCGCGGCCGCGTCGCTGTCGCGTCCCTCCACCACCGCGGCTGTGCTGGTGCCGCTGCTGCTGGTGCTGGTGCTGGCGCTGGGCGGGGCGGCCGCCTGGTTCGTCATCAGGAAGAGACCCTTGTGAGTACACGTCTATACTGTATTTTTGTTTTGCTTTCAGTCCAAAAAACGTTGATCTATTGAACGCGACGGAAGTATATTTGCTTGTTGTGTTTTTCGTTACGTTCTTTAAATTAATTTATAGTTTGATAATGTTACCTGTTGTGTTTATCAGCGGTAAGGGCGGAGGCCTGAGCAGCCTGGCGTCGTCGCAGAGCGTGTCGTTCCGTCAGGGCTCCAACGTCGAGTTCGGTGGAGTGGGCGGGGCGGTGTCCGCGGAGCCAGGGTACACCCTGGAGGAGACGCAGCGCAAGGGGAGGGACTTCAGCAACCCCATGTACGACGCAGTCACCAGGGGACACGCCGCAGGAGATACGGATCCGTCCATACGTTAGTATTATACTCACCGATGGTTCACACATTCTTTGAAAATTGGCTATTTATTAAATATTACATTCATTAAAAATTACTCCACTTTTCAAATTATCATTTCTGTAAAATTATGAAAATCTGAACGATATTCGAACTCTAAAGGTTATAACCCTAGGCTTTACTAACAAGAGGTACCAACAGTTATATTTACAATGACGTCAACGTGAATATCACTAGTGGGACGGAACGTATGAGCGCATTTAAATATCAAACTCACTCTTACACTCTTACCAAAGGAAGTGAATACAATAGGATATAATTATATTATTTTCAGCGGGAATATATGAAGTACCGGACGAACTGAAAGACAAGGTGGTGTCCGCCGTCATATCAGTGTCCATGAGCGAGGCGCGGGGGGCGGGGGCGGCCGCGGGGCCCGGGGGGGCGCCTCCGCGCGCGCTGGACCCCGCCGCGGACACGGGCACCGACACGGCGCAGCTCGTCCGGGAGGACCGCCACTGACCGCTGCGAGCGCGCGTCTCGCGCCTCTACACCTGCCTCACGTAGGACAGACGTCAACTGGACCTGCCACTTGTCACGTCAGATATATCTATTAATATATTTTGTATTTTCCCAGACTATCCGTCCTTCTAGATTTAGCTTCTAATTTATTAGATTTAAGTGAAACTTATTTAGTACGAAGGGTCACTAAAGGGACACGGATCTACCATGTGACATACGAGACATTAGTCTAAAGAAGTTTCATTTATTTCGCGTGTACTTAGTTGCACACGATATTTTTATTTTATCATAGATACATTCCATTCTCACTATTTTTTATTCTTTTCTTTACTTTCTTTCATATATCACATTTTAAGAATCTTTTTTTTATGGATTCCTGTGTACTTATAATCAGTATTTTCTCTGTAAGTTATATCTGTTACTTTTATATATTTTTATTAAATACTATATGTGAATCGAAATAAACCATATCATAGCGTGATACGTGTTAATAAAGAGATTTCTAAAATATAGACTTGTACATTCCATGTGACTTGTGACGAGTGATATCATGGCTATATTTGGTATATATACATATTACATTCCTATATATCTGTATAAATAATGTTGACTTAGTAATAAATAAATAATTAGTACATAAATGACTAGGAATTGTTGACTCAGCCGAGCGCGCAGATTTTTTAAGAATTTAAATTGATTTGACAATAAGCAATTATGGATGTTTAGAGAATAATTTATTTATTTCGGTTTAAGACTATGTAAAATATCTGTTTTGTTTTGTCTATAAATTTTAGCTTTTTTGTGGAACTTTTGACGGTATGCCATAAATGTGTTAGTTGAATTTGTTTTAATAATTTTTCAATTGTGTTTTCATTGCTTTGTTTAATTTACAAGTTTATTATTATTATTGTATATATGTGCGTTCGTAATCGTAATGTACATAATATGTTATGCTAGGCCCAAATTAATGCTCTTTTATATATCAGTAACAATATAAATATGTACTATAAATGAAACGATTCTGTGAATATAGACATCACTTATGACTAAACTTGAATTGATAATAATTTGTAAAAAATATAGTTCTGTCAATATTAAAAATATATTACAATGTTACGGATAAGGAGAGGAAATATTTTTATATTGGGACTATTATAGTTATAGACAGTCTGAGGTTACTGATGAAGATATTGTGTAAAAATAAATTAATAATGAAATGTTATAGTGTTTTATTTACAAATAGTTCTTGGAATATGGAATCGACAGCAGTGGTTGATTGCCAGTGTTGGTTTAGAGCAGTGGAATAGTATTCTAAAGGTCAGTTTCAATCACACTCGTAACAACCACATTTCAAGTTTTGATTTCTTAAAATAAAAAGCAAAACAATTTAGAATATCAGCAGCTTTTCTAAAGAGAAATATAATAGTAATATGAATCTATATTACTTTACTCTTTGAATGAACCCTGATTAAAGTTAGACCCTAGTAATACATTGATGAAAATAGTATTCAATTTATGGCAATAATTTTTATTATAATTTTATTAAGAGCAAAATTCTAAAAAAATGATTTAAACGTAAACAAACACCTCTTTTAATCGTCTCGACTCCTGGTACTAGCACAATTTTTTTCAATATACCCGTCGTTTTACTTCTATCAGTAATGTTGAACAATACCTCTTACATGTTTCTCCATTTCTGGTACTTATTTTTACCTAACTTGATTTTGAAATATACACGCCTGAAAATCCTAAATAATTTTTTTATTTTTGAATTGTCATCGGTCTTTGTTAGGTGTGCACAATTTCAGTTCAATCAGACTACTGCGAGTGGGTGAAAATCACTTTCAAAGAATCCATTACATAGAGATTAATAGATGGATAGATATCTACCGAACTTTTATAAGCGTGTTAAAAATGTCTCACATGTTTCTGCAATCAGTAGACAATTACTTTAAAAAAATTATCAATAATATTTGTTACTCAACCACCTCTTAACTATTTTTGACGTTCTGGTAATATTGTTGTTCAAGAAATAAACACTTTTGTTTGTAGTAAAAAATCTTATTTTTATGAAATGACCTAAATTTTTGTTTGTATAAATTACCTCTCTTGTTTTTATTAAATGTTGGTACTTATTGTTACAAAGCTGTAGGGGCATAGGTTCCTCGTTTTACGAGTGCTAGAGTATAGAAGGTTGATGTTGATTTCAGGATGTGTAATCTATATGTATACTAGCTGACCCGGCAAACATTGTTTTGCCATACAAATGGCCGTGGGGGGAGGGGTTTGAAAAATAGATGTTATCCGATTCTCAGACCTACTGAACATGCTTGTATTTCATAAAAATCGGTCAAGCCGTTTCGGAAGAGTATGGTAACTAACACTGTGACACGTGAATTTTTTATATAAGATATATATTTCTACGACTTCTCCTATCTCTCTTTTCTATGTGACTTTGAAACCCGTGTGGCGACGGATTAAGAATACAAGTGTCACAACCCCATCTCCTTCCAAGGGTGCTGTAAAAGTCAGCTAAGGGATTGCTGTGAGCGACGGAAAACCTGAAAATAAACCCCGTGCCAACACGCCTAGTCAGCGCGGCACAGTAGACCATAATCCCTCCAAAGTGGAAGAGGCCTGTGCCCAACAGTGGGACGTATATAGTCTGGAGAGGATTTTGAAACTTGACTATTGAAATAAAACAACATTTATTACATACACCATTTATAATATAATATGAAGCATTACACACACTCGTAGATGGATGCATTCTCATTTATTCAGACTATTGAAACGGAACAATAATGTCATGACAAAAGCTATGTAGGAATTGTATAGGAACACAGAAATAGAATATAACAAATATACAAGTTCTTTTTAACAATATAGTTTTCTCTCAATTAAAATAATGTTTGTTTGAAGTCTCATATCGCAGCATAAACAGTTATGTTTTTTTTAAATAAATTGCTTTCTTGGTAGTGGCTAAGATATTTAAAAACCCAGGTTAATATTATCAAAAATAAAACGACGACAAAGAGGTTCGTGGCACATTACAAAAAATTATGAGATATTATGGGTTTTCTCTAAATGAATATTACTTAAGCTTTGAGTGAATTACCTATTCCACAAGGTTTTTCTTTTGTGTGGTTGCACAATAGTAGCATTTTGGAGGTTTTCTGATCGCTTAGACATAGCATATAAGCTCGATTTGTTATTATACAAGTAGTAACTACATAAATATTTGTTATCGGTTGCGTAATGCGATTAATAAACATGTTTAAAAGATTTTTAGGGATTCTTGTTATTTGCGGATCTTTAAATATTAGGTGAGGGAGCATTCAGTGGTTACGACTAAGAAGTTTTGTGTTTATGACATACACTGTTATTACATAATAATCATAATGATTTTGTCTGTATTGGCATCCCAATGCTTATAACAGATAGATAATGGACATGTCTGCGTCTTGTGTGGAACTGCGTACATTATGGGCGTAGTCAGGGCTGTATTGACAGTTCCAAAATCCCCTCAAAATGCCAAAAATATTACCAAAAACCAAAATTTTACAATATTTCCGACAAACTTTGTGCTTTTTGAAGTTTCGTAGAGTTTAAACGCTATCGCTACAGCGAAGTCTCAATAATAGGGTGTGGGACTTCACTGTTTATCCGTCTGTCACCAGGCTGTATCTCTAGAACGGTGATAGCTAGAAAGCTGAAAATTTTAGAGTCAATAACATCTGGTGATACTATAACAACAAAAACTCATCATCATTATTGACCCGTTGTTTGCCCGTTATTTGTGGTCTGAAATATAACCAATATATTTAGATTATATTTATAACGGTAAGGAAACCCTTCTCGTTCGTATCCAATTCATATTTGACTGGTTTTTAGTTAGCTGATGTCTTTTACAATCCTGATAATGACTATGTCTGAATCAATTATTAGAAAAATATGCACTTTTTCAATTGTTCGTTTTCATTAAATATACATCCATCTTTACAAACATACAAATTACTAAAGTTAATATCCCAAACATTCTTTAAGTCATCCAGTTACACATAGTCAGCGGTACATAATATAAATATTAACTAAACACTCATCTCCTGTAAAACTATGTGATAGTATAAACGTATTTATTTATAAACTGGTAATTTTTTAAAACATTTGTTAAAATGATAAGTTATGGGAGAGTTGATAGTTACGTTACGTAACACATTACGCCATTAATCTTGTTTCCCTTTCTCTCCATCAGTTCACATACAGATTTTTTATCAATAAAAAAATGAGTAACGTTCGTAAAATTAGTTATAGGTATTTTATACACTTGAATATTACATTTCAATCTATTAAACCAGTGACTAACATGTCCTAACTGGTAAACAATTCATTACTAAGCCACAAGACCGTCTACATCAGGGTTGGCGAACATGTCGACCACGACTGTTAGTCTTGTGGATGGTGGTATGTGGTGGCAAGACAAATAATATAAATACGTTGGATAATACATTGGATCTTTTATGATTAGAAATTTCCAACTAAAAACCTGACTATGCTATGCTACAAACGCAATGCTCGCACTAACATATGCGTATGTACGCACTAATAAAAATAATCTTCACATTTTTGGTAGAGAGAGTTACGTTAGTCAAGATCTTGGCCACTTTGGTGTCCTCTGTGGTACGAGTATAACTCTGTTTACAATTTAATAGCTATTACAAAACATCATTATATTTATTAAAATATAATATTGATATTTTAATCACTAAACATATATAACAGACACACGTAATAAGGTTTTTATGTTTTAACATTAAGTGCAGAGCAGTGTGAAACAAAACCGATATTTAAATGTACAGAATTTTTGTTTTCGACTCTGTTCGTGCGGTGATATATTAAAAATACACTTGTCACCACCCCATGTCTTCCCAGGGTACAGTAATAGGTAAAGGATATTGTACACAGATAACATCCTCTATGAGAGATGGCAAACTTGATAAAAACTCTATGCCTGGTCAGCGCGGCACAGTAGATCGTAACACTTCCCAAAGTGAAGGACGCCCGTGCCCAACAGTGGGACCTTAATACTATGGAGAGAAAGAGAGAGAGATTGACTAAGTACTGAATGTAACAAAACATGATATAAGTGACAAATAAACTAAAAAATATAAAAATGTTGTCTATCTTTTTGTGTGCTTAAAAACAAGCCCCATAATAATGTTTAAAAAAAATTAAATTTAAGTTCTATAGTACGTTAGTTATTATTATTTTATTATTTTGTTGTTTTTATTGATTAGCTAATATCTATACTGACACTTTGAAATAAATAAACTGACCCAATGGTGTGTTTCCAAAATATTATAAGTGTAGTTGTTACAAGAGGCTAGGTAAAGATAGGCCTCTACACAATTATTATGGCCATATAAATAAGAAACAATTCACTAAACATTGTGTTGTTATATTTCAAACAGATTACGTAGCGTTATATAATAAATAATATTAACTAATTTAATAAAGGCATCATTCGCTAGCCGATGTTACGAATAAAATATCTAAATAGAGTTTTAAATTATATTTTTTTATTAAAATTTTTTGTAACTTAAAATATAATTTTAAATTGCTCGAAAGTAGTTAGATGAGTTTTTAAAACATAATTTAGATATTTTATTCGTAACATCGGCTAGCGAATGATATAATATCTATATATAATATGTTTAGATATGTACTGAACTAATGTATGCGTGTTAAAAAAGAACGCGTAAGTGTCACTACCAGTTTATAAAGAATGGCTACTTAGATGATAAAAAGAATGATTATGTCTAATAGAAAGTGAACTGAACTGACTCTTCAAAGCCATATTTATTTTTATATATAGTTATTTTGTTTTATTTGCCAACATCGTCCGTCTGTAATCATATTATTATCTTCTAAGTTTGTATTTCTTACAGTCTTCAAATGAGCAAAAGGTTTTAAGAATTAATAATCCTGTATTCAATTGTGTGATATATATATACTTTCGTTTACATGAATGATGAAGTGATGATACATGCATAATTTCGTTTACCTAAATTTTTTACACATTGCAAAGAAAACAAATTACAGAGAAACGAACAACAAGTTATCCTGTAAGAGTTCCTTTTTTGTTGTAGCGTTTTTCAACGCTTTATATCTTTTAAAACAATATTGAAGACGATTTGTTCGACTATACGGGACGCTAAACACCATAAAAAAATTTAATTATTTAAAGAATTTAATACAAATTGTTAATATAGATATAGCTATGAATGAATGAATGAATGAATGATTGATTTCATGAATGATTAATGCTTACTTTTTCTTCCAACTGTACTATAGCGGACAAAATTAGGTTAATAATGTGTTTTACAGGAAATGAGCGCCATTACAACTAAAAACTACTAGATATTACATTAACAAGTTACAATATAGTTATAATGTTATATATTCGTGCAGAATTGGCAAGCTGTATATTTAAAATATGTATTTAATGCGGGAATAATCGTGTTTAAATAATCTAAGTATATCGAATATGATGTAGGCTATTTGACTGATTATTTGCTGAACATATTATAGATATATTGAAAAATAAAAATTGTTACCACTTTTGTCGTGATATTTTATTTTAATGTCATTACGTATTTGAAAAAAAAAGCTTAATCAGTAGTTTTTTTTTATTTTTTCTCCGTCTGCCCTACGAGGCCATGGTGTTGACATGGGTATTTACCATGACCCGTATCAGTATAGTTAGGTACTGTAAAAACAACCAAGAGAGTTTCATCTACGGATATAAAATCTTGTTGATATTAGTTTGCTTGCAAACGCAGCGCGTACAGAAATATTGATTGAGTAAAAGTAAAAAACTTTCTTATTTAAAAACTGCGGGATATTTTCTGCTCTTTAAAATTAATTTCGATATTTAAGGCATTTTCACTTTATTCTTTCACTGTATGAAAAACATGTTAGTACAAAACTTAATTCCAATTTGTAGATAGAATAATGAAATAAAATAAATCGGAAATGCAAAAAAAGATAAGCTGTAATTTTTTTTAAGGTGATTAAAGTCTTATTTGCGTACACACTACGTACACGTACGGACGCGTAAGGGCGTATATGGGTCTAGACTTGGTAAAACAGTCACACCTTTTGCCCACAGTGGTTGGCAGAGACTATAGAAAGCCATCTGTTACGGTTAAAAGTACCTAGCCTCGTTAAAACTGTAAGCCTTTCTACAAAAAGAAGAATACTGATCCATACTGAATTTATATTTAAACATCAGTTTTATCTATATATTTAGTAACTCTACGCTAAATATTGACCTGTATTATGAACAAATTTGATTTTGATACAGCCAAATAGCCTATTAGGAGCATTACTTGCACAAACATTTAACAGAACATAAATTCAAAAAAGTTATTATATAAAATTAAAATTCTGCACATTCGTCACACATCTTTTTTTTTTGTTTTTATTTTATTTTATACAAAAGTTATACTATAAATAATGTCTTACGGCAATGGTGGCCGATATTTCGTCGCCTTTTCAAAACTTGACAGATAGTAAAGAAATGATAATATATATTGAAAATGTGGAAAGTTCCCCTCTTTTAGACAATGTTAACTTTCTATGTCATTTATTTGACACGGATACAATTAGATATTTTCACCTTTCCACATCATTTATTGATTTAGAACTAATATGTTTTTCGAACGCAGTATTGCCAGAGTTTTAAGACAGATAATAATTATGATTCTTTCATTTAGTCTTATGAAGGTTTTAAATTAACTGGCAACACTGGTTTTAGAGGTCATATGTGACGTCATGAAGACAACCTCTGCGAAAGCCTTCTACGTAAACAATAATCTAACTCTAACGCTCGGGCCGATATTTAGTGAGTGATAATACGAACATAATCTTATGCAGTGATAAAGATGGATACAGCCATCATAATGCAGTGATAGGCTATATATCTATAAATATGCAATAATAGAGAGGCATATAGTCATACATAGTGTAGAGATAAGAATATATAAAAGTAGTTATCTGGAGATGCAAACATGCAGTGATATGGAGTTGTAATACTCCATATATACGCATTATTGGGAGCTGTAATACTCCTCCCTTATGCAGTTGTTTATAATATCTAAAATACCCAAGCCTAAATACTTATAAAATGAATATTTCCAAACTCGTGGTTGTGTACGAATGGATATATCGGCACCGTAGCGTGTTCTATGAACTATAGTATTTTACGGTGTTATATAATCACGCTCAATATAAGATGTATACGCTATGTAAACCGCAGTGCGATATTGATAGCTTCGCATCGTTGCTGATGATCGGCACAACATTCAATGAGGCAGCGCTTCATGAGAGCGCCGCCTGGTGTCAAGTAGTACTGACCGGAGCCCGCTACATACAATTACCTAAGCTATGCGGCGTCCGTCTGTTCGTCTGCTCGAGGCGCGTGTCCGGGCGCGGGCCGAGAGGCGCAGGCCGGGGGGCGGCGCGGGGGGCGGGGGCTCTAGCCGGGGGGGCTGCCTCACACCCACGCCATCCACCCCTCGTACATTAGGCACAACTTCTCAGCCATACGGGCCTCACATATTATGTAGTCCACCTGGAAACAGTCACTCCATTATAGAATGGATCTCACAGGACTGTTGATTGGTTACGTGGGGGCTGCGAGTAAGATTAGGAGCGGTGGTTTGAATAGAATTAGAAGTTGGATGGACAGTCGGTTTAGGAATGGGGCCAGAATTTTACAGATATGTGGGATAGCATTTTAAATAGGAAGTAGGACTGAGAGTGGAATCGGAATTGGGATTAGGAGTTTAGCTTGAAGTAAGATTAGAAATTTAGTAACAAAATCCTAGAAAGTCATGAGAAATCCTGTTTTTTTTCAAATATGGGATTGTATTTTTATCCAGTATCCAATAGTATTATTAATATAAAGCTGTTTTAGTTGCTACCGACCTGTTCATGCGGCGTGTATCGTTTATTGTTGGCGATGTCGTCTCGTCCCTCCAACTTCAGTCGTACTCTCTTCCACACGCCCGCTCCCACCGCGTTACGTTCCCCACCTACATATTACAATATTTATATGTTCATCTATAAGCATTCAATTTATAAAGGGAAATAAAATAGGTAACAGAGTAAATATATACAGTGTAAATATGTTATATCTACTAAGACTGTTGGCGTGCTTGTCCGTAATATGTACACGTGCTCGTACGTATACCTATCCAAAATTAGTTTCTATTTTATGTAATATTGTTCATAGAAAATTTTATTAATTATTCTAAAGGATGTTAAAAACAATCATATTTTATTTCAATAAGAATTTAAGCCACAATTTACTGCACAGAAGTCTTTGCATTTCCTGTCAGTTTAATATATGAGTGGGTACCAATGAAATTCATATTTCAAATTAAGCATGAATTCTGCTTAGCAACGGTTCATAACCAACATTACTATACAATACAGCAAACATAAATCTATTATCTATATAATTAGCCAATATAAAATTCTCGTGTCACAATGTTCGTTCCCATACTCCTCCAAAACTACTTGACTTTTATAACATTTTGTATGCATATTCAATAGGTTTGAGAATCAGCTACTATCTATGTTTCATAAACCCTAAGTGATAAAAGTTGCCCTGACCCTTTGACAATTTGATGGCAAAACAACGTTTACCGGGTCAGCTAGTATCTATATAATTAGCCAATTGTTTTATAACATCTAAGTGAATATTGACCAGTAATGTACACATAAGTAGTTAGTATCAACCTACCGTGTTTGTTATTATTGTTAAACTTGAGCGGCGTGTTGATGGCCGTCTGTCTAGTTAGCTTACGTCCGTTGTATTCATTCGTCCATGTGCTAGGTAATCTGTAAGAGATGTTTTCAATAATATAATAACAAAAATATAAAAATAAAACAATATGATCATATAACTGTAAGCGTTTGCTAATAAAATATTTCACGTATAGGCAACTGTTTTGTAATTAGCTTTTTAACACCCTTGCTCGTAAAGCTGATGTAATTCCACCGGTTTTAAATATGTAAAGCGGGTCATAACAAACGCGTGTGTTACCAAAGCAAATAGTTAAGTTATAGTCCATACAAATTTCATAACAGTATTATTTGCCATTTCAAATATGGAACTGATCGCCGCCGCACGAACGAGCAGCGCGCTGTTGCTGTTCAAATTTCGAACTAATCGCCGCGCGGCGCCAGTCAGAAGGCAGCGCTAACGCGCTGTTAAAATGGCGGGAAATCAACGGTGTGCATTCACAGATTGAGTTTATTTAAATGTTTTTTTTTCTTTTTCCTAGCAAATGTGTTAAAAACCGTCGTACGATATACGTGCGTATTGGTTATAACATGCTCGGCTCAATTACGCCCTCGGCTTCGGCTCGGGCTGAAATTCCGCCTCGCATGTTATAACCATCTTAACGCACTAATATCGTAATGTACTATTAATCAAGTCTCCTACGACATATATATATATATATAAATATATAAGAATTGCAGTGGCGTGCGCTCTATACAAGCACATAAGCACGGCTTTACTTGCCATTCACAGATATTTTAATAAAACGTTCGTATGTTTTAGATGACTTTATTCATTTATTTACTATTAATTAAACAATATATTATAACTTAAAAACGCCTACCTAATAATTCATAAATAGCACCAATATGTGCTTGCAAATTGTTTTTTGCCAGGCGTTTGGCGAAGGAATAATATTAGCGTAGCTAGCAAGCTCGACATCGCCCGCCTGCCATGAGTTCATATGTGTGTAGAAATTTTGGCGTCCGTGCACAGTTCGCAAACGCACACAGGCTTACATATCCAAGACAATTTACACTGAAAAACCTGCGGCCTGCTTTAGCGATCGGATGTTATCGCGAGTATTCGGCAATGTTCGTTCGTTACTTAGTCGGAAGTCTAATAAATCACGTATGCATTTTTGTTTAGTAAGGTTTTATTTATTTAAATAGCAGAAATATTTTGGTTCGACGGAGGCCATTTTATTTTTTCGTGTGATTCATTGAACTGTTTAATATTGAGTTTCTTTAATTTAATAATTGTATGGATTTTCGTTTGTTGATTTTAAAATGTTATTTGATTGTGAAATGTGTGTTGATAGTGTGTGTTTGTTAAAAATTAAAAATAACAAGTTCAACAACTAAGCCAGCAAAAAGGTAGGTAATGGTGCCTATTCTATGTGCAGAACTAAACTTAACCATTCACACGTTCAAGGATACTTTGATATTCAAAAAAAAAGGGCAATTTACGTCCAAGGTTACTTTTATATCCATAGCGACATATTTTATAAAACCGACATCTATGGACAAATTGCGTTATTTTTTGCGTCTATAAGTTGTGTAATAGATAGCTGATGAATTACTTCACAATCCATAATCACTAGATGGCAGTTTTTATCTTCAGTCCACTTTACGCTTTGTGTTTAGTAAACAAGTGGTTTTGAAGTTCCAGCGGATTGTCGTAAGTAGTTTAGTTTTATTTATGAGTTCATAGATTATTAATATTATTATACATCAAGATAAACTAGATGATTTGTGCTTTATAATTAAGTATACATATAGCATACATATCACAGTTTTAAGAGTAAAATCGAGTTATATTTTGAATTGTTATGTTTTCTCCTCTGTCCTCTTCTGTTCTCATTTTTAATACTTTAAAATAAATTTTCAGATCTTAAAAAATAGATAGATTTCATCTGTAGTCTTCTAGTAATTTTTCGTAGTATTTGTCTTCACTCTAGGTATTATAGATAAGAAGCTATAAAGGTTTTTTGTTACAACATGCGAGCGCGGTACCGATCGAATCAGCGCCACGCGTAGCTGGACGGACAACGGTATAATAGGTATTTAGGTCGGGACGTGGGAATGGTTATCTTAAGGGCCTACATCAATATTATCGTATATCATCGCCGACACGTACATATTAACACAGCCAGTAGGCACAGAAAATGAAGAATTAGGGATACTTTTCCTATTTACTCAAAATCTACTAAATATATTTTAATTCTGATTTACGTGTTTCTATATATAATAGTTACTTATGTTTCTAAAGTTATTTCATTAGTTAATACGCGATAATAGACCGACAAATGAAAAAAATAAGAAATGAGAGAGGTATTTTCGCTAAGATTTTCAATCGAGAAAACTTTTTTCAATCGCGTTTCTGAGTTTATGCGATCCTAGATCATATATTGAAAAAACATATACCTACTTAAAAATTAGAGCTCTAGCCATTCAATCTAAAGAAACAATGAAAACTTCGTACATAGAAAAATGCACGAAGCTATTTTGGTATCCTCTTAACTAAAAAATGGAAACAGCTATTGCTGTATCTTAAATGTTTCGCTATTTTTTTGCACACATTTATATGTTAAAATGTATGAAATGTTAAAAGTTATGAAACGTACTCGTATGTACATACGTACATGTACGTATGTATGTACGTACGTAGTTATTGTTTAGTAATTCTAGTACAGTGTGGACTGATTCGGGATATTCAGATTTAAATTTGTTCTGTTGGCATGGTTTCCGACTTAGAGATCCGTCGCGTGGCTATGCTAAAAATCTATAAAAGAAAAAGTTTTTGTGACTGCCTACCCTACGTTAAATAGCAGTGCACGCCGCTGAAGAATTGCTTGTTTAAAGTAATAAGAGAAGTTGTATATATACACACGTGAGTAGTTGTTGGTGGTGAGCGTGCAGCGCGTCTGTGAGCGTGTGCGCGGCGGCGAGCGCGGCGCGCACACCCGCCTCGCCCCCGGCCCCGCCCCCTGCCCCGCCCCCGGCCCCGCCCCCTGCCCCGCCCCCGCCCGCCGCCACACTCGCGCCACACAGCTCGCTCATCATCTTGTCACGTGACAACCACGCAGACGCTGGGTTACAGCCCTGCGGATACAATATATATTATTTATTGACTTGACACACATACTAGCTGGTGCCTGCGACTTGTTAAGGAATTCCTGTTTACTTTACACCTATCGTCACATTTTGCACAATTACAATATTTTAATTAGTTGCAGCCAATGTGATATTCTGATGTATGAGTTACATTATTGTAAAGTTTCATTAAAATCCATTCAGTAGATTTTGCGTGAAAGAGTAACAAACATCCAAACACTCACACTTATAAGATAATAATAAATATTCATAGACATTTCACACAACGTCCTCTGGTCCCAAGTTAAGCTTATTATGCTTGTATTATGGGTACCAGAATACAAATATAATACATAAACTACTTTTTTTTGTAAATACATACTTATAATACATAGAAAACACCTAGACGTAGTACAAATATTTGTATGACATTTAAATATCACACAAATAAATGTTCCGAGCGGGAATCTAACCCGCGACCTTGTGAATGGCAGTCCGTTACCTGAACCACTAGACCACGAGGCCCGTCAACACAAACAAACTTTCACATTAATAATATCAGTAGTAGTATAGCTTATCCCAGAGTTCCAAATGTTATTTGAGTTTAAAAGTGAAATTACCTAGCAACACACTAAACGTACTGTGTTGCTGGGTAATTTCACTTTTAAAATAGTTATGTCCTCCAACCGTTATTAAATAAACTAAACAACTATTTTTACGGATTCCTACGACCAGTGCAACCCTGTGTATTACTTTATTTCTGAGATATACACGTACACTCACTCACGCGAACAAATAACTAATAACCTTACTAGAGTTCAGCATGGTGCTATGCTCGCCAAAATCATAGAACAGTACAACGAGAATCAAATAATGACTAACCGTAAAATGGCGTATTTTTAACCTTGTTTGTTTCTGGAGACATGTTTATTTTACTTTATGTTATATTATTCAAAACAGTGGTTCCCTATTCCACACGTACGACTTCGCAAGCAATAGCTAGTACGACATTTCTGGTCGGTTCGAATAATCGGTAATAACCGGGATAAAAAAATTACGGTTGGCCAACACCATTGCCAAAAATGTGGCAGCATTATTTTCAAGTTTGACATTAGTAACTGTCAAATAACATTTCTAATTCTGGGACGGATTATAAGTGTATATATTCACCGGTGTGTTGAGTGTATCGAGTGTATGTAGCGGCGCGAGCACGTCGGCGAGCAGCGCGGCGCGCGCGTGCACGTGCGGGGCGGCGAGCGAGCAGGCGGCGCGCAGCGTGCTCGTGACGTCACGCAGACGCGCTCGTGCCCGCGCCGCCTCGCCGCCCACCGCGCACAGCATGTCGCGCAGCAACAGCGACACGTTCTCGACCTGCACTTACATATTATATATCTTTACTATTATCACATTAAACATTTGTATGAGAATTGGAAAAATCACACAAATGATTGTCCCGAGCGGGAATCGAACCCGCGACCTTTTGATCGGCAGTCCGTTACCAGAACCACTACACCACGAGACCCGTCAATTACATTGTACACATTTATATTTATTAAAATCATTAGTCTATAATACACATAATATTTTCTATAAGACTTACACGACTCATTTAATTAAATAAAGCCATTTTTTAGGACTGTAGACACCTATTAATGATTTTTAAATTTTAGCTAGCATGTTTTGAAGACTTTTCAGTCACCATAATCAAGTAAATAGTGGTTTTATTTGAACAATAGTTTTAATATTAAGAAAGTAGAGTGAAGACTACCGAACTGTGTTATATACACTATCACTTTTCATTGAATTAGTACTTACCCATTGTGTATCAATATTTCCTTCAGGATGTAACATCTCCATCAACGATTCTTCTACAGGCGTCACTTTCAACGAATACTTCTGAGCTAATATACAGGCCTGTTAACATGTAATTAACAATACAATTAATTAAACTACACAAATTCAAAACAAAACAAATAAATTGCAAAAACAGTCTTATAACATGAAGATGACATCAATAATACTTAAATTTTTTTCCTTATTATCATCAAACGCTACCGTGACTTTGATACTGTTCTATTGCATTGACCAACTGAGCTATCATGATGTTTAGTAATACTTAATTTTTATAAAGTATTTTATTGTTGCTATTTATTTTGGTATCGGAAATGAAAACGAATGTATCCGATTAAGCCTGAAGAATTAACATGCTAAGGTGTATGGGCAGCCCACAACATTGGAAAAACTGATAAAGTCGTCGTCAAATGTCTAGGGAGCCTGGATGCGGATAGCGCAGAACTGCGTGTTGTGGTGTTGTGGAAGCTTATGTCCAGCAGTGGACAGAGAAATGCTCATAGAAGGATGGTTATTATGCTTAATTATAAAGTGTACCTTCTCCCAGTGATGTAGATGTGTAAGTAATGCATGATGATGTCTATGTTGTTGTTTGTGTTGCCTGAGCGCTGCTGATGCGCGCGCATGTTCAGCGAGCGCGGCCCCGGCTGCCTCCAGGCGAGCTGCTCGGTTGTTAGCCCACGAGCCCGCACGCTCCAGGGCTTCGCCCACCACCGCTAGAGCTGGGTTGGCGCCGGCACCCCATTTCACTCTGCAATCATAATAGTTAGTTGTTAGTACGTATGTAGCGGGAAATCTACGAGAGTTATAGAAAGCTACAGTCTCTGAGAATGCTATAGGCTATACATATTGTACTTATCTAATATCTGGTTGATCGAGCTAGGTTCGGTACTGATTTTTGAAAAATTTTAATTTTTGGAAAATTTATATAAACCCAGAAAAAAAAAACAATGTAATGATTGCAAGCTTACGAAGTCACAGGCAACATCTAGTTTATTATATAGAGTACCTCTGATGTGCTGATGTGATGAGAGCGCGCGCCTTGTTGGAGGCGGCGCCGAGCCTCTCCACAGCCGCGCCCAGCTCGCGGGCTCGACGGGACAGCTGCGCACTCGTCTCTTGGTTGGCGCCTAGGATCTGAAGATTACAAATTAATTAATATTAATTTTTTTAACAGTTTGTTTTCATATATAAAAGCCGCCGCCCACATAAGTACAGACGCACAGTGACACAACAATACCCGAGCACCAACCTGTGCATGTAGATGCGTATGTGCAGCGTGAGTGAGCCTGGTTCTATGTGCGGCTGCTGATCGCCGAGCGTGCTCAGCCACAGCTCGCGCGGCGCGCTGTACTCCGGCCCGACAGCTCTGCACGGCTCGTGCCAGCGCGCCGCCGCGCTCCACCGCCGCGCCGGACGAGGCCGCGCGACGACGAGCCTTCTCACAAAGACTCTCTAGTTGGACGCTCCATGATGCGCCTGAGGATAGATATCACATAACAACTTTTACTATAAGATTTATACTACATTTTGTATTTATTTTTGTGCAAATAAAGAGTATTCTATTCTATTCTATATTACCAATATGAAAAACAGGCGACATGAAAGCGAAAATGACGCTACACAAATATCGTCTACTGCAACCGTTTCCTGTTCAGGTTGTAAACAGATGGAATGCTTACGATGATAATGCCTTTCCACTTATTTTAATTAATATAAAACACTCCACATTCGCATACAAACAAGCAATAAAATAAAATTAACAGATTCTTAATGGAATTGGCAGTGTTCATATTTTTTTAAAACACTTTATTTGAAAACCATCTTGGGGAATAGAGTTTCTGATCATGATCCATTAGTTTATTTCGGAAAATTTGCTATATTAACTATTAATTTACCAAAACAGCAAATGATCTCTATTTGCCCTTGAAATGAAGGACTTAAAATATTAAGGAGTTCTTAGGGATATACTACTCTGTAGTCGAGTTGAAACTGGTCTGTTATATCAACTTGGCAACTCTGAAAAGATGTATTGCAATCTGTCTTAAGTCTATCAAGAAAAGGCAATACATTGATTGCGTACAACGATGACGTCATAACATTTAACATAATATCTTTAAGTATTTTTAAAAAATTCTATATAGTGACTATTTCAATAATATTTAAATTGGTTGCTTAAAATAGTCTATTTTCTAAAAAAAAAATGTAAACACGTGTAAAACAGCAGGTCAACAATTATACTTTACTTCTTTTTCAATACAGCGGCCGTATTATGAGCTTTTATTTACAGGCAGTTAACGCCGTGAATTGAACTGTCTGGCAAATTCGTATTATGAACAAATTATTAGTCAGTCAGTTCGCTAAACCAGTCATACATTAATATGTTTAAGGAGAAGGTACAACTAAAAGTTAAAGTACTAACTAAAAATTTTCAACTAAAAGTTTTATTTTCGCCATAATACCTAATTTAGCCATGCAGTTTACGGCCTGCCTGGAACTTGAATGATTTTAAAAAAGCTCATAATACGCCGGCAGGTGCCTTAAAATTGCCACTAACCAATTTCCTTTTGTTCAACTTCAGCGTGTAGATCAAGTCTTGCTCTTCGCAGCAACAAACATAGAACAGAAGCGAGCGCCTTAGAATGTACTCCCAACACACAGCGAGATACATACTCCGCTGTAAATCTGTAAATGCGCGTCAAAAATAATGATCAGAAAAGAAATATCTTAGTTGTTATGAAACAAATCCCAGTAGGTGTACACTACTAACTCCTTGTTTTTTCATATTGATTGTAATGAATTGTATAACACTAGAAAAAAGCTACAGTTATTATAAATATTTATTTTTAACGAGCCAGGTGTTCTAGTGGTTCATGTAACGGACTGCCGTTCACGAGGTCGTCTGTTCGATTCCCGCGTGGGTCATCATTTGTGTGATATTTATAATTGTCATACAAATGTTTGTTCTGCGTCTAGGTGTTTTCTATGTATTATAATAATTTTCCTTATTCTCGTACCCATAATACAAACACATAAGCTTAGCTTGGGAACAGAGGACGTTGTGTGAAATGTCCATGAATATTTATTTATTTAGCCACATCAACAGGAAAGTCATAATAGTTCAAGAGTCTGTTAATCAATGTGCCCAATATTTAAAAACTTTGGGTACAGCAAAGTGCGAAGAATACTACTGCTTAAATCTTCGGGTTCAAGGAATCTGAGAAAGACAGTAATTGACACTTTTTAGGGTTCCGTACCCAAAGGGTAAAAACGGAACCCTATTACTGAGACTTCGCTGTCCGTCCGTCCGTCCGTCCGTCCGTCTGTCACCAGGCTGTATCTCAATAACGGTGATAGCTAGAGAGTTGAAATTTTCACAGATGATGTATTTCTATTGCCGCTATAACAACAAATACTAAAAATAAAATAAAATAAATATTTAAGGGGGGCTCCCATACAACAAACATGATTTTTTTACCGTTTCTTGCTCTCATACAACAAACGTGATTAATTAAGTATTGTGTGTGTTGTTTGCACATTTATTAATAACGTATGTTGCATAGGTACGGAACCCTTCGTGCGCGAGTCCGACTCGCACTTGACCAATTTGTTATTTATGTAAACGCTTGACTTTAGTTTTACATAAAACATAATAGAATTCATAATAACATCAATATATGTACCTTCTGACAGGTTTGCATAGCGCCGCGTCATCATACAATGTGATAGGTACGGTCCCTTTAAAAGCACAAGCCATTTGTGCACACATAGCGTACACCTCAGCTATGGTCTGTATGCGACGGATCAGGAATATATCCTCCAACACAGATCGTATCACAGGACTCTGCAGCGCAGCCTAATGTTGAAACAATAAATAAATTTAAGTTAATCGTCAAACTAAATTATGTTTCAATTTAAAATATATATTTCAAGTAATACTATGAACAAGGCTTCTAGTTTCCTGTATCTATCAAAAATAATTTTTTGATGTGAATCGTAATTAAACTGAACATAGAAATAGGACTAAAGAAAACTTAATCATAAACAGTTAAGTACCAAAAGGACAGTTCATTAAAAAAATAGATTCAACGATTTTGTTATTATGGTGGTAGTTATAAAACCCGATTAATTATGAAGCACCTTCTTAAAGTTATTCAGTTAACAGTATGCTACTTACCGACATATGCATACTTTCACTAATATGATCGATCTTCCTCCAAGACGGTGGTATGGGTATTGCTAGATGATCAGCTAATTCCCGAGCTCGTAGTTCCACCGCTGCGAACAGTCCGTTGAAGCCCATCAGTAGCATGCGACCAGCCGATTGACCTTCGGCTTCAGTTGTTGAGGCAGACAGGAGGGTTTCGTAGCGGGTACGTACTTCAGCTGCTAATAGGGGTGCACTACTTGCTGGCGACTGGAATATTAATGGAATTAAATATCAACAAATAAACTCAAAAATATCTAAACTCATGCAAAAAGCAACGATCTCTTTACTTAGTATCATACTTGTACTAAATCTAAAACCTGTAAAATCTCACCTCCATGTCCATCACTAAATATCTTAGGTGAAGCTCCAATTGTGTAATTAATTCATTCAGCGGCACTGGCGATTGTATTATCACGGAGTTCAATTCATTTATCATCAACAATACAGAAGAGTCTTCTGCATGCACCTTTTTGACTGCCTCCGGTAATATAATAGTGCTGAAGTTAAAATTTAACTGTACCAAATCAGCTAATAGAAGGTTAGCATTTCTAACACATTCCACGGCGACAGGCATCGCGGCATCTTCAGCTGACGCTGATTGCAAAGGTAATAAGGACAATAGCTCCACTGCTTGCATCGATAAAGCGCTCATATCATCCAAGAACCATTCACCTTCTCTAGATGTAAGATCTACTAAACAGTCTCCAGCACTTTGTGCACCATTTTCTAGCATTAAATATCGTCTATTCAAATTGCAAAGCATACCAATGACGACTATCTCTAGAGCTGCACCTGAACCTTCTTCAGCTCTAACCCAGTTGGTAATATTAGTCTTCGCTTCATGATAAGCTTCTTGAGCAATCGTTAAGGCATCGGGTCCACCTTCAAGCTGTAATCTTTCTATAGCCTTTGTTAAACTCGCGCTGGCTTCAGTATTCATAGTTTGCAAGCGGTAGTTGTAAGATATAACCTGTTGCGATATATCACTTTTGCTATTTTCCGAATTCACTAGAGCCGTAACTTGACTAATTACTTCACGGCAAACTTCAGGGCTTTTGCTTTCCAAAGCCGCAGCCAAAAACTTCCTGAACATGAGTATGCGATGATATTCTGTATGACTTTGCGGATAGAACTGTGACACCGCCACGTACTGAGATAACAGTTCCAGGCATACTCTTACGAGATGATGTGTTTGTTTGATACTCTGGTAAAGTTCTGTTTCTGCTTGCTCGCACTGCGATATCATAGAGCTCTGACCAGCGTTTGTTAAGAATTCTTTTATGTGCTCAAAAATTGGTTTCTCTTCGTCATCATTGGCACTACTAAACTCTTGAACCCATGCTACTAGTTGTGGTCCGTTAAGAGCTTCATTAGTATTAGCGAACTTTTCAATTTGGGTATCGAAGTCTTTCAATATTTTCACTAACGCCTTCATGGAGTCTTCCACTGCATTTTTCGCTTGTTTATACGAAGAGTATTTTTGAGAGATTGAAAATAAGGGGTGATTGTTAAGATTAGGTCCATACGCTTCTATTTCTTTTATAAGCGCCATCTGTTTGTGACAGTCTTGTAATCTAGTTTCCGCTGATTTTAATTCTTCATTTTCTTTGAGCCAATTTTCTGCACACTGTTTGACCTCTGGTAACACAGCTAACAATTGTTCCCTGAAACAAAACTCGGTGTTAAGTAAGCACTTTGTAGTTGGTAATGAATTTTTAAGGCTGATTACGTAGTCAGTAGAGCATTAATAATTCAGTGGCAGATGTCAGATTGTTTCATTTACTTTGTTAATGTTGATTTTATTAGTAGTACAATATTATGAACTTTATTAACCACTTTAAGATTTATAACATTGAAATATTAATGTCAAAGATATTAAAATATTATTTTTGATAGCGAATAATTAATTTTTAATAATGCAGGCTCTGTCATGAATATAAATCAATACATCACACAGTTACAAATTATGTAATGACATATTAATTATTAAGATTGCGTGCGTGTTGTGTCAACCTAGGTATTTACAGGGGAGAACTTTATTATTCGTGTCATATTTTATTAATATTCACCACTACAATAATACTGAATGAACAATAAAACCTGGTTATGTATAAATAAATAAACAAACCTTTACAATTCAACGAATAATGGGTATTCTGTAATAGACATTACGTAGGACCTAATAATTGTTTGAAATGTTATATAGTATGACTGAGAATTTCAATTTAGGCTGTGATTCATTTCAGCAAAGCGTAAGTCTGTTTTGAAATTAGTCATTTGAAATAAATAATTGTAATAGGATGGAAACAAGAATCCTTATTTGTAGGCTTGTTAATAACATTGCCACTAATGTTTATACATTTTCATGTTTACTTATTTAAATGATAATAATTCTGCCAAATTTTATTTTATTAAGAAAATGTCTGTATTACCAAACGACAAAAAAACCATTAGAAAATTTAGTCATCAATTTTTTAGCTGCTTTTGCTTTGCACGTGTAAACTATAATAATTATAATTTAAGAACACAACAGAGCTTCGCGTACTACCCAATTTGTAGCGAAGGATAAGTAATCAAATATTACAGAAGTAACTTACCAGGAAATAAAAACATATCAAAATATTTAACAATATAATATCTTACGTGACTTCATTGAGATCATGTCTAAGTTCATGCGCGCGCACAGCCAGCATGGCCAGCGCTGCCTTCACATCTCGCTGCGTGCGGCGCCGCTTGCCTCCACCTCCGCCTCCGCCCCACTCAACCAGCGGGTCGTACACAAACGCCTCAAGCAGCGTCAACAACGTCTCACGACCACGCCGCATCGTCCTCAGTACGTGCTCGCAGGCTAGACGGAATATACCCTGGAAACATGCATAAAAAATTGTTTAAATAATTTTTTTTTCTCCCTCTCCACCCCATTAACGTACCACTGTTGGGCACGGGTCTCTTTCACTTTGGGAGGCATTATGTATGTTACGCATTGACCAGGCGTATAGGCATAGGCTCATTTTGGAGATTTCCGTCTGTCACAGATAATGTTTACTGAGTACAATATCCCTTAGCTAACTTTTACAGCATCCCAGGGAATGGGGTGGTGACACTTGTATTCTTAATCCGTCACCACACGGAACTTTTATATACATGTATTTAATTTGTTCTCGGCCTACTTCCATGTCCCATTGCAGAGTGCGGGTCTCCTCCACATCGGGATCTACTTAGTCTCACACCTAAATTACTCGTGAGAGAAAATAGACCAGTAACCCATGTATGCAAAGACCTTCAATAGTACATTAACTCATCTGTCCGAATAGGTACAGTGGTATATCTAAAAGAAAGCTTTTCGGTACAGAAATGGGTAGATGAATATTTAAACAGTTGCTTTTATTTGCCCGGAAGCATCAATGAACATATAAATATTTCATTAACCCGGAAATAATTGACACATTTTGTTTCCGTCTTTTCAAAGTAGTGAACCGACAGCGATCTAGCGACAGTGTTTGTTTACAATTTATTGATTTCAGAAACAATAAAGTTGATGATATATATATATATACTAGCTGGACCCGGCAAACGTTGTTTTGCCATACTAAAAAAAAAGAAAAAAAAAGGTTTGAAAAATAGATGTTGGCCGATTCTCAGACCTACTGAATACGTATGTAAAATTTGAGAAAAATCGGTCAAGCCGTTTCGGAGGAGTACGGTAACTAACACTGTGACACGTGAATTTTATATATTAGAAGATATCTCTTACATTACCGATTTTATTGTTTCGTAGCCTATGTTTTATTTCATTTTTATTTTATTTTTAGTTTGTTTTAATTTGTTTCTTAAAGTAGTAACAATAATGAAGCCCACAGCAATGTTCACATATTAGGCAAAAGAGATGAAAAATGTGTGACTGAAACATTTTATTTATTTATTAATACTTCATGCACATACAGAGTACAATGGCGGACTTAATGCCTTGGGCATTATCTACCAGCCAACCAGTATAAACATAATATATACCATTTTAACTAGTCATTGTCCGCAGTATCAGCAACATTTATCTTACTGCCATTCCCCTTGGCTAACGGTGGGATGGAAAGCTTATGTATTTCATCATCATAATATCACGCCTTTTTCGCATGGGGGTAGGCAGAGACTATAGAGCGCCATCTGCTACGATCCAAATATTACACATACTTATGTATTTCTTTGATCTATAAGCTGTACAGCTGTCAAGTTTTATTAAAATCTATTTATGAGTTAAAGAGTAACAAACATACACATACATCTATACATTCTTACAAACCTTTCCGTTAATATTATAAATAGAGTTGGAAATATCTCTCGATATATCTATTTCCGAATTTCTTTACTTGTATATCGCCTATTTATTTAGGAAAATGTGTCACGCTACGACCCGTGGGTGAGAGGATCCACGAATATATGTATAAATATAATTTTAAGAATTATAAGACACGGTTATTGTATGTGTATTTCTGTGTAACCCATTTATTACTGGGTACTATAAAGTCTAGAAAAATCTGTTATATGTTACCCAAACTAGTACTTATACCGATAGTGGAAAGCAATATGCAAATGTTATTTACCTATTTATATATTCTACAGTTCTATCCTATGAATAACAACCTCTGCTAGAAAACCTTATTACAAAACAAGTCGTCTTCGTTTGTATGTATGTCCCTATGTGAGCTTATATCTTGAAAACCACGCAACGGATTTTGATGCGGTTTCCTTTTAATAGATAGAGTGGTTTGAGAGGGTGGCTTTTTTGTATCATTTGGTTTGGTTTTTTAAATTCTTCGCGTACGAAGTTGCGGGCAACAGCTAGTAACATATAAAACTGCTTATATATCGATTACTCGTTTAAGGGTCACAGTACCACAAACAGCCACATAGACACAAATCGTTCGGCGGGTATTAAAATGGTTTGCCAGACACTATAAATAAAATAGCAAAAAAAAGATTATCGCAATCTTTTCTCCACACACAGACTGAGAACATAGTTTCACACATTATCATAGAAACTATAGTGAGACATAGAGGAAAGTACGAACGTTAGTGTATTGTTGCAGCTGAAAGCTCTATCCACCGGAAGGGGCACAGTTACTACAGCTCGCTGAATATTTAATGCCTCCTGTGGGTCGCTCTTAACTATTGTTTGAACTGGTAGCTTGCTTAAATTGTGTTGTTCATTTATAAGATTTATTTCTATTAAAATTTGTGTTCAGCTATCATAAACTTGTAGGTACGATTTTCGGTAAAACTTTGAAATCTAAATAATACTATACATTGTAGCATAGCTAAACCTAAAAGCATTGTGTAATACAATACCTACGATTAGCTAAATTGCGTAACAGAGCTACATCACACATAACTGTATGCCCGTGCTACGTGCTGCTACGACGTAGCTTTCCGCTACGATGCTAAGCTAATACAGTGTTTACAAGCATTTTGCTCCTAGAAATATTTGTAGAACCAGAGTCTCACATGAACGTATGTATTAAATCTTGAATTCCAAGCCACTCACTAGTTTTTAAACTACCTCCCTTACATGTTACAGACGATTATGGTAGTGCATTCATATTCAAAATATGCTCACAACTCAGGCAAGTTTGTGTTTGAGTTGATTGTGGTATAAGTTCCAAACTATAACTGTATTTAGCAAGATAAACGGACAGAACATTGTCGGCACACCTCGAGGACATGTTCGTGATGAGGGTACAATGACGTCTAGTTAGTATTATGCCGAGTGTGCATTAATACAAATACGAGTTTACTGCCTGTTCTTATCTACAGATAAGACTTATCATCAAAGAAATCTATTTAACTCATATCTTTTAAATTGAAACAATAATTGCGTTTACAAAGTCATCCACATCACATTAGAAATTTGTTTTAATTAATTGATTATAAAAAAAATTATAGCAAAACTTTTTAACCGGTTTCAAAGTAAAAGCTCTTAGTTTGTCAACGATATTTTCGAGAGCTTAATTTTTGTATACACATCTATCATTACTATACGTTATAATAACTGTGCGAAATAAGTTAGCTCGATCTACCTATATTTTTTTATGTTTTAGTACTAGGGGAGAAATCTAAAGGCGTGTCTAAAGCACACTGCAATGGGGGTGTCAAATGAAACGTGAAGTCACCGAACACTTGTGGCAAGTTTTTAACTGGGACGACACTTCATTAAAACTTAGAGCAAGCTTGAATTGGGAAACAGCTCGCGTTTACTTACTAGATTCACGGTTTGGAAATGTAGGAAATATAAATGCGAGTGACCTGTTCAAAAACTAAGTTAAACAGGCAATGTTTTCAATAAAATATATGATTTAAAATACATAACAGAAAGTATAATAAAATTGTACACATGTCACACATTAAAAAATCATTACAGTTGTAGGAAAGTTTGTTTCTATGATAATATAATATATATGATAATATGATAATATAATATGGTCTAAATTGTTTGAGAATAGACATCGAAATTTTCGACGTCTTAAAACCAGCAAACAAATAGTTGTACAGCAAATTCGTAAAACCCATTCAATGTAGATCCCACAGACACTACAATATCTATAGAAAAGAAGCTTTTCACAGCTGGTGTTTACTGGCCGAAGGTTCGTTACAGATTCAAAGGTAAAACGGTTGAAACTTTAAAAACAATTCACGGTATATTTTTAGTAAAGTTTAGAAACTACACCGGTGGGAATTCAGTACAATTTATACACCAACTTTTATAACAGCCAACCAAAGTTTTTATGAATAATTTAGGTACTTTTACTTATTTTTAGTACTTTAGCTTCATACTGAAGTAAAACCCTAACGATTCGCTAGTTAATTTCTAAATTTATTCATAGCCTTTTATTTAACGCAACAATACGTGCCAATTAAGTCTCCAGCTAAGGAAGCCCTAGGTTAAAGCAATTACAAAAAATAGAAATGAACTCATTTATACTAAAAATAACATTTATTATTAATTAAATTTATATAACATTTATATTTTCTTAGAAATGTAAATGAACATTTATATTAGCTTTAAACTTTCATCACGAAGCCGTTTATGTAAATTTGTTCAGATCATAATTATAGATTGTCGGTTTTATATATTGGCAGTAAAAAAATAAATATTGAAAGTCAAATAGTAAATATTAAGAAACACGTTCTTATTATACGTATATCAAATTGTCATTTCTTAATCCTATTTTTTGTTGATACATAACGGAAAATGTTTCTATTTTTATTGAGTAAAATAGTATGTGAAGATTAGATATTATAGAAGATTATAGAAATTATAGAATATTATAGAATATTTTAGAATATAGAATATTAGAATATTATATTTTAGATTATAGAATATTAGAATGTTATAGAATAGCAAAAAATAAAACCAGTAAATAATTGCTTATAAGCTATTGAGATAGTTACGCTGCATTTTGTTCGGCAAGTCTTAGGTTCGATTTCCGCTCAAAACTATGTTCTATTTTCGTATGATCGTAAAAAACACGTTATGTACACAATGAATAAATGATAACAAAACTAAAACCTGTTACCAAGTATAACATAATGTATATTACAAGATTGGAGTGGATGTATACTGTAAATACTAAATTGACTTGAGACGAAGTTGCATTGTATTATTCATAAATGTGAACAGAAAACGTGCGATGAGTCTCGTCTCCCTGGGACTAAACGAGATGAGTTAAAGAAACAGAATGATACATTGCACTCGTGGCTACGAGAACTGGAATTTTATGTGATTCTACATAGATATGATGCTAAAACATGTTAAAACTATGTCATAATGTTAAAGTAAATAATTGCATAAAAGGATTAACGAAAATTACACTTTTTTTAATTTGAAATCACATAAATTACCTAAAAAATTCGCTGTTAGGTAAGTATTAATAAAATGTCTAGAATATTTAAAACGATTTTTCTTTATATAAATTTTTAAATACAAATCAAATCATATTAGAAATCATAGACGAAGTTGTAGCTACAAAGTGTCTACGAGCTACGCGTGTAGACGGCTACAGCTACACAAGCAAATAACGATCAGTCAACTTGGGTATTTAACAACGTAAAGAAAATAAACTTCATATCCCATATGTAGGTATATCCAAGCCAAAACATAAAAGCGAAATTATAGCCAAGGTCAATATTATAAAATGACCAGGTTATTGGCTTTCGCAACAAAATCAATAGGGGTAATGGGTCCCTAATCGAACTAATATTGAACATTTTTGGTAACATAAAAAATATAATTTCTTGTTTTATCTTAGAACAACTTATTAGAGTCTCAGGTCGGACTTGACTCCGAAAGTCTCAATCAATGAGTTAAATTTCTGTAAAATAGATCCGAGTCATGAGTGAGTCAATGTGTCCTGTGATATACTCGTACCTACTTGCTACTGTTCGACTGTTGTTAGATAAAACTTGTTTTGACGTGCTTGTGTCTAGATTCTCTAATGAATTTAATGAAAACACAACACGTCTACAGTATAATTATTGTATTTGTAAGTTGTTCAACACTTCACCTCATATATGAATGCAGGGCAGAGTAAGTTTATCAAAGCGAAGTGTAGCACATTATATAAATGAACTGAATCGCTCAAGTCATCGCCCTTGCAAGTCTGCTGTTGCCCTTGATTGCTTTATTATGTATGTATCTATATTAGTTTTATGATTTTATAATAACGATATGAAATATCGTTTTCTTGAACTAGACGTGTTTTTTATTATTACATTTAAAGTTTACCACGTATCATGATCCCAGACGTATTTCACAGATATCGAATGTGTGATCTTTGATCTGTAAGTTTGTTCAAAATATTATTGAGTTTCTCGTTAGAAAAATCTCTGTCAAAATATTATAAACGAAGTATTTCTCGGTTCTCTGCTACAGACGGTATTAAAGAGTATTCTCGTATATTCAAACCTCTTGGTATCTCTCGATAACCGATATAAATTTAGATTATAAAAGCCGAATTGGTAATAAAAGTTATTTTTATCTGATTTAGTCGCAAAAGATTGGCTATAGTATTACTGCGAATTAAATTATTATTAGAATTAAATGACTTACATAACACAAGTTTAAAAAGGAATAACATTTACTTTTGACGGGCCTCGTGGTCTAGTGGTTCATATAACGGACTGCCGTTCACGAGGTCTCGGGTTCGATTCCCGGTCAGAACAAATATTTGTGTGATGTTTTTAATTGTCATACAAATGTTTGTACTGCGTCTGGGTGTTTCTATGTATTATAAGTATGTATTTACAAAAGAAAAGTAGTATATGTATTCTATCCGTATTCTGGTACCCTTAACACAAGCATATAAAGCTTAGCTTGGGACCAGAGGACGATGTGTGAAATGTCCATCAATATTTATTTATTTATTTATTTATTTTATTACAATACTTAATAAGATAGTGTTAATAAATTTAATAAGTTAATTTTTATACATACATATTTTGTAGTACGAGTACCCCATTTGGCTATATGTAGTTTAAAGGTGTTAAAATAATAATAGTAGAACAATAATAGAATAAATATTCTCGGATATTTCACACAACGTCCTCTGGTCCCAAGCTAAGCTTATATGCTTGTGTTATGGGTACCAGAATACGGATATACTGCATATGGTGTCCGATTGTTTGACCAAAAGTCATTTGGCAAAATTACACTTGACAAACAACATTTAGCAAAACGATGAATTCGCCTATTGATCATTTTACTACTGATCATTTAACAAATGTTTCATTTTGCCAAATGATCAATACTTAAATTTACATTTTACAAGTGATTACTTTACAAAACTTACATTTGGCAACTGATTTATCAGATAAATCTACTGTTGGTCTAAAAATTTGGTATTCTTGTTAAAATTACCACATTTTGCACTTTTTTCTGCAAAGCCACTGCTCTAGATTTTCCTAAAAAGAAAATACTATAGTATTAATTTATATAGTTTATGAAATATAGATAGATAGAATGAAAAAAATGAAATGTTACATTATTTTCTAAATAATTACTTATATACTCGTTCGTATTTGGAGATATAATAATTATATCTCTTTTATTAGATTGGGTTAGGTTAGGTTAGAACTTTAACCTCAAACGCACGAGCCGAGCGAGCAATGCGAGCGTGGCGCGGCAGCGCCGGCGAGTGCCAGAAGTGACTTTATTGATTTCTCCCATTAATAATGATTCATGATGATAATGATACATTTAAAACAACATAATTCACGAAACATATAATTTGGTGAAATGACAAAAAGGTCAATTGACATTTGAATACTTAACACATTTGTCAAGTGTAGTGTTTGCTAATGGATCATTTGCTAAGTAAGTTTTTGTAAGATGATACTTTTGTCAAGTGTCTTGTTTGCCAAATGATCATTTGGTGAAACGTTGTTTGTCAAATGATCATTTGTCAAAAATTTTTTGGTAATCATTAGGGAACCACTGCATATACTACTTTTCCTTTGTAAATATATCCATACTTATAATACATAAAAACACTCAGGCGCAGAACAATCATTTGTATTACATTTATAAACATCACACAAATGATTGAATCTTCATCATCACAAAATATCAAGTTAAATGGGATTCTAAGCTACGACCGTAGCGCTTATTGCTACGTAACCTGCATGGTCTTTACCACGTCTATATAAAGAAACTTATAATATGGTCTATTTAAAAATTAAATAGAATTTCCAGTTAATTGCTTACAATTAACACAAACTAAACATAAATCGTGCATTGCCAGATAACGAATTTATATGACTTTAACGAATTTAACTTCTATGTTAAGTTGTTAAGAAAGCAATTATTTGTTAAGTTTTTTTTTACGTTACGTTAACGTAAAACAGTCAGTTTCACTACCACTACTGGTCCGTAAACGTCCAAATTTTTCCGTATAAATATGTAGTTAACGTGGGAAAACTACAGTTACTTTAATAAATCTATTTCAGTCTGGTATCTATTTTGACCCACAATTTTTTATCGAAATAGTTGTAAGCGTTCTCTAAGGAATACTAAAACGTATATTTACGACCAACACGTACTGCCTAATAGACCAAAGTGATATATAAATCTATTTACAAAGTTCTTTTGGCTTATAGAGGCAATAATACGACAAAGTAACTTTTAAGGTTTTACGTGACAAGTAACGAGTATAAATAAGACTAGTTTAACAAATATACAATTTTAAAAGGAAACTTATATTTCTAAAGTGTTTTTATATCGTAGCAGATGGCGCTCTATAGTCACTGCCTACCTAAATGGGAAAAGGGCATGACGTTATAATGACAAATTTAGATACTGAGTAGAATCTAATCTACATAAACCAAAATTGGTGACATCATATCATAATATAGGGATAAGAGTCTCCAAAGTTAGAGATCATCATTTTAGAAGTCTTCTATGCCTTAGATATTTTCGAATGCGCGGTAAATTCTGAAATCTAAATCTTGTTTATCTAAAAACTGGTAGCGTATTACAAATAGGTCGAGCCATAGAGACAAATACCCTGAATCCAGCAATATGTGTGTTATGTGTACATTACAAACACATTTGTGGTCTCCAGAGACATCATAAAGTGTGCCGGCGTAACTTGCGTGTGTGTATCAATGTGTACACTTCATATTCTGGGTCACAGCCTCATTTGTGAAGATTTTGATGTGTTTTAGTTAAATTTTGAATAAGTACGTTGTTTCATCTTTATCAAGTCGTTATTTTTGTATACATCTCCCTATGTGAGCTTATATCTTAAAAACTACGCCACATATTTTAATCCGGTTTTATTAATAAAGTAGTTGATGAGGATGTTTTTTTTATAATTTGTTAATGTTTTTTTTTTTTCTAAATTCCACACATATGATGTTGCGGGCAACAGCTTGTTACAATAAAATTCAAAACAATTGACGTATAAATATACAAATTTATTGACAAATACAACTTTGTTTCAGCTTATGATTTTGATATTGCCCAATCCTTTGATTTCATAAAAACTTTCTTTTTAAAGTACTCAAGGTAACCTTCCTTCCCCCAAATCATCATAAATTCGTCACCCTTTCTTTTCCAGCTGGACATAGACAGCTTATTTTACATAAAACAAATCTCAGTACTACCTTTAAAATAATTTACTTTCATAATATATTATGAACAAAACTAATTAATTATAAATTACTGCTATTAAACTAATTATTTTGTTTATTATATAATTGGTCAAGTGCGAGTCGGACTCGCGCACGAAGGGTTCCGTACCATTATCTATGCAACATAAGGCAACGTTATTAGTATCGAGCAAGAAACGGTAAAAAAATCATGTTTGTTGTATGGGAGCCCCCCTTAAATATTTATTTTATTTTATTTTTAGTATTTGTTGTTATAGCGGCAATAGAAATACATCATCTGTGAAAATTTCAACTCTTTAGCTATCACCGTTCTTGAGATACAGCCTGGTGACAGACGGACGGACGGACGGACGGACGGACGGACAGCGAAGTCTCAGTAATAGGGTCCCGTTTTTACCCTTTGGGTACGGAACCCTAAAAATATTTCAATTTGCGTCTCTATTATCACTCTATATGTGCTATCAAAATCATGGCTGAGGGTCGTAATTTTCAATTAATTAAAATTCCCCCTTTTGCGTTTGCTCTAAGCGTTTATCAAATATAAGCTAACAATACTGTTAGTATTGACTAATGTGAATCATAATACTGATGAACTACCGTCAATTAACATAATAAATAGCTATCAAAATACCACATACCTACGTAAGTTAAATAAATGAAGGCAATACAATTAAGCAGACCATTAACATGCGAGAAAGCTGGCGTTACAGGCATATAATAATATATATAGCTCTGTTATCGTGAAACATATACTTGACCGATTTATAATGAGTAGGTACTATTTGCTTAAATATATGATACAATATTAAGTTATTGTATAACGGCTTAGTTAAAATTTTAGATATTTTGTCTGTTTCGTGATAAATTAGGAACACACTTATCAACACCCCATTTCAGTTGTTGCCAACTGAATATTTAAACTCTATAGGCATGAACCGAAGCAAGGTTTTCCAAGTGGCGACTGGGAAGCAGAGAACGTAGAGCGGCCTCCGATAACGAGGTGCGACGATATCGTCAAGTTTATAAGGAGCCATTAGACGCAGGCGGCTCAGGACCATGAAATGTGGCGCTCTATAGAAGATGCCTGTGTCTAGCAGTGAACGAAAAATCGCTTTATTAACATTAAAATAAATTATATAACAATTAAAACTAAAATATACTGTTGAATGTTTAACAAAAATAAGGTTAAGCTAAGTATGTAAGCCAAATGTCTATACACACGAAGGTAACGAATCACACCCTCACCTCAAGGGCTCACTGTCAAGGGAACTGTATCGCACACTACTAAATGTTGAATTATTGAATTGTAATTAAATTTGGGACAGGGGGACCACAGATTGCTTTCTTAGGTAACTTTAATAGCAATAATTAAACACTAATGTTTGCTTATTACAATTAAATTACTGCTATTTCTGCAGCATTACTGCTTATCATACGATGAAATAATAAATAAAAAGACGTGTGTCACTCGGGGACTGCCAAGGTATAGCTATTGCATAGCATTTATTATCAACTTATGCAATTATAATTATTTATTTATTTTATTTATGCATGAATCTAAATATGTACCATAAACTAAAATAAGATTAATAATCCTTATTTACTGATGCTTATATCTGTCCATTGTTTATGGTAATTATGATAATATAGCGATTGTCAATCAAATGTCAATAAAATAAAATAATAATTAAAAATAGTTTAAAAAAACTAAAAAACACGCTTTATTTAATCGAATTATTGTATTGTCATCGGTCTTTGACAGGTGTGCAAAATTTGAATAGAATCTGACCGTTTAAAGTGGGTCAAAATAGCGTCCATAGGGGTCGGTTACAAACATACAAACAAACATACAAGTGAAGCTAATATAAAGCGTGTAATAAACATTATTTTACATAATTAAAACCTAAAATACGCTGTTATCTGAAAATTTAGGATATAATAAGGATTTTGAATTGACAACGATTCAAAATCCTTATTTTAATACGCCGTTTAATTTGAGGAAGGCGCTTACCCTTGGGATCAACAGGATGAAATAAATTGCGGAGCGAAGAAGGGATTACGCATGCGCAGTAGCGTCGGTAATGTAAGGTTTTTTCATTACATAATTTTCGTTACGGAATTTCTGTATTCAGTCTCCACGCTCAAGGCCCGCGATAGAAGCTATTGGCAATAGCTTAAAAACTAGTCAAGTACGAGTCGGACTTGCACACAAAGGTTTCCGTAACGTTATTATTATATTCGTCACACCGACCACATAGAACAGTAAATAACGGGAACCCAAACAATGGGATAGGGACAGGAGAATGATAATCATGAGTTTTGGCTGCTGTAGCATCAACTAATATACAGAAACTGTGAAATTTCCAGCTCTAGCAATCAGAGCGTTTCAAAAATGCAGCTTGTTGACAGACAGACAGACGGACGGACTGACAGCGAAGTCTCAGTAAATAGAGTCACGTTTTACCTTATGGTACAGAACCCTAAAAAGGCTACCTAGTCCAATGAGTATATAAACACAATACCCGAAGTTTCCATAGAGGATTAAGTTTCGAAAATTCCGTCTGTAAGCTTCTTGAAGTGGTGGCATTTGCCTAGATCTCTACACATTTTGAAATTGTCTTTTACAAGTGCGGGCTACTAATGATACAAAGGGAAACGTTCACTAAGTTTACATTTAGTTACACTGCAATTACGCTATTTTGTAACATTTTTTGTCCATCGTCCATTATACTAGGTAGAAAATAGTAATGACCTGCTTGTCCGTGTGGTAACGGATTAAGAACTCAAGTGTCAACACCCTTTTGTCTTCCTTCCGAGTTAAGGGAGGTTAAAGTTAGCTAAGGGATATTGTACACAGACAACATCCTCTGTGGGAGACGGAAATAAGCCCCGTGCCAACACGCCTGGTCAGCGCGGCACAATTGATCAATATCCCTCCCAAAGTGGAGGAGGCACGTGCCCTACAGTGGACGTTAACATACTGGAGAAAGAATGATCTGGTAGAAATGCTACGATTTAATTTATAGCAAATCATAATCAAATTTTCTTTTTAAAAATATCAGTTTTTTAACAGTATAATCTCCTTGAATTTTACAACCAAAACTAACCGAGCAAACTCTCCAAAAAATAACTAAAAATACTAATTTTCATGGCTCTAGTAAAAAACTAAACCGTAAATGTAAGACTAAAATGTAATAATACATTTTATTAGTCACATTGTAGTAACAAGATCATTAGTAAGAGCACACGACGACCATTGTGAACATCTGCACGATGTCTCAAATAGATGTCTGTCGCTACAAAATTACAAAACTTACATGTCGTGGTAATAAAACAGACTCGTCCTTAGTACAAAAAATACAGTTAAGTACAAGTTGGTATTGCAAACGGTGGGTTCCTTACCATTATTGTCATAATATTATTATATTCTCTATACCGACCTCAAAATAACACCGGTACGGAATCGTAAAAACTGAACTATCATAAAGCCTAGCCATGAGTTTTAATTAGTATTTTTAAACTCTGGGCTGCTAGCAACATTTACGTATTTATACATAAACTGTAACTATACAACCGCTATGCATGTAGGGTCATATGTATTTCTAAGCAAAAATAAGGTAAATTAGAATGCATTCTAATACATAACTCATACATGTCTTAGGTTCCATCATCTTGGTATTACTTAATAGCACAAACATATCAAACATCTAAATAGGAACTGCCCCCATCTAAAGACACCAGTGACATAATCTGTGATAGATCTAACACACCAATTACACAACAAACGTGAACATGGTACCACAATACGTGGACTAATGCTGTTGACATATTTGATGATAATATGTTTGAGGCAGCCGACAGCGCAATAAATGATATGAATTAATAAAAGGTTTAGTTTATCAGAGACGCAAGGATTAGAGAAGAAACCTAGTCGAAGAAAAAACAAAGTCTTGTTTTCTGTAAGTCCCTATGTGAGCTTAAATCTTTAAAACTGCGCTACGGATATTGATGCGGTTTTGGTTAATAGATAGAGCGGTTCAAGAGTTATCAATATTCACTCAAATTAAACAAAAAACATTTTCTTAATATTATTAGTTAATACAAGCCCAAGTTTCACTGTGCAGAATAACACAAAAAATAACCAAAGAAAAAAAACATGTTGATTTTCTTGAGTCGTGTTTTAATTTGTACATGGGCAGGTAAACATAGAGAGCTTGCAGTGTTAGTTAATTGGGAGACCATTAGGGACATTCCACCTCCAGTCAGGGCTGTCAACCGGTTCACTCATAAATAATTAATTAACAAATATTCAGGGACATTTCACACAACCTCCATTGGTTCCAAATTAATTATATTTTGATTGTGTACAACATCAAACATATAGTATTATATTTATTAATCATTAGTATTGTATACGTAAATAAGTAGGTACGCGTGCTAATAGACATTAGACATAATAAATTCTGTTTCAGTTCACGCTGTAGGCGAGCGTTAAAAAGGATTTTCGGCAACGCGAAATTTTATAAAAGCCGCCATATTTTAATACAAAATTATGAGAATAGGTTTGAAGGCAGGCAAAGCTCAAGCTCAAAAGCGAATAAAATTACAAGAATATAATTGAATATATTACGTACTAAACATCATCGCATGTGACAACCCTACGCGCGTCCACAGGAGATTTAATGATGGACGAGCTAATTAAAACTTTGCTTACTACACTTCAAGGTGAATTTTTGTACCTCTCACATTCGCAAGGTAGAGTGCTTTGGTTGTTTGGTTAATCATTAATGTGGAGGTTTTCTAATGTTTACTTATTTATTGCGCTTTTACCCGATTGCTAAGGAAGGTTTAATTATGTTGTTGTTTAGGTGAATTAATGTAAACCACCATATTCATTCGTGTTTATTTAATGACATGGTCATCATATTGACCATGGCAAATTATTATAAATTTTCTTTTAATAAAAATAATACAATCTAGGAAATATAAAGCAAAATGTTGTAAACCTTTCATGACAATCATGACTTCATTTTCTAACTAACTTTACAGCGTTTAACTTAAATTTACAGCCGAAGAACGAATAAAGAATTCTCCAACTTTCCATAATATAAACCTATCATAAAAGATATATATTACACGCAGAAGCGGCACAAATCTTAGACAAATACAGTAGAAATTACTACGTGAACGAGGTCAACAATCATTCCATTTCACCTGAACATCGTAAAATTGACATTATTACCATCGTAAAAATACTTTAAAACCTGGTCCGATAACATTCACCATATTTTAATCGAGATAGGTCGGTATGTTGCTGACAGGAAGATGCGAACTTAGAAATTTTTTAGTATATAGTTATAAAGATAACTGAATTTGATTGTATAACATGTTTTAAAGCAAAATCAATTGGCGATGTGGTATCATCTGATTGAGGATACACGTAACACCACCTCATTACGACCGACGAGTGCTGTAAAATTTAACCGGAAACTCGTAACAAACCCCAGACAAACACACTTTATCAGTGTCTTAAACAGAAATGTAGCTTTTTATTGAAGAGATTAAAAAGAGTTTTTAATCTGCGCGCTTAATAGTCTCTGAATACTCCTACGGGGAAAAGGCGTAATTATATGATTTTGATAATCTGTAACGCATATCACAATAATTAAACTAAGTTAGGTGTAAAAGAAGAATTTATTAAGTTAGTAAATTGTAAATGTTTATTTATAACTATACCTTACATTTTTTCAATCTGACGAAACGAAAATAAATCAAATTACTTGAAAAAAAAGATAAAATAAATCGATCAGTCATACATACAATAAGATATCGATAATACTAAGGTATCGGCTCGGAATGATATCGAAAACGAATCGTTCGGAAACGAAGCAGCGCCAATATTCCGTTTATCTACATTCGTGTCTGTTTAAATAAACTGTTTCACTCAATTTATATACATAGATACGCCGCGTCGCTTTTAATATTATAGAAAAGAACGTTGTATTTAAACACCTATTATTAAACCGCAGCGATTTAATATAAATTTATATACTGACAGATTATCCCATTATTTCTACAGAAACTAAGAATTATACAGGGTGTGGCGTAATTAATGGATAAGCCTGTGCCTGTGGATAAGCCTCCTACTGCGCTATACGAATATGTATATTTTTAATTAATCCTATGTATGGTCTTGAAAAAAATGGCATAAGTCATGTTTTTCATAAAATGACTACTTTCACTAACCAATTATGCTACTGTTGCCACAATTTTCAAAAATTTTGCATTCTGTTTTTTTTATAAAACAGCTTAAGAGGTGAGCTATTGAAAGCAATAAAGAATTCCCTATTCGTAATACAAATTTTGGGAAAAAATACATGAGATATCAAAAAAGTGTTATTGATTATTCAATTTGTTGACTTTGTACATCGTCTAGCTTAAAAAATCTTTATGGGAGTTGATTTGCCCAATATCTTAAAAACATGCTTGTTTTATGCAGTTTCCGAAATGGTATAATACTTATTACATTTCACGAGGTTTTAAAAAAAAACGACAGTTGTAAAAAAATACCCTAATTTTCTTTAACAGAATTATTAATTTATCTTAAACATGTCTTTGTAAACAGTTTGAATGGACCCTTTTTTGTGTGCTCCGGAGCAGGTAGTCATTCACAATGGACCCTTTTTTGGGTGCTCGGGAGCAGGTAGTCATCCACCATGAATAGGGTAAGCAGATAACGACTCTAAGTCAACTACTTGTGGTTGTTTATCGCACGGCAAATCCAGACTTATCATAAGACAGAGACAAAGCATTTTGATGTCAGGTAAATAACAGTTGTGCGACAGAGATAGATTTTTATTATTCTCACAAACAACAAAACAGCTTTTGAACTTGTTTAACAAAGTTAGTGCTCTTTTGACTATCGTCTCTTGCGCACATATCGTTTGCTCTATCGTGTTTGTTATTGTGACGTGAATTTGGCTTATGTACTACGGACTCTGTTTTTGCTATACGAATTGGACAATTGTGATATTATCGACGACTTCTACATATCCCTGGACTACTGATCATGCCGCGTCATACGTACACTCCTCAAGAGCATGCATCTTATTTACGGCCTGTGTAACTGCAATGCAAATGAAGCTGCACGCGAATATCGTCGAAGATACCCCGATTTGCGACACCCAGACTACCGGGTGTTTACACGTGTGCACATCGCTTTTAGCGAAGGGCGAATGCCTGGTACCGGTGTTGGTGGTGCTTCGGAAGGCAGACCTCGACGACATCGTGATGACGAAGTTCTAGAAGCTGTGCGTGCTAATCCAGAGTTATCAATTCGTGAGTTAAGTAGAGGAACCGGTGTAGATACGCGTACTGTGGGCAGAATTCTGCACAGGCATGAGCTTCACCCGTATCACTATCAAAGGGTGCAAACACTAATGACACGAGACTATGAGCCTAGAGTCCAATTTTGTCGCGTCATGTTGCGAAAAATACGCGAAGATTCGGCGTTTTTTGACAAAATACTGTGGAGCGATGAGTCATCATGTAAAAGAAATGGCTACGTCAACATGCACAATCTTCATAGTTGGCAGGCAACCAATCCGAGAAACATAAGGCAAGACCGAGCTCAAGTCCAGTTTAAAGTGAACCTTTGGACAGGAATTTTAAATGGACAAATAGTTGGGCCCGTCGAACTATCCGAGACACTAACAGGTCCCAATTATTTAAATTTTCTGCAAAATACGTTGCCGGAACTATTACAAAGTTTAAATGTGCCAGAAAACTACTGGTTACAAAATGATGGTTGTCCCGCTCACTACGCACGAATTGTACGGAACTACCTCAATGATGAGTACAATGAGAGGTGGATAGGTCGTTTGGGTCTCATTTTGTGGCCACCAAGGTCCCCTGATTTGAACCCTCTAGACTTTTTTTACTGGGGGTGTTTAAAAGAAAAAGTGTATAAAAAAGAAATAGCATCCCTGGAACAACTAAAGGCCCTGATTTTTGAAGCCGCTGATGAAATCAAGAGCTCCGGCTTCATCCGACGCCTAAAGCGGTCATTTATCCGTCGATGCAGGGCCTGCATAGCCGCAGGTGGCCGCCATTTCGAACATTTTTTGTAAAATAAAATTTATGTAGTGTTTGCATCTTTAGAATAAAAAAAATAAAATAAGTTGTTATTTTTTTTCAACGACTAACATTCCCACTGGTAAACTCAGACAGATAAGTTAAAATACCACTGACAGTTTGTTTAAGTTAACAGTATTAATTTGATTAATTAAATCACAATAAGAACATTTTTTTACGAGTGTCATTTGGTTCTTTAATATCACATCAAACTTAATAAGTATTTTAATAAGTATTATACCATTTCGGAAACTGCATAAAACAAGCATGTTTTTAAGATATTGGGCAAATCAACTCCCATAAAGATTTTTTAAGCTAGACGATGTACAAAGTCAACAAATTGAATAATCAATAACCCTTTTTTGATATTTCATGCATAATTTTCAAAAAATTTGTATTACGAATAGGGAATTCTTTATTGCTTGCAATAATTCAACTCTTAAGCTGTATTATAAAAAAAACAGAAAGCAAAACTTTTGAAAATTGTGGCAACAGTAGCAGAATTGGTTAGTGAAAGTAGTCATTTTATGAAAAACATGACTTATGCCATTTTTTTCAAGACCATACATAGGATTAATTAAAAATATACATATTCGTATAGCGCAGTAGGAGGCTTATCCACAGGCACAGGCTTATCCATTAATTACGCCACACCCTGTATGTAGTTAATATTTTTCATCCCAAAATACAATGGGAAGGTATTTAATCTTTTACACTACATAGGCTAGGCTTGGTACTATTCTATTTTCTTGTAAATGGTGTTAAATGCTATTTTCGGTAAGTATCTACAATGTTTAATAGTTTGTTTTTTATTCAATAACTACGTTCATTTATCGAGTAACTCGAGTGTATCGAGAGCAGCTCAAGCGTCAAATTAGTGCACAACTTGAGTGTGGAGTGTTTACTCAACTCGAGTGGTAGCTGTGTCTAACACTTACTAAATTAATTACAAAATATAAAAAGTGAGCTATAACTTTTTATTGAACACTAGCTGTTCCCCGCGACGTCGTACGCGTGGAATTTAGAAAGTTTTCTCCGTTTTTGCAATATTTTTCACTGTAGTCGCAGCGTGATGTTATATAGCCTTCGTCGATAAATGTACTAACCAACACTGAAAGATTTTTTCTATCGGACAATCGGTTCTTGAGATCAGCGCGTTCAAACAAACAAACAAACTCATCAGCTTTATAATATTAATATAGATTTCTATGCTATATGGTGAATATAATACGTGGAATGGAATTAAGTGCAGTTTTAATCCATATATTGCTAGAGATCTCCAATGCAAATAACATCAGAGAATATCACGAACTCGCCATTCATCCATCTTAATAACAGTTCATTCTATGAATAAATATATATTTAAATTATTACTTTATTCTTTAAACAGCATTCATTGACCGTAATAGCTTATTATTATATGCTTATAAATAAAACACGTATTGTTCTCACACGCTAACTTATTTAAGTAGATTTTCATAACTCTAGATTTTCACAACTCTATTATTTATATCATTCGAGTTATTAGACTCATTTATCGTATGAGGTCACACAAACCATTTGCCCTCACTGAATCACCATTAGTCCGCTCTCCAATTAGTTAGATTTTGTTAGACAATAATTAGTAGAAGCGTGAATTTTTAGCGAGGGTTTAATCATGCCGTTTGTTAAACAAATAAATAAAAGATAAAAATAAAAGAGGTGTATGTATGTAAATAAAGTAAATAAAAGAGGTGTATAATATTATTGACAATATGTAGTTTCTTTAAAAATGAATAAACCCCGTGTCAACACGCCTGGTCAGTGCGGCACAGTAGACCATAATCCCTCTTTAAGTAGAGGAGGCCCGTGGCCAACAGTGGGACGTTAATGGGCTGGAGAGAGAGTTTTTTTAATACATAATATTAAATACTGAAGTAAAATATTTACTTTGAAGGCGGTCAAGCTTAAACAATGTATGAATAACATTGTTTTGATGCGAACTTTTGCATTCTTACCGCAAAAACGTTAAAGCAATTAGCATCTTTCTCTCTCTCTCTTTCTCTCCAGTCTATTAACGTTCCACTGTTGGGCACGGGCCTTTTCTACTTTGGGTGAGATTATGGTCTACTGTGCCGCGCTAACCAGCCATGTTGGCACAGGGTTTATTTTCGAGTTTCCCGTCTCTCACAGAGGATGTAATCTGTGTACAATATATTTAGCTGGCTTTTACAGCACCCTAGGATAGAAAAAGGGTGGCGACACTTGTTTTCTTAATACGTCACCACACAGACATAACGTATTTGTTTTAAATATGATAATACAATACAGCCTTATAATATTAGGCCTTTAAATACTACAAGTGTAGTATACAGCTCTACGGTAAGCTCGTTTCATACTTTGTATAACCTATATAGTACTATATAGTAGTGGGACCTTGAGGCTGGCTTAATAAGGTTCACGACCTCGGCTTATTATGAAGAGCCATTAGCGGCGTCGGCTGTAAGGAGTTCTTTGAATACATTACTCAGTTTTGCCTGGAGGATTCCGTCTTTAAAGTTCTAGGCTTCTAACAGACGTATGAAATGTTTGCAAAATAACATATTTAACTGTCATCATAAATGGCACATTCATATCTAGAAATGGTATATAATTTCTAAACATGCAACCTCTTTTTGTCTTTATAGTGTAAGTATTTAAAACATTTTCGAAAGTAGAAGGATTTGGATATAATTTGCTTTTATGTCACCACCGTTAAAAAAAGTTGTAAAACCAGAGCGAAAGTATCTCACTTTCGGTTTTGCTTCTCTACACGTAATATATGGCTTTTGAAATGTCTATCTATAGAGATTGTAATACTAGGCACAAACAACAAACACAAAAAAGAAATCCTATCGGTAAAAACTGCCTATACATTTCTTACATTACTTTTAAAGAATGTTGGTGCATTTTATTTCTAGACGAAACGGTATTCCGAGGTCGTGGGTTCAAGTCCCGCTCATGGTTATCATTTTTTCCACTATAATTTAGTTTATTTTTAGTAAAAGCATAGCAAATCAATTGCAGAAATTAATAAATTAATGTAAAAGGATAGTTTTATAAGAGAACTAGCTGTTTACATACATTTAAAAGACTAACGCAGCCTCAGCCGCAGTTTTCTCAATAAACGAAACGAAAGATGGATTTTTTAATTCGAACCGGTAGTTCCTCAAATTAGTGCGTTGAAACAAACAAACTGTTCAGCCTTATAACATAAGTATATATAAATATTTGTACCTGCACGTACATAGTTATAGAATTTAGAGCATGTGATCGAGACCTGTAGTTACAGAAGAAAATTTGTCAATCGAGGGCTTATATGAGGACACAGAAACATAAGCGTAATATTTTTTAGGCACACCTCATTGTTCCTCTCTTGCTGGATTACAGTTGTAGATTTGTTCCATTGAAAAAGTTATAAAAGGGTTAATATAAAAAATGATAGAAAATAGAGTATTAAATTATTGAAACAACCATAAACAACACCTCATCGCTTTACAATTAAACAGTAACAAGTATTATGGCAGGAATATCATCTCTCCTCTCGTTACCCGACTCAGTTTCATGTACATTGTTTTCATTGTTAGTTCCAGTCTTGTCTCAACTCTTGTCTGCTGCATCCAGACTATGATTCTTGTACTTTTTAATGACAACGTTTATTTTAGCAGCCTCCCGTTTGTGAAACTTATTATATTTATCGCAACACTTTTTTATTTTAATTACTGTTATTTACAGTTTGTAGAAAACATTTTGTTTGTTTTTACTAACCAAATACAAAATAATTCTTGTATAATTACTCTGAACAACTGCTTACTATCTTTGCTCTTGTATTTTTTTAACCAGTTCATTTTTAGATGTAAAACCGAAATCAATAAACAGATTACTATTAGGTACTAGGTATGGTTAACAAACAAAATGGGTCAATCTATCTCTTGTGTAATGCTGATCAGTATGTAAGTTCAAGGGCAGTGGTACTCGTATACGTGGCAGAAATAACTAATACTTACCTGATATATATTACCTAATACACTCGAGACGAACCTAATGATAAAATGTTGTTTTATATCATAACCTTAGAGTATTAAACCAACAAGAGCTGTAAAATATGCTGTTTTCTATGACAAAAATATAGGTGGTTTCTGTGTATTATAAGTATTTACAAAAAAAAGTAGTACCTATATGTATTACTAGCTGTTGCCCGCGACTCCGTACGCGTGGAATTTAGAAAACTTTTCCCGTTTTGGCAACATTTTTCACTACTGGTTCGCTCCTAATCGCCGCAACGTGACGTTTTATAGCCTAAAGCCTTCCTCGATAGATGTACTATCCAACACTGAAAGAATTTTTCAAATCGGACCAGCAGTTCCTGAGATTAGCGCGTTCAAACAAACAAAACAAACAAACAAACTCTTTAGCTTTATAATATTAGTATGTATTATATCCGCATTCTGGTACCCATAACACAAGCTTACAAGCTTAGCTTGGGAACAGATGACATTGTGTGAAATGTCAATTAATATTTATTTATTAATTTAAATTGTACTATCATGTCGGCGGGGTGCCGAGATAACCCATACGTAACTTCATTGGTCCGCTACGCATACCCCGCCCAAAACCACCTCGCGCACACTAAGAAACGGCAGTGTCCGTATACAATGAGTATAAATAGTTCTCTTTAGTAGTACAGCAATTCCTGTTGGATAAATGCTCTAAGTCGTAAACATAAAATAGACTAAGATCAATACTAATCACATTCAAGTAATGTAATATTTATTTTATAGTGATCCGCACTTGTTGAGATTACGACTGAGAGTTTTGCAGAATATTGTCATTTATCTGTTGTTAGATTGCGTTAGTTAGTCTATATTCTATAGTATCTGCCTACCCTCATAGAATGTTATGATTATGATGATGATAAATAAATGTTTGTGGACATTTTATATGTATAACGCTCGACGGGTAGGATACAACACACACATCCTGCGTCAGCTATATAGGCACTTTTGTACACCAACATTTGTTTTCAGCAAAAGACATGGCACATAAAAATAAGTACGAGTATGTATACTTAAAAAAAAGTTCAACCGACTTCATGCGCCTTTGAATTTTGAGGGTATTCCTCGATTTCTCAGGAGATAACCATCAGATCCTGACCTGGTGCCAAAGGGACCACACGGGAACCACCAGATTTCAATTAAAAAAATAATCATTGAAATCGTTTCGCCCAGTTAAAAGTTATGAGGTAACAAACATAAAAAAGCATAGGTACCCACAGACGAATTGAGAACCACCTCTTTTTTTAAGCCGGTTAAAAATTAACCCGGTCAATGGATATTTGCACACGAAAATGAAACTAGTGTTAAATTATTATGAATAGTAACGACTTTGTTTCATAATAAGTAAAGATTAACATGAAATCATATCAAATTACACTAAGGGCCTATTTCACGATCTACAAGTAAAGTGTCAAGTAGGCTACTCGCAAGATGAAGTCACCGTTAAGTTGATGTTTGAATTTCACAATGTTTGAGTAGCGCTAACCAAGGGATAAACTAGCCGGTAACTTACTTGCTGCTTCATCTGCCAAGTAACGTATTTAACCAACAAGTAAACCACATCACAGGTTTTATTTGTTCTAATTATTAAAAAAAATGGATTTCTACATTAATCTATTTGATTGATTGATGATTAATAAAAATGGATTTATTTGATTTAATTGCTCATCAATTAGATAAATTAAAAAAATCGAATACCGAGAATTCGAGTATGTATTTAAATTGCGTGTTAATTATTTTACGGACTTAGATGAAACAGATTTTTTTGCCAGATTTCGGCTATCGAAGGATATTAAAATATTCCGAAGTCCGTAAGTCCCGAGTTTTCGAATGTACTATCTCGTATAAAGGAGACATTTATGCCGGTGAAGCCTCCTAATTTCCCGATCAAGCTATCTATTGATGAGATTCCGAGATTTAAAGATTTCATCAATTGGATAAACCAAACTTCGGGTAAATAAATAAATAAATATAAATAAATATTCATGGACATTTCACACAACGTCCTCTGGTCCCAAGCTAAGCTTATTATGCTTGTGTTATGGGTACCAGAATACGGATAGAATACATATACTACTTTTTTTTTGTAAATACATACTTATAATACATAGAAACACCCAGACGCAGGACAAACATTTGTATGACAATTAGAAAAAGAACACAAATGATTGTCCCGAGCGGGAATCGAACCCGCGACCTCTTGATCGGCAGTCCGTTACATGAACCACTACACCACGAGGCCCGTCAACTTTCCGTCAACTTCCGTCAACGTTCCCACTATTCCTGCTCAGTCGGGCAAAATGGCAACCTGGTGGTGACAAAGCTTCCAGAAGTATCCATATCCCAAATTGGATCTGATAGCGATAAGAAGAGTGGTACAGTATGTGAGAGCAGGAGATCGGGAATCACCAGCATCTATGACACTAATACAGTGACCAGCCACAGTGTCAAATTTTCTGAACTTCCGAGAGAGCAAATGTCTTCCAACTCTCAGTCTATTTTGAGTCAATTAACAGTTGGGGTTCTCCTTCCCCCAAGAGGTGGAAGATCAAAGGTGGGAAAAAAGATCACCCTAAATGGTCTAGGGATGAGTGAAAAAGAAATATATAAAATACTCACGGAAGACCCTAATACCTCAATGGTCAAGTTTCTTAAAAAGGTTTTTCAGAAGAAAGGAACCTACACATTGATAAACAATCTATACAAGATATCTGAATATAAGGTAGCATCAGACTAATACATTTCTTCTTTAACTGCACTGACAGATTTGACAGTACATCTGACGTATTATTGAGTGAATGAATGTTCAATTTGTTACGTCATTCACTTATCCCGTAAGTAGTTTTTTTTTCTTTTTTTTGGCGCCCCGTAAAAGATACTCGTTGTGAAATTGATAAAAGATACTCGTAACTTTTAGTTGACAATTAGCGCTACTCGGAAAGTAACTACTCAACGGTTTACTTGTAGATCGTGAAAGAGGCCCTAAATCTAATTTTTGAATCATCTTTAAACCGTAACAATAAATCCACTAAAGTGTGTACGAGTATATATAATGTTGGTCATGTTATATATTGTATCAAATGTGATTTGATCCTAGTGTACCGGCTTCTAGATTCGCAATAAACCACAGAACACTCCCGATGGATACCGCATTATGAGATTTACGTTAGAGGTCAGCGCGGATTGCGGGATATGGAATAAAGGATTTTCATTTGTCGTAGCAATATCACACGCCGAGTCTACTCATCTCACCTATGAGAGAATAGCGGTGAATACGTTCAGTGAACGTTAAATCTCTCTTCAGCCCACTATTGAGTATAAACCTCCTTTACTATTGGAGGGATTACGCCATAATCCCTCCAATAGTAAAGGAGGCTCACAGAGGATGTTATCTGTGTAAAATGTCTATTAGCCGGCTTTTACGACACCATGGGTGGTGACAATTGTATTATTAATCAGATTTTAACTAGATTCTAGTCCGTATGGTGAACACGGACTGTGTGTGGAATCTATTTGGTGCGATCTGTGCCATAAGCGCTTTGCTGGAGGAGAGCGGCGGTGATTCGAGCGCATCCCCCGAGGGGCGTATATACCACTATATATAATATATATACTACACTGTGGCCTATATTCAATTTGCTCACCCCAACATAAACTTGTACATACTATCATTTTAAATTTTCCACTCGCTTCAATGTGACCGATATTAAAATTTATTCATATAAATATTGCACTCGATTCCGGTTGCATAGTGTCACCGATTTATGTTCTAGTAATGTGGCAAGATAAGTTGAATTTTAATTGGCATAACATAGGGCGTTTGACAATAAATTGTAAGTAATATAAACAAATATTTATATGCATTTAAAAAAAGCATAAAGGGCATCACAAACTGCATATTAACATATATTAATATAGCGGGAAAGGGACAGATACGTGATCGTTTGAAACTAAAAACATTATTTGCAATATTTGATTCAGTAAAATAAGTTCATTGTCCTTACATTATTTAGAAGTCTTACGTACCCTATCTACCTGGATATATTATGTAATGGATGCCGGATTGTCACAACTCCATGAAAAATCTTTATAAAAATATTATAAGATAGCCACACAACAAACTGAAGCATAAAGTGATGTACTAGAACAATAAGACATGAGATTGATAGGTTATCGTACGGTGGTCGCCACAGAGGCACAATAGATACGTAATATGAGTGGTTTACAAGTGTACTAACACCATAAATACAATAAATGTTTGGGATATACATTACAAGAAATATGTTATTAAATATTCGTTAGATGTAACTTATACGAAACTAGCTGTTACCCGCAACTTGGACGCAACAGCGTGGAATTTAGGAACTAAACCTAACAAATTATAATACAAAAAAAAACTTGAGAGGTGTCAAGGGACACCCGGATGGAACGAGGTTCCTTTCGACTAGTAAAGGAATTGTTATAAAATTTTATATAAGTAATAAATTATTATATAGTATAATAGATACTCAACAATTCATAAAAAATAATATATCGTAGAAAATCACCGTAGACATCACCTGTAATTATTGCCAGGGTAGTCTCCAATCCAAACACCCTGTAATACTGAATAAGCTAACTACGTTAACTACAACATTCTATTAACTACGATGAGATTGATCCGTGGCTTACGACACGTGTAGCTGGTTTGGAAGGATCCTTTTATGAAATTTCAACGTGTCACCATTCAGTCTCACCAACTACATTAAATAAACGAATTACTCACCATTCACACCATTTAAGGACACACATCACAATCTTGGATCCTAAGTTAAAACTAAAAATCCTTAAGTAAACTATTTTAATCAAGTCTCCTACGACAAATATATTATTATTTTATTCATGTTATGAGAGAGAGAGAGAGAGAGAAACGCGCGCGCGCTTAACTACAACATTCTATTAACTACGATGAGATTGATCCGTGGCTTACGACACGTGTAGCTGGTTTGGAAGGATCCTTTTATGAAATTTCAACGTGTCACCATTCAGTCTCACCAACTACATTAAATAAACGAATTACTCACCATTCACACCATTTAAGGACACACATCACAATCTTGGATCCTAAGTTAAAACTAAAAATCCTTAAGTAAACTATTTTAATCAAGTCTCCTACGACAAATATATTATTATTTTATTCATGTTATGAGAGAGAGAGAGAGAGAGAAACGCGCGCACGTCGCGCGCCGTACGGCTTACAACTATAGCAAAAAGTGTCGTTACAACTTTTGGTCTTAATTTTTTTCGTCTAGCCCCCTTTTGTAACGCGCGATAAGGAACTTCGTTCCAAAAGCCATCCTTATAAACCAGTGTACCAATTTAAAAAAACGGCATCAAAATCCGTTGTGAGGTTTTGAAGATATAAGCTCACATAGGGACATATATACAAAAATAGCGACATTGTTTTGTAATAAGTAAGGACTACAACAAATATTAGTATTTCGTCTTCAGTCTCTTAGTCTAACCCTTTCTGATATAAAAATAAATGAAAAGAAAACCCAGGAACGCATTTTTAATCACCTGTAACTCTGGGTTGTTGCCTAAGCTCAGCTTTTAGTGGAGTAGCTTTAATGAATACATTCAAATTATATAATTAAATAGTTCACCTATGAAAAACAAACTGGATACATAATAATATATAACACACTGACACCAGAAAAAATTAAATACAGTAAAACATAAAAGGCGTATGAGATGATGATCAGTTTCCGCTGTAACATAACGCGTGGTCACCCTAAACATGTGACAGGCTGTCAATACATCAATTTACGACAAGATGGCGCCGCGTCGACACAACCACGAGTATACAAAGATAAATATGTATGGAATATTGCCTTATTAAAAGGACGTTTAAAACAGATACAAGTTGTTGATTACATGAATCTGCGTAGAGATTCAAAACAGTTAACATTATAATTATGAACTAGAGCAATTTGCAACTAGCATTTGGTTATTTTAGTTAATACCTACTGCTACATACAATAGATAAATACAACGGATATATTATTATGTTAAATGACTTGGTTTAACAAATTATGCAAAAGGAATCAAGCAAAGTGTAGATAGAGTTTTGGAAGATTTCTTGCTTTAGGTAAAACAAGCAATAGAAATATAGAAACTTTCAGTTTTTATTTTTATTGCATCCCCATAGATTTATACGCAGAATTCCAAGTGCTAGTAAAAATAATAATACCTAGTCAAACTCAAACATCATCATTGAAACCAAGTAAAAATATTAACACAGAAACTATGAATGTCTGAACTTTTTTGTGTAGCAAACAAACCCGAAGTATAACATTATGAAAACATATGAGATACTTGACCTAGTCACACATAATATATACTTACAAACTAAAACACCAAGTACTAACTAGTAGGCAAGTGGGTCACCAAATATAAGTACGCAGCAAAAGTCCGCACATTATTATGATTTCTAAGCGAAGGAACGAGCGGCTGGGAACTGCACGAGACTCGACACCTGTCGCAAACAGCCTAAGGCATTGCTCTTAGAAAAACTTAATATAAAAACTCATTAAAAATGCGAAACAAACGGCAACTTAAAACTGTTTATTGTCTTCCTTATACTTATCATAAAACAAAGTCGTCATTTTTGTATGTATGTCCTTATGTGAGCTTAGATCTTCATAACTACGCAACGGATTTAAATGCGGTTTTTCTTAATAGATAGAGTGATTCAAGAGGATGACTTTTTATATAATTTGGTTTGATTTTTAAATTCCACGCGTTATATATTCATTACACGTTTATATTACTTTACAAACAAACAATATATTAAACACTAGCTGTGCTCTCCGGTTTTATTTGTTCTACTTTATGACACCTTTATGGCGTTTATTTACTTTTTGAATCCGTGACAGTTTGTCAAACAATGAAATAAAATAATATGAAAAAATTACATTAATTTGATCTGACGTTTTGAGATTTTATACGAATGCAGCTCACAATACAAAAATTCAACTACAAAATAACGTAAGAGGGACATCTGCCCGGAACTTCATACGCGTGGAGTTTAAGAACCAAATCTTATACAAAAAAGCTATCCTCTTGAAGCACTCTACCTATTAAAAAGAACCGCATAACAATGCGTTGCGTAGTTTTGAAGATGCGTAAGCTCACATAGGGACATGCATACAAAAATAACGACTTTTTTATAATAAATAAAGATAATTTAAACACTTTTATTTTAATAATCAGTTGATTGCATTTGTTTATGCTGTGCAAACAATGTTCTTTTTAGGGTTTCGTACAAACCCTTATAGTCTCACTACGGTCTCCGTCTGTCTGTCTGTCCGTCTGTCAAACTTTTTTTACTCAGCAACGGCTGAAGGTATCAACTTGAAACTCATACCAAATGTACATCTACGCGGTCCCTTACTGCAAAAAATATAATCAACCTGATTTGTCTAAGCAATAAGAAAATATTTCAAAAAAATGAGGAGCCCACTAGCGACATTTAAGTAGTTTTCGCCGCAATTGGGAATCAAAATTCAGCACCTATTTACCGTTACTCTAGAGACTTGAAATTTTGCTCAAAGTTAGACTAGATACTGGGAAAAATCCGAAAACTTTAAATTTGTTATCACATAACGTGAAAACATTATTTTTCCATTTTTTTCAGGATCATAACATGAAGTTTGTAGAAGCGCCATCTAACAAGTAACAATCACAACATAGCGCTCGCATTTCCGAAACATATTCCAAAGATATTGCATTAAATTAACTGTTAAATAAAAATAAAAGATAGAGGAGTACTAAAAATTTATAAAACCAATTTAAATTTGTTTTAGGTTTTAATTGTAACATTTAAACATGAATGATAATAATAAGATGGTCCAGACGTCGTATGCCCATTTTCCACTTTCGTTTACTAAAATTTTTATTGTACATAGGATTTTGGAACTAAAGTGCTATTAAATTGTTAATGAATTAATTGTTATAATTAAGATAGAAAATACATTTACATAGTATGGGATTCCATGTTCAAAGAATTTAATTTTTTCGTCTGTAATGTGACGTCACTTCAAGTAAAGTCAAAATATATATTTCGTATGTAGATGGCGCTAATTGATTTAAATTCTCGCTATTAAAATGTTCATTGTGAAATTAGTAGGTAATTGTATTACACTTACTGAGGACTACACAAATAAAGGATTTTATTTTGTGAGCTGGCAGTGACACGAACTTCTAATAGATTAATGGTTTTTGTAAACACATATTAATGCAGCTAAAATGTATCCGCCACCTACCACATTTACAAAACGATAACCGCCGTTATTGATGGAAAATACGAAGAGTAAAAAGCTATTGCAATGAAAAAGTTACAATCCAAGTAACAACAACAAGTAAAATATAACTATAATAAACTATAATAAATAATACAACAAGTAAAAGCATAATATGTCAAATGCAAAATTAATAAATTACTTTAATAAGTTAGAATCCGTTACAAATGTATGTTTGACGATTGATGAATGGAAGGACTTGCAAATGAAGAGCAATCTAGGGGTAACTATTCATTATATCGTCAATTTTAAGATTGTTTCTTTTAATATTGCTTGTGATCCGCTTTCTGAGAGCCATACCGCCGAATATTTATCGACTTCAGTTAAAAATATTTGTGAAAAATAGGAAATACCGGATGACAAAATCGTAGCCGTCACTACCGACTATGGTGCAAACATAGTAAAAGCCATTGAGTTAGCATTTGGTAGAGAAAAACATATTCGTTTCATAGCCCACACGTTGAACCTTGTGGTACAAAACGCTGTAATGGTGCCTGAAATTAAGAGCTTAATTGATAAAGTTCGTAGAATTGTCCAAAGGTTTCACCAGAGCGTAGTTAGTGCAGACGAACTAAGAAATTCACAAAAGGCCGAGAGTATCCCAAAAGGGAAAATAAACACCTCATAGGAGATGTCTCCACGCGTTGGAATTCGCAACTACACATGATTCAAAAGTTCATAGCTATGAGTGGAATGGTGGGCGGCGTTTTGCTAAGTTATCCAAATGCGCCGTCAATGATTCAAGGTACAGTAATTGCTGTTCTGGAAGAGGTTGTCAAAATACTTCAACCATTCGAAAAAGTCAGTGATGAAATGTGTAGTGTTAAATATGTTAGCGCAAGCAAAGTCATTCCAATAATAATGTGCCTGAAACAATTTTTAGAAAAAACAGATCCAATGCCATATATGGCCATTCAATTAAAAACATCAATAATGTATGAATTTAAAAAACGCTTTGAGCATATTCAGAGAGTTCATTTGTTCAATACGGCAACATTGCTAGACCCTCGTTTTAAAAAATTACATCTTGATGATGGAGCATCTTTGGCAAGAACAGTAAACTACATCAGACGATCCATGGAAGAAAACAGAGAACTTGAGCCTTGCCAACCATCAACATCTTTAGCCCCTGATGATGTCGAGAGTGATGGCATTTGGGAAACCCATAACAAGCTGTTATTGGACACTATCAGAACGAGTCAAAGTCACACTCAGACTTCCGAATTAAGTTTGTATATAGCTGCACCTCTAATAGGATTAAAAGAAGACCCTTTAGAATCCTGGAGAAGTTATGAGGAAGCTTATCCCCAACTCGCACAACTGAAACGGTGAAAACATACCAGATTGTGCAAGTAGTTTCTAATAAGCTGGGCGTTCACATTGAAGGGAATGAAATATCACATGCTAAACGCATTGGCTCGGTGTCTCACTCTCATCAAAACACTAGTACTACGAAAGCTTTGAGACCACGACATATTGTAGTCAATCTTACAAGGCGCATAACGCGCGAGCGTTTTCTGCAAGCAGCTCGCATTCACCGCGGCCTTACGTCTGCAGACATAGATTCACATTCTAAAATCTATTTAAATGAACGTTTGACACCGCAAAATAAACCTCCACACATACTTTATGTCTATTTGTAAAGTACTTATAAAGTCTTTATACGAGTACTTAGTATTTAATAACAAAAACCAATAAAAACATTTTTGTGTTAATTTAATGTAAAGTAGTTAATAATCTATTTGTGTTAGTTTAAGATCTATGTTATTTTCTTTTTATTTATAAATGAAGTCATAATAGTTAATATTTATTTATATGGCTTTATAACTATAATATGTTTAATTAAATATGTAACTACGAGTACTTATTTCACCCTTATGAGTTCATTATTTTAATTATATTTTTAATTATGTTATCAAGTTGCTATTGCCGGAATTTGTATATTATGGGACTTGTGCCTTAATAAAGAAATTTTGTTGTTGTTGTTGTTTAATTTAAAATTTACCTATTATTTTTTTTTGTTTAGTTGTTATAAGTGATTGCTTGTTGGGCATCCGCGACCATCACACAAGGGGCCCATTTGAAAACCAGCGTCAAGTCCCATAGTCTTGACATATGCTGAAATGGGCACCCATTGCTGCTGTCCCTACCTTTTGTTTATATTTGTAATCTTTCATTTTTTGTACCTATGTATTTTTTTTTTTAATAATGTATGTTCTCGTGGATACTGCAGCAATAAACGTTTTCTTTCTTTCTTTCTATTAGTACCGGCTTCTTCGGCTCCAGCAGAGAGATTGTTCTCAAAGGCTGGCGCCATATTAACAAGGCCAGGAGCCGAATATTATCCAAACGCTTACCAAAGCTGTTATTCTTGAACTCGTTGCCTACAGATTTTTAGTTTTTGAATAATTTTTTATTTTTGAAGTTTTTGAATAATTTTTTTAAAAATAATTTTTTATTTTTGAAGTTTTTGAATAATTTTTTGAAGTTTTTGAGCAAAGCTCATGGACTAAAGGTTAATCCATCGAAGACGCAGGTGACTATTATTGGTAGCTCTAGAATGGTATCAAAAATTGATTGGCTGAATTTACCCCAGGTTGTCTGCGACGGCATTGGGATTCCTTACAGTGATACGGTGAAAAATCTGGGTATATACATTGACAAAGAGCTATCGTGGGGCCCTCAACTGCAAGAAACTAGCCGCAAACTGTTTGCTTCGTCGGGATCTTTGCGTAGATTACGTAACTTTCTGCCACTCACTACGAGAATTGCACTTGCAGAATCCCTTCTTCTCCCTATTCTTGATTACGCCGAGGTCAGCTATCTCAATCTTACCGAGGAACAGTTAAATAAACTTGAGCGTCTTCAAAATGTTTGCATCAGGTTCATATTTGGATTACGCAAATATGACCACGTTTCAGAGTTTCTCAAAAAGCTCAAGTGGCTACCCATACGCTTTCGCCGGAATGCTCACATTCTCTTCTTACTTTACAATGTACTGTTTATCCCTAGCTCCCCATTTTATCTCAAAGATCGTTTTGATTTCCTACACGAATTTAACACTAGGTACTTAAGATCGTCAGAAAATCTAAAATTAAAAATGTCCAAACACTACTAATTTTATGTCCAAATCTTTCTCAGTGCAAGCTGTCCGATTATGGAATGAATTACCACTATTGCTAAGCTCAAAAGCATTTAAAAAACTTGTGAAAGATCATTACTTATCTATCAGTTCTTAACTATTATTATATTATTTAACCTTAATTTTGGTTAGTGTTACAGTAAATAAATATTATGCCATTATTAGTTATGTATATGTGTACTTGTTTATGTATGTATATGATATTAACGGTATATAAGTAGTTTATGTATAGTATATTTTAAGTAATATTTACTTATTTATTTTATTATTATAATAACATTATTATTAATATTATTATTTATTTTTTTCTCTTCCCTTACATTAATCTACTTGTACACTGCAGCCCCACTTTATTTTAGTCCCTAACTTTTCTTTCCATCCCATGGTTGCCTGGAAGAGATCACTTTATGTGATAAGGCCGCCATTTGTACCTAGTTTTAAGCGAAATTTCTGTTTTCTGTTTCTTGTAAATGTGTACAATAAAGAGTTAATCTATCTATCTATCTATCTATTTTTTTATTTATTTGATGTATAATATATTTTTGTTGATATATGTGTTAACCTTTTAATTTGAATATATTATAATCTGACTAGCTGACCCGGCAAACAATACAAATGTCAGGGGGGGGGGGCTAGGTTTGTCAACCCTTATCATTAATCACGGTATAAATAATAGATAGTAGCCGATTCTCCGACCTACTGAATATGCATACAAAATGTCATAAGAATCGGTCAAGCCGTTTCGGAGAAGTATGGGAATGACGAAAGGGTATGAGTATGAGAGTGACAGGAGAATTTTATATATTAGATTATTCAAAAACTTTATTTTGTGTTGGTTATTTTATAAGATCCTACTATTTCTGTTGCTTGTTTGTAATTACTCGTAAAAAACCTATTGATATTATATTTTTTGTATTTCTTTATCATCACAGAAAGTTACATTGTTCACCCTCTATCCAGGACTTCTAGTTCCATTGAAGATTATTTGATTATGCCAAAGAAGTACATCAAGAGTGGCATGATCCAGCCATACTGATTAGAGTATTAATTTCTATGCGCTTACAGGGTGCAAATAATTGTAGGTCATGTTTTCAGCCCTGTTGTTGTTGGGCACACTGTTGGGCACGGGGCTCTTTCGATCGAAAATCGATTGTTAGGTCCAATGTCACATCCCTACTACAGACAGCAGAGTTCACTCTGAACACAACATACGTACACTGTCAAAGACTTTTAAAGTCGATTGTGAACACGTTTCACAACTTGACACGCCCGCACAAAAGATCTTTTTAAAATGACAAAAGCAATATGGCGAAATATCAAACTATATGAGAGACAACGATCTAACAAACACTCTAAAACTTGTTAAAGTGAACATTTTGTTTTTGATTTTAAAACATCGCAAATATTTTCTAATATTTACGTATAAACGTACTTATAACGTCTTGTGAGGGATTTTAAAATGCTTTGCACAAACAATTTTAATCTTACTTATTAGAGCCGTCCATTGTACAAAAAGATTTGAATTCGTGTGTACAATGTAACATTGGTTTAGAGTTACTTATCTATCTATCTATCTATGATAATTAATACGCTTAGCTTATATTAGCTCGGTACGTATCTATCAATATATTAATCTATGTAACGAAATCTTTGAAAGTATTTTTCACTAACTTACAGTATTCGGATTGATCTGAAATTTTGCACACATAATGACCATGCGATAATTTGAAAAAATAATCTGTATTTTCAAGGGTGTTTCTTTGTTTTTGAACTAAGAAAAATGTTTAAAAATAAATCTCGATTAGGAATGACGACACCGAGTGTAATGTCTGAAAATATTTACTGTTTAAATGTTAGGAAGCTAATTAGTTTAGTATAAGGAAACAAGAGAAAATCTTTAATAACAATATTATGATGACAAATTATATAATGTTCATAGGATATTCTCTGTTATATCTACTTTACACAATACACTGCTAACAGAATGCAATCAGTGCATCGGCTAAGAGCACACAATGGAACAGGCCGCTTGAGACAGACGCTTTAACTATACCATTCACTGCTGTCCATCATGTTGGCCCGTGAAAGTTACAATTACAATTGAAGTAAACTTTCCTCTCAGCCTATTAAGTCCCACCATAGCATTCTTGCTTCCTTCACATCGGTAGGGTACTTACTTTACTAGTCACGTTGACCAGATGTGTGGGTGAAACAAAACCCTATGGTTTAATTTTAAGTTTTCCAGGTTTTCCTTATATTTACCTGGCGCCTACAGTGCTTTGGGGAGCAAATAAGGCGGTGACACTTGTATTCTTCACCCGTCACCTGACAGATAATTGATTTACACAAGTCCAGTTAAATACGCTACGATTGAGAGTGATGTTAGCGTATTTGTGCTAGCCACACCTTAATTAAACTTAGCTATTTGTCACGATCCTAGAATCAGTGTATTTTAAACAAAATATAATAAGCATTGAACCAAATATGCAAAACCGGTAGCCTGTCCATGAATGGGTATCTTTAAAGACATGGTCAAGGCCGACCTTCAATACCAAGTATCGACTAACATTACAGTTTCAGTATTGTAAAGCGTGAAAGAGATGTGAAACCTAAAAACAGTAAGTGTTAGAAAGAGGCAGCAAAATGAAGTAGATTACTTAGGATTACTGTTAACTTAAAATTAACTGTTATAGTGTACCGAAATGCTATTACTAACCAAAATATGATAATAGTTTCGAAAATTACCAAACACTTTAATTTTATCGTCGCTAAGAATAGAAAAATGCTGAATCGTGAAGCTGAACGTTGTGAAATCAATTATTGAATATAGGGTAATACTGAAATTTTAAACAAATAAATTGTTAACAGATGTAGCTTATTGGTATCAGACTGCTTCTATGGGACCAAATCGTGAAACTAGATAAAATTCTTTAACATCATTTAAGCGACGCATCGCATTAATTTTTTAATTGCTACCATATCAAAACCAGATACGAAAAGCAATATGCTTTTCTTCTTGGACAGTCGAGCAAAAATTCAATCAACTAGTCATGTCAAAATAAGCCTATTACAATCGCTTACTGCATCATTATTATTCTACTCAAACAACGTCTATAGCACTCGGGGAGGTCCACACACAATGGGTGCACACAATTGAGCTTACTAACTAGTGTTCACAGTCACTTCACGGATATCAATATTCCGCATCAATGGAGAGTTGCCTTCAAATATACTAGAGCCGATTTTAAGCCTTTATTCAATCATTATTGGAGTTTTTGACTTGTGTTCCGCTCTAATTGTGTTAAGACATCTTTGCAAGAAGCTTATTCAAAAGTTCATTAAAATGTTTGATCACTTTGCTTGGACTGCCAACCCATCTTGGGAATCAAACTTAAAACCACATTAATGACACTAGACGAGCCTCTTGGTTGAGTGGTTCATGAAACAGACTGCCGATTACAAGGTCGCGGGTTCGATTCCCGCTCGGGGCAATCGTTTGTGTGATATACACTTTTAAACTTTCGCGTTGTATTTTATTACATTGAAAAACACAGGTATTAAACGCGTAAAAGTCGCGTCCAGGCATAAAGGTCAACAACATATTGGGTACGCCGAAGGATGTGATACCATTAGAAACACCTGGCGTGTACAAGATAGACTGCAGCTGTGGTAGTTGTTATATTGGTCAGACGAAACGAACTATCACTGAAAGAGTCCGTGAACACATCACAGCTGTAAAAAGCCGCCAGTCTAATAAATCAGCCATTGCAGAACATTTATTTGAAAGCAGCACAAATCACTGGATCGAATTTCATCGCACTCAGGTTCTTTCCACTGATCGCCATTTTTATTCACGAGTCGTACGTGAAGCAATTGAAATAAAAAAACATCCTAATAACTTCAATCGGGAAGATGGCTTCAAATTATCTACAGTGTGGAATCCAGTGATTGCAAAAACGCTACCTCTTTGTCGCGGTCGGCTAACTACCAGAATACGGCTGTGGTACGGAATAGACACCGTTAGTGTTGTGTGTGTGGGTAGTTGGAAAAATTGTTCGACGGTGGATGAAGAGTTCACCTCGGAGGGGGAGGCGTGACAGCGCATATCCAGTCAGCCCGTGACCACGGCCGATGCAACTCGGTCGAAACGTCGGCAAAAAGGTAGGTGCTTAACACCTATACTAATGCCATACAAATGTTTGTACTGCGTCTGGGTATTTCTATGTAAATATTATAAGATGTATTTACAAAAGAAAAGTAGTATATGTATTTTATCCGTATTCTGGTATCCATAACACAAGCATAATAAGCTTAGCTTGGGACTAGAGGACGTTGTGTGAAATATCCATGAATATTTATATTTATTTATTAAGTCTATTAAATATTATCGTTTAAAACGATCACGAAAGAAAAATTAACATAAGCACAGCAGAATATCAAAATTTGGATATTATTAAGAGGTACTTACACATACAAAATTCACATGGTCATTATGAGCCCAAAGGGTACTTAAATACAATGTGTTCGGTGTACCCTCACAAATATTCAAGTATACGTAATCAAAAGGCCCTAGAGAACATTCACTGAGTATTAACATATAAAACATGTACGCATTACGCATGGAAATAATTGAAACTGTTTCTAGATAACAACTACGAATGTATAAAAACATATACAAGATAGTGTAGTGCGTCTACGGCTAAACCAATCAACCGGCTTTAAGCCAAAAAAATATCTATGTATGTGTGAATACGACGTGAAGTTGTTTGGCAACATTATTGACGTCTGTCAAAAAACTATTGTTATTTAATTAATTAATTGTGTATTTTGATGTGAAAATGAATTATTTGAGATATAATAATTACTTGTGACATCCTATGTTGTGGCATTTATTAATTCGTTCTGATACACTAGAACACTCAAAAACTGCGCATTTCTTCATTTTTAATTTTTTAGTCGTGGCGGCGTTCACACTACACACTGTCAATGGTGTCAATTGACTATGGTACCATAAAACAGATCTTGATTTTGAATTTTACTTGTATCAATGTGTTCAATAGTGACGTTTGCAGTTTGCAAAAATTACTGACATTACTGTTAACACGGTATGTCACTTAAATTAGAGTTCCATATTATCATTAAACGGTCTTATTTATAATGACTTATCGGAGGTTTAAAAGTTCGCTATAGGTTCGCGAAAATTGTGAAAACTTGTTATTCATACATTTGACGGGCCTCGTGGTCTAGTGGTTCATATAACGGACTGCGGTTCACGAGGTCTCGGGTTCGATTCCCGGTCAGGACAATCATTTGTGTGATGTTTCTAATTGCCATACAAATGTTTGTACTGCGTCTGGGTGTTTACTATGTATTATAAGTATGTATTTACAAAAGAAAAGTAGTTTATGTATTATATCCGTATTCTGGTACCCATAACACAAGCATATAAGCTTAGCTTGGGACCAGAGGACGTTGTGTGAAATGTCCATGAATATTTATTTATTTCATAATAGTCCTTTTACGCTAAAACGTTTATTTAATCTCCGTTTAAACCTCCGATAAGTTATTATGAATAAGACCATTAGACTATGAAGTCAAGTTAGCCCAGGCTAATGTTACTTGTTCTCAATTTTAAACGCCAACCCGCCATCTGGTCAGTGGCGTGCACAGGAATATGACACTGGGTATGCGGAGCAGTACTCAGTCACAAAAACTTTTTCTTTTATAGATTTTTAGCATAGCCACGCGACAATCTCTAAGTCGGAAACCATGCCAACAGAACAAATTTAAATCTGAATATCCCGAATCAGTCCACACTGTACTAGAATTACTAAACAATAACTACGTACGTACATACATACGTACATGTACGTATGTACATACGTTTCATAACTTTTAACATGAAATTTTCGAGTTACATTACCTACCTTTTTGCTGGCTTAGTTGTCCTTTAGATACAATTTGAATCTTTTCACTGAATGACAATTGTGAGAACTTGTTATTTTTAATTTTTAACAAACACACACTATCAACACACATTTCACAATCAAATAACATTTTAAAATCAACAAACGAAAATCCATACAATTATTAAATTATAGAAACTCATTATTAAACAGTTCAATGAATCACATGAAAAAAAAATGGCCTCCGTCGAACCAAAATATTTCTGCTATTGAAATAGATAAAACCTTACTAAGCAAAAATGCATACGTGATTTATTAGACTTTTACAACAATTATTTTTATTCGGATTATAGGCAACGAACGAACGCCGAATACTCGCGGAAACATCCGATCGCCAAAGCATGCGGCAGGAGATACGGTGCGAAGCGTCTTCAGTGTGCAAGCCTGTGTGCGTTTGTAAACTGTGCACGGACACCAAAATTTCTACACACATATGAACTCATGGCAGGCGGGCAGTGTCGGGCTTACTTTCGTCCGTCTGACCAATATTATTCCTTCGCCAAACGCCTGGCAACAAGCACCAATTTGCAAGCACATATTGGTGCTATTTATGAATTATTAGGCGTTTTTAAGTTACAATATTTTGTTTAATTAATAGTAAATAAATGAATAAAGTCATCTAAAACATACGAACGTTTTATTAAAATATCTGTGAATGGCAAGTAAAGCACTGCTTTTCTGCCTTTATGGAGCACACGCCCCTGCATCTGGTAAATCTGTGTATAAACATCTTGGTTTTATGAAAAAATGTACATAATATCTGCTTAATAGCTAAAGCTTATTTCAAATCGTAGCAAATCAAAACCAATCACTTATCAGTACCTCTAATTTCTCTGTAGATAAAGACTTACCTGAAACAAAAACATACGAAATCAGCACGGAACCATCAGAGTAAAGAAAACATAAACTATCTAAATAAAATAACAACTCAAGAAAACTCTCCGAAACATCGGGCTAAAATTTGAAGCAAATGTACCTTACAACATAATTCGTAATCCGTAAAAAGTAGTAGATTTTAAGAAAAGAGGCACGCAGGTGTTATTGAATCATATAAATTATCTATTTTAATATTTATAGACGATTAAAATCTAATTATATCTATTTAAGTATAGTATATTTTAGCATTACGTACAGTACTATAAAATATACACACATTATCAACTTACATAATACCAAATGTAAACATTTTGAAATAAATTCGTGCTACTATTGTTTAGGTTATCCTCCGCTATCTCAAAGAGTTGCAATTCAAGTCAGATAAGAAAAAGAGAGAACAAAAGAGAAATTTGCATTTTTCGTGAAGTCGACAAACGAGATGAGAGACTCAACACGATACTGTATGTATCAGAAATTCAGAATAACAAAATATACTTTCAAATATATTTCATAGCACTAGCGAAATATAAATCTTACAGTAGTCACGTCTCTATAACTCAATTTGTTTGATTTGAAATCTATTTGCTTTTCAAATACATTTTATATCTTATATTTCGTAAAATCTTCACAGATTTTTATCGAAGTCTAATTTATACTTAATTATTACTTACACTTACGTGAGAAATAGTTTGATAAAACAGAATAAACAATGATAGCTAAAATATTTAAGCTTATATATAGCTTATATGGCCACATACATATCAAGTATTCATATGAATACTTGATATGTATGTGGCCATATAAACACGTTTCGTCGGCAAATCTGTGAGGACGTTTTTAAACACATTGGCAATTTGGCATTAATGTAAAACATACGAGTTTTAAAATAAAAACTATTACATATAAATAATAATAGATATTTAGGGACAATTCAACGCCCATACATTTCACAGAGGCGTCAAGAAGCGTATTGATTTTTTTTACCTTTACCATAAATTATATGGTTGAAAATTAAATACTAATAGGAACTTTCACAGCATGAAATAGAAACGTTTAATTCAAAACAAGTAGAATCATGTAAGGTACAACATAACAGTATATTAGTGCGCCTAAACTGTTGTCAGCGTAAATGAGTCGTGTTTATTGCACACTGTTATTTATACTGTGTTAGTATGGGAAGATAACAAGCAATACATTTGATACTATAAACATAAGTATGTGTAGGTATACCTATGAAGTGTACTTGGTACGCCCTTTGAAAACAATATTCATCATTACTTCCGTATATTACATTATCAGCACTGTACTTATAACAGTTTTGTAGCAGATTCCATTATTATGAGTATTCTCGATTGTGTGTCTGAAACAAATTGCTTAGTTCAAAAAACACGCTTGAAAATCCTAAATATATTTTTTAATTATTGCGGTTTTGAATGTCACTGCAGAATTTCAGATCATTCCGACTACTGCAAGAGAATGAAAGTCACTCATAAATACATACAGCTAAATAGAACGAAACTAATATAAGTGTAATAAAAGTTAAATTAAAACGCGATACTTAGGCTTATGCCTGAAAGTACTGTTCACCCCCGTCGCAATTCCTCGTTGCACTTGCTAGTCCGTCTTGAAGCCGCCACTCAAAATAAACATACATGGGTACCATTCACGTATACATATAAACAGGAAAATGATAAAATTTATTGGAAATTATAAAATATCAACAACCACTTTCATTATCTGCTAGGCGTATAAATGCTGGTGTTTCAAAATATACAGGTGGCGGCACATATCGCCGTTTCCAGGTCATAGCGTAAATTCGACTATTGTACGAGGCGATTAACGTTTCTGTTTACGTGTTATTGCTATCATTGGTATGTTAACTAATTTATGTTGCGCTGTTAGTGGCAAGCTGTTTGTAAATATAAACAGTTATTGGACAAAGTTCACGGTAATTAAATTATAACTAAAACTAAAACACCAACCAAAAATCCGATGGGGTTCACATATTCGGCCACCCCACCATTGAGCTTTATCATTTGCCGGGTCCTTATCAGGCTCTAGGCACAAACTTTGGCCCGGTTCAGACGAGGAAGAAAAAAATTCCAAATCAATTTTATAATTTTTTTTAAAAATTTGGGTAGCTGGGTAGCATTCTGTAATCCGGATTTTCAGGATCAACTTCCAGTATAGTTTTTATATGTTTGTTACGGCTCATAAAATGAATTACGTTTAAGAGGATACCAAAATAGCTTCGTGCATTTTTCTACGTACGAAGTTTTCATTGTTTCTTTAGATTGAATGGCTAGAGCTCTAATTTTTAAGTATATGTTTTTTCAATATATGATCTAGGATCGCATAAACTCAGAAACGCGATTGAAAAAAGTTTTCTCGATAGAAAATCTTAGCGAAACAACCTCTCTAATTTTTTATTTTTTTCATTTGTCGGTCTATTATCGCGTATTAACTAATGAAATAACTTTAAAAACATAGGTAACTATTATGTATAGAAACACGTAAATCAGAATTAAAATATATTTAGTAGATTTTGAGTAAATAGGAAAAGTATACCTAATTCTTCATTTTCTGTGCCTACTGGCTGTGTTAATATGTACGTGTCGGCGATGATATACGATAATATTGATGTAGGCCCTTAACATGGAGTGCACATAAAGCTTCCAATCTAATCGATAGCCGAGGTATTTGTGAAGCCATTCATTATAATGAGGTGGGCTTGTATTTTTCTCTACGAACTGAAGTCTCTACCTACTATTAATGTATTGTTCGATATAATTACACTGGATAGTAACTTGGCATGTATTAGTTATAACTAGTTATCAAGAAAAATAATATATTTTGTAAAAAATAAGTAAACTTTAGTTATAGCTAAAGTTTTCCAGAAAAGATTGCAGCATTCGGTAAGATCGCTAATTGTACATGATTTATTGTGTTAATGAATGGTTTACAAAAGTGTAAGAATAACTATATTACCATAAAACTAATAAAAAAAAATTAAAGGGTCCTTTTCTATGCCACATCAGTACCTAACAATAAAGTCAATTATAACTACAGTGAATTCTTGTACATAAAACCGATTAAATGTTGTCCAGTACAAAACCGGACATTGAACGTTGCACGTCGGATCTGTTGAGCGGTTCCGGACATCCCCTGGTGGACGTTAAATTTTCATTTTAATATTGTTTGACTGCGGTACTAGCTTGTAACGAAAGTAGTTTTAATTCATTCTCAAGTGTGGTTGATTTTTATGAAATATACGAGGATCATAATGTTACGTAGTAGGGTTGCTGCACAATCTGGCAGTTTTGATAATTCCATTTTGGGACAATTTTACTGACAAAACCTTCTGGGCATAATATCGGTTAAGCTAAAACATCATGAACATAAGATCTATCATTAGATATATCTATTCTAATTTTATAAAGCTGAAGAGTTTGTTTGTTTGAACGCGCTAATCTCAGGGCCCACAAGTCCGATTTTAAAAATTCTTTCAGTGCTAGATAGTACATTTATCGAGGAAGGCTATAGTATATATAACATCACGCTGCGACCAATAGGAGTGATACAGTAAAAAATGCAGATGCAGCAAGCGTCTCATTGCTGGTCAGTTCATAATTTGTGAAAACCAAAGATCAGAGAATGTAATTAACGTCCAGCAATGCAACTGTATACAGACATCTTTTGTTCGCATCTTACCTGTGATGATTACTCATTTCTTTTCTTTTCCCTTCCGTGATCCATTACTGCTTCAACGTTTCAGAAACATTGAATCAAGTACAAAAAAATTCTAAAATACAGACCTAGCATGTGTTCACTTTGACGGTTGGTATATTAACTTGACTCTTCTTTCGTCTAATTAAGCTAAACGAAAGCTCTCCCAAAGAAAGAACAGACATAGTGGTGTATGAGTAAGTAATTCCATCGTTTTTTTTAATCCACTAGTCCACAGATAGTAATCACTACAAAGACGTCTTATTTAATATATAAAAAGTAATATATTAGCATAAACGATAAAACATTAACAAATTGTTTATCCAAAACAAGCAGAAATATGGATAGCAATAACCATTATTTTGGCGCCCAAACTGGGACCTCGATAATGAAACGTGTAGGTATATACAGAATGATACATTTACACGTATACAAATGGATACAAACACAGATATAAGTGTATACAAGTAGTATAGTAGTCTATAAACGTTACACCATATGTAAAATGTACGTGGCATTCTGTAGGTATATATGGAGATGTTACTTAAGATGATTGTTCACATAATAGCTGGTAATATGGCGTATATTCGCGCTCTGCAATGCGCTATTTAGTTAATTAAAGGGAAGCTTATGTCAAGGTTGATTAAAATTTTATTACTACATTATTTTGTGTAACAAGAGGTTCTGCAACAAATCTTTGCCCTCGATCTCGAAGGTTAGTATCGACGAACGACATCTCTTCATCTGCAGAAGAGCTCATGTAGCTGTAATGTGAAATTATCACTGACTTTTTTACTTATAACAAAACAAAATAGTAATTTTTGTATATCCCTATGTGAGCTCAAATTTTCAAACTTTATTTTTTTAAATTAGATAGAGTGGATTCAAACGGAAGGTTTAATTGTATAATTTGTAAAGCAACCTTAACAAATTATTGGTTTCTCAATTCTACGCGGTTATCCGCAAAGTTTCCGACAAGAACAACATATTATTACGATCCAAAAGTCAAACGGGTAGTAGTAGTAGCTTACATTTTAGAGCAGTGTAATGTTCCCACACGTGTACACAGAATTCTAAGAACTACTGAAGTAATGTTTCTAATTAAGAAACCAAGTTGTTAGTGTTAACTCACTGACAATTTAGATGATTATTAAATAGTTAAATATGTATGATCAAAGTTTATATATTTATCAACGTATACAATAATATATTTAGACAAATAACTCATTTTCTTAGTAATCTGTCAGACCACACTTTTTTTAAAGTAAATAAAAGATATGAAAATATTCGTGGAAAATTGTCTTTTTTATTTCTCTAGTGAATTACAGAAATCAGTATAATGCTAAAAGCTATTTGTTAAATCAGACAGATTGAAAACAGATCTGCTTTCTAAAGATTCATACTTAAATTATATACGACAGTTCTCTGTATTACTATTCATCATATAAAATGACGACGATAAAAGAAAAATTTGATTTTTCTGATAGAAATAATGACACACTACAATTTAATTAATATAAACAGTTGAAACAACTAAATATAGACAGAAAGTCTGTAACGAGCAGACGTTTATCATTAAATAAACACTTTTCATCAATTTCATTTACAAAAGTAGTTACTTTACCTATCAGTTATTCAGTTAATATATTTGTGGTGCACCTATGAAACGTGAAATACAATTTTATTATTGAAACCAGTGCCTGTTTAATTTATTACACTAGGATTGAAATCCCTACACACGCTCCTTCCACATGCATCTCAAATACATTTTCCCAAACATGCCATTTCTATGCCAAACATTTACCAAGTGATAGGCTGTGAGCCCATTGGCTTATAAACTTCGAAATCCAGACTTGGAAAGCGCCTGTACAGTCGGGGCCTTTAAAATAGGGAGTTGTAAATTTTAAGACAGCCAATATTGTACAGATATTTTACTCATAAAGACAATTTATTTAAGGTTACACGGGATTTCATTCCATTGCATTTCTGTAACTATCTGATGTAAAAAAATACAAGACAGTTGAATCTGTTAGCAAATTGCGTATTTTTTTTTAACACTTGCGCGATCATCTGTTTAAATAAAACTACTTTTTACGGATTTAGACGCGTATATTTGTTTTAAATTTTGGCCCGACGTTTCGGAGACTTTGCAGTCACCATGGTCTCACCCGTGATCATGGTGACTGCAAACAAATATACGCGTCTAAATCCGTAAAAAGTAGTTTTATTGAAATTGCATATTTACTTATTCTACGTAATTTCAATTTTTTTATTTTGCCTTCTGTGGTTGTCAGTTGAATTCGTCGCGTCCTCGAAATACGGCCCAACGGAAGATCATTGCTGGTTTTTAACCAGAATTATGCTGAGTTGGCTCCGTATTTGTGACTACTCACATTACATTGTTTTAGTAAATAACTTGTTGCATTGTTTTCTTTTTATTTTTAAATATTTAATTCAGTTTTTGCACGAGTAGTCGCAAATATAAATAAAGAAATGTTTTTTCTTTCTTTCTTTCTTTTTAATGCATGCAACGAACATAATAAATAGTGCAAACAATCAAATTTAGTCTACAAAACAACAACCTTGTTATATCTGTCCTTTGTAATATCTTCTTATATATAAAATTCACGTGTCACAGTGTTAGTTACCGTACTCCTCCGAAACGGCTTGACAGATTTTTATGAAATTTTACATGCATATTCAGTAGGTCTGAGAATCGGCCAACACCTATTAATTAAACCTTTTTTTTAGTATGGCAAAACAACGTTTGCCGGGACAGCTAGTATCTTATAATATTCTCCTATAACATAACTCAGAAGCAAACCGTTACGAACACGGTTCTCGTAATCCAATCACACTCGCATCCAATCCATCAAATAAAAACACAATTGAAAGAGTATTATTTTGATTACAGATAACACAAGTTTTACTTAGGTATGTTTAAAAATGCTTTGCTTATGTATCAGATTATATTCTACACAATACACAAGCCTCCTACTATTGAGGAACAGGGCTACTTCTCACGATAACAGGCACAAATTGCTACACTCAGTAAGATAACTGTATCTCAGATGACCAATTATGTAAAACAGAGATCTCAAAACTTTACAATTTATACTTACCTTAAAATTACATTCTTGTAATAAAAGTCTAATAAAGTAGAAAGCCTAAACAAACAAACAAACACACATAGGCAGGACCGTAGCTCCCAAAGTTGCGCTCCCAGTTATAAATATCCAATGTACTAACAAAGACAAATATGTACAGATATAATTTGTGTGTACTCGTTGTCTGTTTAGGACGGAAAACAAAGAGGACACGACAACTGATGTTGGTCAATATAAACCTACGATATATTAAACAACACTTTTATCAGGTCACCAGCGTTTATTCTCAACGATGAAGAGCAAACATATCAATATAATAATTTACAAGTTTTTCTCTAAATGTCTTTGTGTAAAGACGGACTGGACGGATGAAGGATCTATTTCTTTGCTGCTAAAATTGTCAGCCAAAGGAAAAGCAAAGAACTTCTTCAAGACACCCTGCATGTTGGCGAGTTAGCAACCAATACTTTTATTGTTCACATACTAATAAATTGTTTATGATTAAGCCTCACACCTAAAAAAATAAAATAGAAGTACTCACTCGCGAAAATATCAGAAAACGTATAAGAATTATATTAAGGGCCTACATCAATATTATCGTATATCATCGCCGACATGTACATATTAACACAGCCAGTAGGCACAGAAAATGAAGAATTAGGGATACTTTTCCTATTTACTCAAAATCTACTAAATATATTTTAATTTTGATTTACTTGTTTCTATATATAATACTTACTTATGTTTTTAAAGTTATTTCATTAGTTAATACGCGATAATAGACCGACAAATGAAAAAAATAAAAAATTTGAGAGGTTTTTCGCCAAGATTTTCTATCGAGAAAACTTTTTCAATCGCGTTTCTGAGTTTATGCGATCCTAGATCATATATTGAAAAAACATATACTTAAAAATTAGAGCTCTAGCCATTCAATCTAAAGAAACAATGAAAACTTCGCAGGTAGAAAAATGCACGAAGCTATTTTGGTATCCTCTTAAATACGTATCCTTAAAAATATATAGTGAATTGTTCCTCCCACAAACCAAACAATATAGATTAATGTGTAAGTAACACAGAAGCTCCAGAACCCGTCAATAAACAAATAATGTGAGGATTCTTTAATAAAAAACTTTATTGATCTGCGTGAGAACTGCTTACAACTTTTCTGACAAGATAAATTATTCGGTAAGTTTCTTAGTTTATTTCGTATGAAGCTAGGCCAAGATAGTCTTAACTTTAACAAACAATATGAACATACCTAAACTACTTTGACAGGATGATAAAGGATGGAGTATAAACATGTATTGTCACCATTTTCTAACAGATAGAGTGAGATACGTAAGAGTGAACGAAGAGAGAGGAAATAACGTCTCCTGCGTGAGAAAATAAAACTAAACCCTGAACAAAAACGCCTCCTCAGTATAGTTTAGTTTAATATCCATGGCATGAAAAAAGCAGAAAAATAACCTTAAATCATACCTACAGCATATTACAGCCGTACAGTAGATATTCATTTTATGCAAAATTTATACTTTTACATTGCATTTTACAAAAAGTTACGTATTTTTTTATTTGTCGCTGATAATACAACGATCATATGACAGTCCGGTATAATGTGAATAAATTATCTGTCCGGATAGCGACAGACGTCGAATATTGCACGTCGGACAACGCTGCCGGACATCCCTGTATCCTTCATTTGCATTTTAATTTGTAAACATACACATAACATAAATATTACATTTTAAAATTCCTCTGATGCAAGAGTTTACGTTAAACGAGCGCACTGGTTTTATTGAAACAGTTTTGTAATATACTCGTATTTGGTATGCGAACTATACATGTTAAAAGAAATATTCCGTATATCCATTCTCCATTCATTATCTCTACCTTGTGAACGACCCTACCTCCGGAAACTCTACTTTTAGATAGGTAGTTTTAGGTTGGTCAAACGCAGCATTGAGAGGCCCCCCGACAGGGTGGAGCGACGATATCGTCAAGTTCGCGGGGAGCCATTGGATGGAAGCGGTATAAGACCGCGCATTGTGCCAATCTATGGGGGGGACCTATGTCCACAAGTGCACGGAGAGAGGGCGATGGATGGATGGTCAAGAATTGTATTTTCTTGTAAATGTTATTTATGAATGTTATAGCAGATCCATTTTCAATCAATAACACCATATTGATTAAAAATTGTTAAATCCTTTATCTGTAATAATTATCCTCTAAAGGCATCTTACAGCTGTTTTTAGAGACCATAGTAATTACAATTTGTAAACCCTTGAACCTCTGCTACTAAACTAAAACGTCAGTATAATTTCATTGGCTTGTTTCTTTAAGAAACCGTTTACAACAAATATTTCCATGTCAACGTGCGGCACATTTATTCCACACACTTGCACATCAACGGACGGGAGGAAGGGAGGTCTGTCACAAGGCAAGTGCACAATTTGTGCAGCGAGACTCGATTGTGCCAGGTTTCCATTTGCACCCATACCGATATTTGGCGGTTCAAACTAGATATGCACCTCGTACCCCTGATTTTAGGTCATTACTTTATTTTTGGTCTTGGGAGGTAGTGTGATGATGTGAAGCCAAAATTTCGACAAATAAACGCACAATAATAGTAGAGTTGTTAAAATATGAAACGAGCGGTTAGAGCGATCATTTTAATGCTTTTATCCCATTATAATCGGCTTTCTTTCATATCCTTTTTCATACAATCCATCAGTATCTTCTTTAGTCTTCCTTTAGAAAAATTACAAAAATGCCTAAGCCGGCCCTCGCAATATACACTAAACTTACATCAACTTAAACACACGCGATTAAATACGTACAAATGTTGTTGTTCTATTTAGTAGTGTTAGTTTAGGCTAAACTAAACAACTTTGCCGCAAGCGACAGTCATTTAACAAAACAATTACAAAACAAGAATTATCTATACTGTAGGGGCGACTTCGTCAATATTGACAAAGCCCATTAAATAAAAGATTAAAAAAAAAAAAAATCTATACTGTAAATCTACGTCAAAAAGGTCCAATACGAAATGAAAACCCAAGCTAGAGTAGAATTCGGGTATTCGCGGTTCATAACATTCGCACAATAAATCTCTTTTAAGTCATATAAGTGTTGGGTAAAAAGGTTGTGGCGATTTGCTGATTTGCTGAACATATTGATTTATTAACATATTAAGGGTGAGATAAGTGTTAAAACTACCTAACACTCAGTTCACAGGCAAATTTCATTAACATTCGTTTAGTAGTTTCAATCTAATCCAAAAACAAACAGACATACTCATAGGCTTTCGCATTTGTACATTTACCCCTATAATATTGAGCACAATTTGCTTAGTAACAGGCATAACGGCTGTAGTTTTATTGTGTATACGAATGGGTACAGCCTTGAGGCTATATTTAGTGCTGAAATATTGGGCTTGAAAGTATACTGCATTAGGTTATTGGGGTATTCTAGGTAAAAGTTCCTTGTAATATGCCGTTATTAAACTATACACGTTGACAAAACTGGTAGTGTAGGAAAAACACTTTAAATGTTCTTAAAAAAACATCAAACCTGATACCCCGCGACCTGATGCGTTCGTCGGTTACACTACCGTCACGGATTTCCTCGTAAAGTTCCATTTTTAGGGTTTCGTACAAACCCTTATAGTCTCACTACGGTGTCCGTCTGTCTGTCTGTCCATCTGTCAAACTTTTTTCACTCGGCAACGGCTGAAGATATCAACTTTAAACTCATACGATATGTAGATCTATGCATTCGTTTGCTGCAAAAAATGCAACCTTTTACTTCTACGCATTTAAAAGATATAACCGAATTACGACCAGTTTCAAGAATTTTCGACTTATGCTAGGGAATCAAAATTCACAAGTTACTTCCCGTTGCCCTAGAGACTTGAAATTTGGCATAGACCAAGTCTATATAGTGCTGATATAGGGAAAAATCCAAAAACTTGTAATTTGTCGTCACATCACAAGAAAAAAGTGTTTATACTAATACCAACTTATGAAGTAGCTGAAATGTAGGCGATTCCAAATATTTCAACTACAAAATTAAGTTGGTGTGTTGTTTTGAGTTTAATTAACTGATTATTTATTATTTATTTACTTATGTTTAGTAGGTACGAAACCCTAAGTGTGCGAGTTTACTTTGCTCTTGACAGGTTTTTAAAACAATGGCTTTTTGGAATTTGTCAGCAATCGAAATAAAAATACCTACATATAAAACCATAACAAAAATAAACAATAAGCAATAAACCTTCAAAGTTCACGTAATTAAATACATACATATTAATAAAATAGCTAGACATGACGTTAGGTGTAGGACACACCCACTGAACGGCGCAACATCTCGACATCATGGAACGTGGACCTTGACTGTACTGGCACAGCGCCAGAGGTCACCACGCCACTCTCACCTCTATCGATTGGCCCACATTCACAGACTTGTTGCCACCACTTTAAGTTACAAGTTCAATTACCACTGTGGTGTAACGCGCCAAATAATACAACATGCTAGAAAAGGCTTTCGGATTAGGGTATAGGTACACATTGTCACCAACCCTTGAAGAAATAACAAAAATCCTTTCCTAAATGGTACCACACGTGCAAGTGTTTGATGTCACCGTTATATGGATACCATATCACCCTGAGCAAAAAAGCTTCGACTACCCATTTCTACGTAAGAAAGAAATGCAATACGCTTCACGCACGAAAAGGCATCTTGTGAGACGAAACCGTGAGTGCAGCTGGTGCATTACAACGTACTAGCCGTCCTCCTTAACTCACGGTGCAACATAATCATTTCACAACCTATTAAAATTTTACAAAATCGATTTAAATTTCTACAAAAAATTGATGATTTGATCCGTTGTTGATCGTGTCGCTCGACACTTGGTCAGTTCCATAATGCTACACCCTACCTATAACTACTAAACATCTAGAGAGAAGGTCTAGATAGTTGATCCTAGACTAATATAACAGACCACACAGAGAATACTGAAAGGTACACAAATCCATCATAACATAAAACATACAAAGAAATATCGAAATATCACGTCAGTAAATAAACCACAAGAAAATAATACGTGTACTGCAGACTAGTAAGAGTTTCAATTCTAAGCATGGATAGGTTACGCAGGAAAACTAGGCGGGTCAATATTGGTAGCGATAGAAGGGCGACAGGACAAGCTAGTGCTTCTAGTTTAGGTAGTAAGGAGAGCGAAATGTTGTCTCACATATCCGGGAAAATGGACGTTGCCTTGCATGCTATTGTGGCTAACCAAGCGATTACTGAAAAGGCTCGAATGGCGATCCACAATGGCGTGTTGTTACCTACGCTTATGTATGGAAGCGAATGTTGGGTGTGGCAGGAGAAGCACAAAAGTAGAATAAATGCTGTAGAGATGCGCTCTTTGAGAAGTATGTGTGGTGTGACTTTGAAAGAGAGATTAAGAAATGAAGTTATAAGAGAACGTTGTGGTCTGAAAGAGGATGTAGTGACTAAGGTGGAGAAAAGTATGCTGAGGTGGTTTGGTCATGTGGAGAGGATGGATGAGAGACGCTTAACGAAAGGCATATACACGGCGAAAGTAAGTGGAAATGCTGGGAGAGGACGCCCGAGAAAAATATACTCCGATGTCATCGCCGGGATACTCCAAAAGGGGCAAGTGCGTAGCACTTACAACCGTCGGGCATGTATGACCAGATGTATGAGAGTGGATGAAGCCAAGGAAGTGTGCTTCGATCGTGGCAGATGGCGCTCTATAGTCTCTGCCTACCCCCATGGGAAAAAGGCGTGATGTTATGATGATGATGATGGATTGGCTAAAGCAACGGGAAGCGGGGATAATCTGTAGTCCCAGGCGAGCGCTTAAGTCGTTCACCGGGGCATCAGACAAAAGGTGGACTTGGGGGAGATAAATATCATACATAAGCGAACACTCCAAGAAGTGGACCAAACTTACTTAACCAGCATGGAAAAGGAGAGCCGTGAAGTAAACAACATGGTCGATAAATTACAAGAAGGTACGAGTGCGATTTGTTTGAGTGCACTTAGAAAGGTCCTTATCAAGAATAAGCGAGTATTTTCTGAATATTCCGAACGGACCGATAAGTATAAGCACGAAATCAAAATGTATACAGAGGAACTGTTCGTAAGGAAGCCGTATCCGGTACCATTCGCTTACAGAGCCAGCGTCCAAGAAAAACTGAACGAATTGATTAAATTAGGTTTAATTGTGTGTGAAATGTTCATGAATATTTATTTAATTGTACGGGAGCGTACGTGTAAGATGTCCCACCTTATTGTAGCCCGCTGACTTGCACCCTGAAAAAAGATGGCACGGTACACATACTTTTAGACGCACGGGAATTAAATAAAATAATGGTAGGAGAGGTAGAGTCACCACTGTTTGTGTCGGAGATACTTCAATCTTTCGATGGAGTGAGATTTATATCGCTTATTGATCTCAATAATGCATACTTCCAAATACCGTTAAAACGGGAGTCCACAAAGTACACGGGTTTTACCTTCATGACGAAAAGCTACACCTACGCAGTCCTCCCACAGGGGTAAAAAACGTCTGTTGGAAGTTTTTCAAGGGCTATGGATATAATACTTGGCGCAGATATTAGAGATATTTGCGTTAACTACTTAGATAATTTGGTGATATTTACCAAATCAAATGATATTTCAGTACATTTGGATCACCTTGACAGTGTACTGAGGCGACTAGGTCAGGCTGGTATGACGTGCGGGCAGGCAAAATGTCAATTCCTGAAAACTGAAGTGTCTTTACTTGGACATATTGTCTCGCCCGCGGGTATAAAGATGGATCCAGACAAGATAGCGGCTGTAAAGTAGTTATCCTAACCTATACCTCGTACGCTTAAACATCTTAGAGCATTCTTGGGATTAGTAAGCTACTATAGACGGTTCATAGCTAAATATAGTTATTTGACAGCATCGTTATATGATCTGTTGCGAAAGAGCGTAGATTGAAAGTGGATAGATGTCGAGACCGAACAGTTACGGCTATAAAAGATACATTCTTGGAACACGTGATCTTAGTACATCCCGCTGTGACGAAGCCGTACTATCTACAAACAGATAGCAGTAAGGTGGGGATAGCAGGTTGTTGATGAAGGCGATGAGAAGATAATAGGATTCAGCAGCAAGGTACTGAGCCTTCCAGAACAACGATGGACAGTGTCGGAACAAGAATTGTGGGCAATAGTTTATGGACTCAAGAAGTTCGAAACGTACCTTAGGGGCTGTAGAACAATTATAAGGATGGATCATAAGAGCCTGTCGTTCATCAACAATTGGAATCTGTATATTGCAAGGGTTACCCCCGTTGGATAATGTACTTACAACAATCGACATCTACAAACAAAAATCGACTATACAGTAGAATATATTAAAGGAAAAGATAACATAGTACCAGACATTTTGTCCCCTTATGCATATGGGGTAGAGGCTTTAAAGGAGGTTCGTAAAGTGTGTTCAGAAATAACAATGTTTGTCTCCGGAAATTCCACACAAATTGCGAATAAAATTAAGAGCGTAGGCCTAGCACAAAGAGAGGAATCAGAATATGCTAATATACTCAAGATACTTGAAGACGGAGAAGGTTGCGAAGTTAAGCATCGCGGTGGGGTGTTTAGGATGGGAAGAGGACAGCCAAGGTATACATATATACCGCCATTCAAATAATGAGGTGCCGGCTATCCCCGTGTCAATAGCCCAATTCGTGTTGGTCGGTCTTCTCGCGATTGGTGGCCGACCGATTTTATATATCTGATTTATTAAAGATAGTCAGAGATGTCTTACGGACGTGTGACTTGTATCAGAAACTAAAACATTCAAACAGGACGACCATGGGTCCATGCAAACCAGTCCTTACAAACGAAGTCGGGGAAGTAGTAATGGTGGATTGGTACGGGCCTTTGCCACTAGGTCAATTTGGATATCAGTATATATTTGTAATGCAAGATTCTTTTAGCAAGTTTATACAGATAGATCCTGTCCGTAAGGCCACTACTAAGGCCGTACTTGCCAGCGTACGTAGGTGGCTAGGGGTTCTTCCGGTAAAGGCTGTTGTATCGGATAACGGTAGGCAATTTACTTCACGTATATGGAACAAAACACATTGGATACCTTAGGCGTAAAGGTAACGCACACAACTGTTAGGAATCCTCTTCCAAATAGCACCGAGAGGAATAGGAAATAGGGAACTTGGGCGGCTACTTAGAACGTTTTGTCACAAATCACACAAAGAATGGGTTGCGGCATTGAAAACTATCGTTGATTGTTATAACAATACAGTGCATGCAAGTACAGGATATACACCAAGTAAAGTCGCCAATGGGAAGGCTCCAAAGTTATCATTGGATCATGTGCTTTTTGATACAAACGTTGAGAATTTAGTAAGGATGATATCAAAGAAAGGGTCCGAAGAAACCTGCGAAAGGCTGCCGAAAATCGAGTAAGCCAGTACGATAAGTTCCATAGGTTAGTTAATTACAAAATTGCCGATCTCGTCAAATTAAAGAAGGAAAACCAGTCGGACCAAAACAAAGGTATTTGTAAGAAGTTTTCCCTATTGTAAGTCCTTATAAAATAGGTAGGGTTCCATATGCTAACGCGTATTTGCTGGTAGATCCTTTAATGGGAAGGTAAAAAGAACATACAAAGCGATTCATTCAGAGCGGTATTACATGTCATAGCCGTCTTGTAGGTTACACATATTTTTTAATTAAGTAACGCAAGTAAAATACTTGTCGCATAATTAAGATAGTTTAGGTAAATTATGAAATATCATATGTAATCGCCTGTATACCTCCTTGTAATGCAAGTTACAAACTGAGACTATGTTTTATAAATATTCTCAGTTTGTAACTAAATATATATTCATCACGTTATAATTATGCAAAATGTTGATTTAAATTCACACAGTTTTTATACACGTTCATTAATGAACGGTGGACCTAGTCATTAAAATGTAAATTCAGTGAATTATTCTCATCTTGGTAGCTGTTTGTATTCCGTGATGTAGAATTTTTGCGCGGGCTAATGTCGGCTAGTTCACTCCGAAGTTACTTTGTCTTTATATAATACTTTAATTATGTTATGCTAATTCTCTTTATACAGTTAAATTGCTACTGATATTCAGTTAAGTTTTCTTTACATTTTATTTGACAGCTTATTTTTTTAACGATAAGGTAAAAAGCAACTCAAAACTGAACCAAATGAACAGGACTGCACCTCCAAAGCAGGACAGAACCAGTAAAGCGGATAAAACCGCGAAAAATAGCAACTTTTATAACAAAATTCCCTCCCACATCCCACACCAAAACCGTAGAGGTTTCTGAACTCCAGCAAATATGTTTTACGTAACCGAAGAACAACTTTTATATTCACACAACGTGATCCAGATCAACATGTGTGTGCTTATTACGATGCACTCCTTAAGACTAATCATGGATGAGTTAAATGAGAAATTCAAACAGTTCCTTGATGATGGTGCGAGGCAGAACATCCTGTCTGACGAATTCAAAAGAGATGTGAACGCTATATTGGGGGAGGTGGAGGATGAAGAGATGCCGCTGGTGTCTAACGATTATCGTCCCGTTAGGCAATCTACAAGTCTTTATTCCCCCGACCATGACTTGGATACATATAATGATCCCGGATGTCAATCTCCATCCAGGTCCGTATGTGACCCCTTAGATGATGAGGCATGTTCGATCCTGGGTGAACTAGAGAGGATAGCAACACTCTCCGACCCTGGAAATCAGTGGGAAGGATCCTCTCACATAGTGTGGACATCTCCCGGTATTTACAGTACGGGACGGGAATTCAAACAGGCCAAGGCTCTCCTCAAATCAGTTCTCAGATCAGTGAATCGGGATTCAGGGTTAAATTATGTCTTGAACGTTGGAAGGCCAGATACACTTTTTATAACAAGACCTGATTCTCTCACGGTGGCTCGGAATGTGAGGCCTAAAATCCCAGAAGATCTGTTTGTAGACAATGACAAATGGGAGTTTATCAAGGCTCAATTCGCCTCTGGCATCGAGTTAAGAGACGTAGACGAACCTGATAAAACCCTAGTAGTGTCATTTGCTACACCTGGCTTTACAGAGGGGGACATTAGACTCTCATTCTTGAATGGGAACACTACCGTCAGATCCATCTTAGAAGATATCTGGAGGGCCATGGGGAGATGGGCCTATGTATCATCGTCGTATCATGTAGATGATATAGTCGTTTAATAATTGCCATTACTTTGATTGAGTACAATTGTCTAATACGAGCACGTTAAACAAATTAAAATAACAAGGCGAAGCTTCTTAGCTTTATTACAAGGAGAAAATTGTGTCTTGAATATTCCTAGGATATCCCATTCAATAAATCTTATTTACATCACTGTTGCGTTCAACCTGGTGTTTTAATTAATAATAGGTTATGTGGAAGCGTGATATCTCTCAGGCGCGAGAGGAACGAACATATACTGTATATCACAGCGTTTCAAATTTACAATAGTACAAACTTACCCTGTTTTGTTCTTCAACAATGTCTTCACTGTGTCAAGCCCTAGCTATAGCTTCATTAACTAACTACGATAAATTGGCCAAAATAACGCAGAATGCTAACCAAACTATACTTAACTTTATGCAGGGAGACACGAACTCTTGAAGCCCTCAAACGACCTTTGGTGCGACTCAAGCCGTGAACTTTCACCAATCGTCTCAATGCAATTATACTATCACAATTATAGTTATCAAACAGTTCAACTCACATTAAATAGCATTAAATATAGACACACAAATCGTACTAAGTATGGAGACACAAAATTCACTAGTTTTTATAACACATTTATGTCCAACAATTTGGCGAAGATTACATTTCGCGGTGACATTTCAAGGTTTTGTTTTCAATTGTAATTATCGATTCACACAACAAGGATAATTAGTTTTATCAACAATTAATTCTAGTGACAATTTTTAACTTTTAAAGACCGTTGCGAGAACACGTGACAACTAGTCACAATCGAACGTCAACTCGCTTTCAACTCGATTTTTCAACTGAGGGGCGCTCGACCGCCGCCTCGCGCGCGGGGCCGGACTGCGTCCGCGCAAGGGCCGTACTCCCGCGTATTTATACGATAAGTTAAGTTTGGTACATAACATCTACCCGCCTCGGCCAGGACTACCTGGCCGCTAATTTACTGGCAGTCGCGACAAGGTTGATACAGCTCTCTTCAAAATTGAACCGTCCACCCGGACCTCAGCAAAACGGGGCACTCCATCTGCTCCAAAGACGAGGTTGAGAATGCGCCCCCTGCGCCAACACAGTGGCGGTAAGTTAGCGTCCTTAACCAGAACGAGGTCACCAACATGAGGTGGATCAGTCTTGTCAGTCCACTTAACGCGCTGCTGGAGAATGTGCAAATATTCTAAATTCCAACGTTTCCAAAAGCTCTGAGTGAGTTGTTGGACCAATTCAAACCGCGAGAGACGATTAGGTCTCACATCAACAAGGGGATATTCCGGCAGGGCGTTCAGTGGCTGCCCAATCAAAAAATGGCCCGGCGTGAGGGCTTCCAAGTCGTTAGGATCTGAAGAGATCGGGCACAACGGGCGTGAATTCAAAACGGCCTCGATTTTGCAAAACACAGTTGCGAGCTCTTCAAAGGTCAATACAGACTCGCCAATTACCCGTCGCAAATGTGTCTTAGCAACCTTTACTACGCTTTCAAATATTCCTCCCCAGTGGGGACATGACACGGGACTGAACCTCCAAGTTATTCTACGTGTAGCTAGTCTAGACGCAATTTCAGTCTCGTTAGCCGACAAAAAATCATACATCGCTTTTAAATAGTTGTTTGTGCCTTTGAAGTTGGTACCGCAATCCGACCGAATCAAGGACGGTAGTCCTCGTCGTGACACGAATCTATCTAACGTCGCAACAAATGCCTCTGTCGAGAGGGCTGAGACGAGTTCCAAATGTACCGCCTTGGTGGACAGACAGACAAAGACGCACAAATAAGCCTTGACAGTTTTACTGTTCCTGAGGGTCGAGGTCTTAACAAAAAAGGGGCCTGCAAAGTCCGTACCAACTCCAGCAAAGGGCCTTATCTCAGTGACCCGATCCGAAGGAAGGTCGCCCATGATAGGCTGCATGGTAGGGGCCTTGAGCCTATAGCAAGGCATACAACGAAAGACCACACTACGGATCGTCCGGCGGGCCGATAAAATCCAAAATTCCCGTTGCAAAATGGCCAATAAGGCATTACAGCCGGCGTGGGAGTTCTTGATGTGACGATCAGTCACCAACAGGTTCACCAAGTGGCCACTCTTGGGCAATAAGAGGGGGTGACGAGATCCATAAGGGAGGTTTGCGTTCCTAAGACGCCCTCCGACACGCAAAAGACCCTCACTATCCAAAAAAGGGTTCAGCTTACAAATGGCTCCAGACAGCTTGGATTTGCCTTTCCTCAAGATGTCAATCTCGTCTTCAAAATGTGCCTCTTGCACAGAACGAACCCAGTGAAGAAGAGCATCTTGGAGCTCTTGTGGCGATAAGAAGGCCTCCAAACATTTGTTCTGTGGATGTCTACAATTTTTCGTGAAGCGCTTGATCCAAGCGGTGACACTCAACAATTTGTCCAATGAACTGTAACGATTAAGTAAGAAATCGGGGTCGAACGGACGGTCCTGCCGCTCGAGCGCAAGCGTTCGCAACCCAGGCAGTGCGACAATGTCTAAGGCCGGAGTTCGCGGCCAATTAGATTCTGATCTGGTCAACCACTCAGGTCCCCACCACAGAGAGTGCTCAACTAAAGGGGGGGCCATACATCCCCGTGACGCACAATCAGCAGGGTTGACCTCGCCAGGCACATGCCTCCAAACCAACGGGGTCTCCGATTTCTGTATCTGAGAGACACGATTTGCTACAAACACCTCTAAGGTGTGAACTGACGTCTTCAGCCAACATAGCACAATTTGACTGTCAGTCCATGCATATATCGTGGAAACGTCAATTGACGTGCACAAGGTGGACATGACGTGATTCAAAAGGCGAACAAGAAGGGCCGCCCCTGACAACTCTAACTTAGGGATTGTCAAGGCAGTTCGAAGAGGCGCGACCTTGCTCTTCGCCATGACCAACAACACTTTCACCTGACCATCTGTGGTCACGGTGCGCAAGTATACGGCTGCTGCGTACCCACGTTCCGAAGCGTCCGAGAAACCATGAAGGGACGCGGTGTGCTTCCCTGGCGGAAGCAGAGCACGGGGTAACGATATCCTATTGATGGCAGGCAATGAGGAAGCAAATAGGAGCCAGTCCTTCAAAACAGCTTCGCGAAGTGGCTCGTCCCATCCAAGACCTGCAGTCCAAAGTCTCTGCAGGAAGCATTTGGCCCAGAATATGACCGGGCATATCCAGCCATTGGGATCAAAGGTTCTCGCGACAGTCGACAGAACCAGTCGTTTCGTCCAAGTGTGATGCGAATCCAAATTGACATTAAATGTAAAGATGTCCTGGACTGGTCTGTACTGGATTCCAAGCACTGACATCATGGTAGGGTTGTCACGGTTCTCAAATAGGTGAGGATCCTGCTGGTGGTCATCCGGTAGCCCGTCCAAGAGCGCAGGTAAGTTGGAGATCCATTTACGCAACTCATATCCTGCGGAGGCTAGAATGCCAATCAACTCGTCACGCAAGAGCAGGGCCTCTCTCTCCGTGGCCGCGCCAGTGCACACATCGTCAACATATAGGTCCTCCTTCAAAATGGCGGCTGCGCGAGGAAACGACATACGCTCTCGATCCGCGAGCTCCCAAAGCGAACGTATAGCCAAAAAGGGGCTAGACCGCAGCCCGTAGGTGTTCGTGTTGAGCTCGTAGACAAGCATGGGATCTTGCTGGTTTTCTCGCCACAATATCAGCTGGTATCGGCGATCATCCGGGTGAATTACCGTTTGCCTGAACATCATCTTGATGTCAGCCACAAAAACAAATTGATGACGTCGAAACCGCGTGATGACGTCACAAAGGTCCTTCAGCAATTTGGGACCAGGATGCAGACACTGGTTCAATGACACTCCTGAAGTAGTCTGCGCAGAACCATCAAATACTGTGCGTAACTTACCACTTGATGGTTTTATTACAGCATGATGCGGGAGAAAGAAGTGCTCCGTCGAACGCCAATCCAATTTTGACACAGACATGTGTCCCAAATCCTCATACTCCCGCATGAAGTCAATATACTTCTCCTTGAGTAGTGGGTCCCTGCTCATACGGCGCTCCATCGCCAACAAACGCTTCTCTGCAATAGGCCGCGAGACGCCAAGTGGCGGACGTACGGCGAGAAATGGCAATCTTGTCATGATCCGGCCAGAACGGAGATAACTGGTGTTGGTCTTGTAGAACTGCTCACACTCTTCATGCTCCGGATCAGAGCGGGGAGCTTGTGGTGGCTCCTCCACTTCCCAGAATCTCTGCACGGCGTCAGAAAGGGCGGACCCCACCATCAAGGCCGTTCCAAGTTCGGCAGGGGGGGGAGTCCTCAATACAGGCCCCATCAGTGCGAACCCAAATATGGTCCGGAGGGCTACCAAGCCACCTGGCTGCAAAACACGATCCTTGCCGAGTAATATTTTACCCAAAACATCGGCACCAAGCAACAAATCGACCGTGCCAGGCAGGTCAAATTTAGGGTCAGCCAAATTCAAATCCGCGGTCAATTTTACCGCATCCGCAGACAAACGAACTTGCGGGTGATTGCCCAAGATATTCTCCATCACAATGGCCGACGATTCCAACGTCGGACGTGGAGAATTTGAGGGGGAGAACTGAAACCAAACGCGGCCCTCTACCGTGGCCACGGGGGCGTTCCCGACACCCCTTATTACATCTGAATATTTTTCAATAGTCTGGCCAGTCTGCCCTACCAACCAAGACGAGGCTATGCACCCCTGTGAGCCTGTGTCCAATATCGCTCGGACTACAACCGAGGCGCCCGTCCGTCCCCAGACCCTGACATGGGCCGTAGGCAAGAGGACGGTCTCAAAAGGGGGCGGTGCATAGCGGGGGCAGACGCCAACATCCTAATGTTGGCGTGGCGGCGACTGAGCGCCGTTGTCCCGAGACGGCAAATCAAAGTGCGGGTAGTGCCTAAACTCGGCCTCCTCTCGGTGACGACTGCCACGAGCCATAGACGGCGGTTCGTAGCGCCTGGAGCGTCCGTACCGAGGGTTGCGCGTCTCCAAACGGGGACGTTCCGCCAGAGGGGGGGACGGTAGTGGTACCGGACGCGCGTCACGGTAATCGTGGTACACTACTGGAGGTGATCTCGCTTGATCACGTGGAAGCGGGGAGGGCGAGCGGGACACAAAGGTGCGGGATTGAACCCGGGGCCCGCTTTCATACCCGCCCGTGGGGCTGCGCGCCGAACCAACTCGGCGATCAACGGCAGCGTAGTTTGCGCGGCGTGGGGGTGATGAGCCGGACTCCAAGTTGCGGGACTGGTCCCGGTGTCCGCTGACATACCCGCCCGAAGGCGACCCCGCGTGGTCGCGACGGCCATTCGCGTTGGCGCACAGGATTTTCAAATGGTGCCCTCCGCAAATAGGACACGGGTGAGTGTCGGGGCAGGCGCGCTGGTAATGGTCCCCTAGGCAAGAGAAACACCAGCCGCGGGCCTGGGCAATACGCCTACGAGCGGCCACGTGCAGGACCGCGAAGTCTGGGCACCGCACCGTTTGGTGTCCCTGCGACTTGCAAAAACGGCAGTCCGGTGGCGCAGCTTGAGCGACAGCGAAGCGGGCGGCCGTACCTCCCCTTGGTGCAGGTTGGGCATTGCGCCGTTGGTTGGTGGGTCTGGGACGTGATGCTTCCACCGGCGTGTCGGCGACCATGACGTCACCCATGCGACACTCGTCCTCCAGGAACGTCAGGAGCTGCTCAAAGGTAGGGAGAGCAGATGCCTCATCCCTAGTGTGCCCCTGTTCAAAACGTGCCCTCAAAGACACCGGCAATCGCTTGAGTACGATACGCACCAGTAGGTAGGACCACTTGGCAACCGGCAGTCCCAAGCGGTTGAGCGAGTTGGTGGCTATTAGGAGGGGGTTCAGCAGCTCGGTCCTCAACTGGGCAGCATTGCTCACGACGGGAAGGTTCAAAATCTGGTCGACATGGGTATCTGCCAGACAGCGCTGGTTGTGATAGCGCTTGGTGAGCAACGCCCGCGCGATCCCATAGCTCCCGTCACATATTGGGAGGTGCTGTATTAAGCCCCTCGCCTCTCCATCAAGCACGGAGAGTAAATAGGCCAGTTTTTGAGACGGACCCAAATCGTCCCTCGAGTCCACAAGGCTCTCAAACAAACCAATAAACCCCATCCACGTGTCTAATCGACCATCAAAACGTGGAAGATCCAAATTGGGTAATCTGGTCAAAAGGCCCACGGGAGTCTTCAAGGGGGCCCGGTGAGCCGGTACTCCGGCGCGCGAGGCTAAAATCTCCCGCGCGCGCTGGGCGATGTCGTCGGCAAGGTCCATCATTTGGAGGTAGTCCTCGTGGACTTTGTCCCGTCGCTCCTGGGGAAACGACTCCAGGGGCACATCATCCAGATGCAAGATGAAGCGCTGGTAAAGCGCCTCCACCTCCTGAAGTCGTGTAGGGCATTTCTCATGCCTGTCCAACAATGCCTCGATTCGGTTCTCCCTTTTCACCAAGGCGGCAGCTGACGTGAACCATCTCAAATGAGTCGCAATCCCGGAATATGATTCGCGGACAACATTATACGCGGCGGCAGACATCTTCAAAGCACAAACGGCACGAAACAAACAATCTTATAATAACAACAAAAAAAACAAATATCTTTCACAAACAAACAATATTACAATAGCGAAAAACAAAATATCTTTCAATGAGACAAGCCGCTATTATTCTAAACAATTATCAAATCTTAAATAGTTTAAATCAAACAAACAAAACAATTCTTTGCCAATGTGCAATTAATTTAAGACTTGAATTATTTATTTTAAGGTAAACAACAAAACAAACAAACATATAAAATAAATGTTGTATTATACAAACGCACAACGCCACAATTTAACTATAACGTTGTTCAATATTAGACAATAATTAAATAATAATTTATATTAAATAATAACCTGAGCAACGACAATACGATTAGCAATAGCACAAATAATTATCAAATCCTTTAAAATCTAATTGCCAATTCAAGTGCTCAAATTAATTATTCAAAACTATACCAACAATTTAGATTAAACAAACAAACAACTAAATTAATCAAATTAAATTAATTAAATTAATTAAATCAATTTTCACAAATAATGAGGGTATAGTTTGTTCAACATGGAACATTCGAGAAACGGAGTTTAAACCACGCTCTGGGTACCAAAAATATGTTGCGTTCAACCTGGTGTTTTAATTAATAATAGGTTATGTGGAAGCGTGATATCTCTCAGGCGCGAGAGGAACGAACATATACTGTATATCACAGCGTTTCAAATTTACAATAGTACAAACTTACCCTGTTTTGTTCTTCAACAATGTCTTCACTGTGTCAAGCCCTAGCTATAGCTTCATTAACTAACTACGATAAATTGGCCAAAATAACGCAGAATGCTAACCAAACTATACTTAACTTTATGCAGGGAGACACGAACTCTTGAAGCCCTCAAACGACCTTTGGTGCGACTCAAGCCGTGAACTTTCACCAATCGTCTCAATGCAATTATACTATCACAATTATAGTTATCAAACAGTTCAACTCACATTAAATAGCATTAAATATAGACACACAAATCGTACTAAGTATGGAGACACAAAATTCACTAGTTTTTATAACACATTTATGTCCAACAATTTGGCGAAGATTACATTTCGCGGTGACATTTCAAGGTTTTGTTTTCAATTGTAATTATCGATTCACACAACAAGGATAATTAGTTTTATCAACAATTAATTCTAGTGACAATTTTTAACTTTTAAAGACCGTTGCGAGAACACGTGACAACTAGTCACAATCGAACGTCAACTCGCTTTCAACTCGATTTTTCAACTGAGGGGCGCTCGACCGCCGCCTCGCGCGCGGGGCCGGACTGCGTCCGCGCAAGGGCCGTACTCCCGCGTATTTATACGATAAGTTAAGTTTGGTACATAACAATCACTTTAAACTGAAAATCAAATATTTTACTTTTTTAGCAGTTACGAACTTAAAATTCAAATATCATCACTCAATTTTACTAAAACAACATAAAGGCATGTGCTCAAAAGTGGCACACTAATGGGCTGAGCAGAAGAATAACAAGCAATCTATAAATTTAGATGAGCTTTTGACGAACAAACTGATATGACGCATGTATCCACTTTGATCGCCTCACAAAACAGATAAAGAAGAAATACCGGGTACATTTTTTTGCTTTACAATATTATTTAAAACAAGCACGTACCTATACAGACGTACTCCAAGTACACATTCACAAAGTTTCACAATCTACTTGTAAGTTCGTGCAAAACTGAACACGATGCCATCGTACATATTATCTACATCGATCACAGATAAAACTACTATATTCTGACGTAATACTTCCAAAGTTAAAATACCTTAGATTCAAGATATTTAGGAGAGATTCGAAAAGAATAAGCTATGATATGAGTTATTACTTAACATAACACCATCAGGGCACGACACATTTTGTTTAGGAGATTCAAACAAATATTATACCTACAACTCACAAGTAATAACTTTTTACTTATTTATTTTGACCTTGATACACCTCATGTACAAGAAATTCAACCTTGAGCTTGAAATTTGTTCATATATACAATAAAGGCACTATATACTCATATATTTTCCGTTACCGATACATAGCAAACACATAACCACAGTGGGTATTGACCCAATAAACATTCTTAATCTGCTATTACATACTAGCCTGAAATATCTGCACACTACTGAAATCTCTCGCTGAAATTCGCAGATCAATACAACTATACCTAAATATTCTGAATCCATGCAACATTGTAATACGTATTAACTGCTATTGTGGTTAGACATCATCATATCTCAATTCAAGCTGGATATATCTACGGTATGTCTTGGTAGATATATTGAACTGGGTCATTGTTAGTTATATATAATTTAGCCTAGTGATTGAGAAAGACGTCTGAATCTGTTGGTTGATCTAGAGCTTCTAGTATTCGTTCAGTAAAACTACTATAGTTTATAGTTTAAAATTACAGCCAGTTTTGGAATTGCCAGAATTTTTATTTTGTATTCAAAAGTAACAGATATTTCATAAAAAATATTATATTGCTTTGTTGATCACATAGATTTAATTGGGTTCATAAAATTGTTTTGTAAAATAAAAAAACAATCCGTGTATTAGTAAATGTGTGGCCAGAGCATTTCTTAGAATACTTCCTCTATCAGTAATTAATAAACAGCTAGTTATTTTAAACACAGTTAAATAGACTCAGTGTTTAATTATCGTTTTTTTAGAAACTTGTAAGATAATGTATGTTGAGTGATGGGACTTAGCCGAGCAGTCGTTTGAAATACTGCCTATAATCTGAAATAGCCATAAATTAATTTTTTGAGCGATTAAAGTGGAGTGATCCAAACTAATCGGCAGCTAATCGCAATTGACTCGTACTGCATGTTCCTGTACGATGACATGCAACATCTTTAAACAAAGTCGTAATTTTTATATGTATGTCCCTATGTGAGCTTATATCTTCAAAAATACGCACCGAATCTTGATGCGGTTTTTTTTAATAGATAGAATGGTTCAAGAGGATGGCTTTTTTGCATAATTAGTTGGGGTTTGCTGTAAATTGGATGAGATATGATTAAATTTTCCGAGAAACTCGGACGCGTGCGAGCTATAAATGAAAACGCTGCCTTATCTATGTGAGGTACAACAAACTAACATATAGAGGAATTGTTTGTTACCTTCTTGTTTTTCAAAAAAGTCCGCGAGGGCATATGTCTATCTTTTAAGGGAAACCCGCTGTACCCATAATAATGTCGCAAAAATTATCTAATTCAATAGGGTGTTTTCAAAAGCTATTTATGTGTATATAGTAACCTTTTATATCAAATTTAATACCTTAGTTAGCTTACACGTTTAATATAGATTATAACAGCTTTTTACAGCATGCAATTTAAATGAATATCTTAGGAGATATGACGAGAAAAGAATTACGCGCGCCAAAATAAAATACTTAAACTGTTGGCCGAGCAACGCGAACGTTTCCTCGGTCTTCTATCCATACTCTAATGTGTATTTGGATGTTTGGTTAATGTTGGATTGTATGAATGTAAGGATGTTTGTTGTTCTTTCACGTAAAAACTACTGGATGGATTTTAATGAAACTTTCCTAAATTCCACGCGTACGGAGTCGCGGGGTACAGCTGGTTGATAATAAATTCAACTCGGAAAAATTACTAAGATAATACTTAATAATAAGGTAATACTTGACGAGTTATAGTTAAATTCGTATACACCATGTGATATTACTCGAGTGACTCGAATCACGAGGTTGTAAAAAACTCGCATCACTAATTTATAAACAGATTTCACTAATCCTGTGGGGAATGTATGAGTAACCTTTAAGTTACGTAATTTTATAGAGTGGATTTCCTTTATATATTAAGTATAGACTAAAGTAATTACAATTAAATAATAAATAATAAATATTCATGGACATTTCACACAACGTCCTCTGGTCCCAAGCTAAGCTTATATGCTTGTGTTATGGGTACCAGAATACGGATAGAATACATATACTACTTTTTTTTTGTAAATACATACTTATAATACATAGAAACACCCAGACGCAGTACAAACATTTGTATGACAATTAGAAAAATCACACAAATGATTGTCCCGAGCGGGAATCGAACCCGCGACCTCTTGATCGGCAGTCCGTTACCAGAACCACTACACCACGAGGCCCGTCTATTTTTTATTATTATTATTGTCAGTATAATGACCACCTCATTTGTTAAGTAGATACCGACAATTTGTCGGTATGCGACAAATCACAATGTATTCACTTTGATGACAGCAAAATTAATAAAATAACAATGTGTTGCCTAATGAAAAATTTAAGAGACTTGATACCACTGGTGCATAGTGATGGACAAATACACTCATCAATCAATACCTCATTCGCCGAATTTACGCTGTTTGCCTATTTATGGTAAAATCTAAATAATATATTCAGAGTAAAATCTAATATGTATGTATAAAACCTTAAATGTAGTATCAGTATCATGTAGCAATCAATTGTCATTATTCATAATATTAAGTTATAACTTGATATGCTCGGAATATAGTCATAACATGTCTAAACATTCCATAACTAAAATAGTTATTAGTTGACTTTCAACATCAACATAGATGAAAACATAGATTGACTTTGTGCCCGGTCATATATCAACCCGCCCAGTAAATGAACACAGAAATATTAATAGGGCATTAACAAACAGCCACGTATCACTCTCTCAACGCTTGGTGGACATAACATAGGGCTGTCACAACATGTTGCGATCTTAATAATAAAGTGATTCAACTCAAAAATAAACATACACAAAACGAAACGAATTATGAAATCTACCAACGTTTTAGTTGAAGTATTAAGATAAAGGTTAAGTAGAATTTTGTGGACTTTATAAGGTACCTAAATAAAATACTAATTATTGGACTTTATGAACCATGTTAAAAGGAAAAATAAGTTATACCCCAAGAAGTTAGAATAGATAGAATGATTTCGTGTAATATTAATACCGAAACAACAACATTCAAAACTAAACCTAAACTCAACCGCATTACGCTTATATTGCCACAAAGCTTACGCATAAATAGTATAAATACCTAAAGTTCCGTTGAGAGGCATCGAGTGGACCCTGTGTCCCTTTCCCACAGACTGCCAGCGTAAAATAAAAATACGAATTGGGTAACTTTTATACATAAACTTCATCCACTTGAATTGTTATTCACGTTGAGATACAATATTATATCAGTGATTCGTGATTGTTTAAGCATTAAAATAACCAACTACTTAGCTCAACAAAGTGATTAAAAAATAAATAAAAACAAACATTATTAGTAGGTAGTAAATTGTGAGTATTTATGCAAAATGGAACCAGACGACAATTTTTCATTTTTGATATTTTTGTCGAATTCGTATTAAAATGTCATTAAATTTCTTATGAAAAAAAGAACCACATGATTTTCCCCATACAAACTAGGTTTACAAGAGGCACAAAGGAACCAAGAGCAATAATGGATACTACATATAAAGCAAAAGCGAACCATAACTCTCTGGATCTTGATTGTTCAAACAAATAAACGATATTACTCCTAGTTCATTTTATACAAAAAAGAATCTCGTTTACTTGGTACCATTTATACATTAAACATTTATTAACGTCTGCAATTATTTCTAATACGTCAAACGGAACCAAAGTATTTGGTATCTCTATGTGTGACATAAATTTGCCATTTAATAGTAAATATTTTTTTGCAACTGGAACCACATGCATTTGGTTCTTACATATGTAAAAAATATTGTAAAATGGTGATTATCTTTAACATGGCAATTATTACCTTATGTCATTGCCAATATGACTTAATATACAACAATTCAGTTTTTAACCAACTTCAAAAAAGGAGGAGGTTCTCAATTCGTCTGTATATATTTTTTTATGATTGTTACCTCATAACTTTTAACTGGGCGAAGCGATTTTAATAATTCTTTTTTAATTTGAATGCTAGTGGTTTCCGTTTGGTCCCATTGGCACCAAGTCAGGATCTCATAGTATCCTGGTATAAAACCCTTAAATTTCAAAGGCACATGAAGTCGGTTAAAGTTATATTAAAAATACTTATCTATTAGACAAAACGAACACCTGTCATATTGGGTGACACATAATGAAGTAATTTGCATGAGTGACCCAAACGGTCAGTTTTTAGGGTATCGTACAAAAAAGAAGCCCATATAGTCTCACTACAGTGTCCGTCTGTCTGTCCAGCCGTAGAATTTTTTTACTCGGCAACTTGAAACTCTTATCAATTAATGTAGATCTATGTACATTTACGCATTGAGAAGGTATAACCGATTATAATAATGATTGATTACATAATTTTCTTACATTTTTCCAAGTGATGATGGACTTCGAAAAAAGTGGGCTGCAGCTATTCCACTTAAGCCCACAAACACAAAAAACAAAATTTTATACATTTGCAGTGTACATTTTAAATCGAATGATATCAGCACTTTTATGAAGAGACGTCAGTTACCTGAGGCTGTTCCGTCTATTTTCCAAAAAGTAAGTGGCATAATATGTTTAGTCTTCTTCTAATCATGTCACTGGCTAAAACAAGTGCTAAAACTATTTATATATTTTTAAGAAGAATGTTGGTTAGTGAATTTTACAAAACAGTCAATAATAGCAACACCAAGACATCAAAAGGTCTCTAAAGATAGAACAAAATCTAGGGTATCTTACAGCTACTGTAAAAATACACTTATTAAGAACTTAATATATAATTTTATAAATGATCCATAAACTATATTATCAGCCAAATAATACTGTAAGAAAAATTCATAAAATGAAAATAAATACTACATACATCTTTTACTATATACATCTTTAACAAATACATTTTTCCTCATTGTTGTTAAAATATACAATTGTATTTGAAGTAGTAATTTTTGTCCGTTTATTCAGATTCAGATTGGAAACCTTATGCAGTATTAATCAGTACCAAAGGAAACCAAATATCACCTATCAACTTACTCCATGACATAACAATCCTGAAACCCTAAAAAAAATCAGTTATAGAATTAATCACTGTAGAACATGACTCCTGGATGACAGGAGCAATATTGGGAATATACCGCCTCATCAAGGCGAACGCATCTGAATACAAGGCCTCTATAGAAGCAAGAATCACTGTACAACTCTTGGCCTTGTGTAAAGACGCGGGATCCGTGTCTGATGTAGTTGATATATACCAGGTATGGGCGAATGATAGGGCATTCAATTCAATGCAGATTCAACATCTTAGTAGCAGCCTATGACATGTTTTCCAATATATTCCCCCGTCATGAATTTGCGAATCTTAATCTCCGAATAAGTACAACAGGCTCCAGACATAGGGATTGTGCAGCTTTGATGTCATAAGGGTACGTCACATCTCTTTTCGGCATGACAAAGTTTATTTTATTTATTTATTTATTTATTTTATTATTATACAATTGTTAGATACATTATTCATTTATTTCTTTGCCTCCCAGACTAGGTTTAGACCTGTGTTCCATGAGACAATACATTGCTCTTTTCTTAGTGCTAGGTTACTGACTTATTCTTACTAACAAGAATTCAACAAATTTAAGGGGATAAAAATCATAAAAGCATGCAAGCTCATAAAACAAGATTCAATAACAAGTAATACAACCATCAGTTGACTTTAAATATTGAATAAAATTAAGGGTAAAAAGTTTCAACATACGAGTACAATATACAATACAAACAGAGAAGAAATTAAGTTTAAATTTAAAATTTACAATTAGTCATGCATATCAGTCCCAAGTATTATTACATTATTATTTCTTATTATTCGATGTAGTATCGTTTGTTTCGCGTAAAAGCAACAGTGCTATAAATAAATTGGTAACAATAATTTGTAGTTGTATCAGTTTACAATCGAATATTTTATGGCATTACACTTCAGTTCTACCTTGTCACCAATAGTAGATTCTCCACATCCACGTAATTCATTGTCAGAATCCATTCATATAGGATATGTCTTTTAAAAGAATACTGACTTAATGCTGTAATATCAACATTTTGAGTTGGGATTTTGTTATATATCCGGGGTGCAATAAAGTTGAAATTTCTTTGTGCGAAGGCAGACTTTGTAATGGGAACTGGACAGCGCGGTCGCCTCCTGAGCTTTATAGGCAGGGACGGAATAATCAGCCGATGATATCGCACAAGTACTCGGAATATGAAGAGTTTTCTGACCGATAAAACTTTAGATCTATTGTAAACATCTGAGGTAGGTTGCAAAAATGGGAGTCTCATTAAAACCTTAAGTACTGCTCGTTGGGAACGTTCAAGTTCCAACATAAAGGTTTTAGCAGCCCCTCCCCAGCTAGTAATGCAGTAGTGAATGACGCCCTCACACAATGCTTTATATGTTGTGTGAGGGCGTCATTTGACTGATCTCATAGATTGGGTATTTGTAGAACAAGTTGGCAATGACAGACAGGATGATGACGAGTAATGATGAGCTCACAGATGACTTCTCTTATTTCCCATATCATGTAGACTTGGAATAAGTTTTGAAATCAAATCCAACTTATGTAAACTGATTATAAGTAGTAGTATTATTCAAATTCTGATCTCTGATTCAAGTATTATACCAGTATTTATTTATACCCTTGCTGTGACAACCCTAACGCAACCCGGCATTGGCTGTAGGTGGGTTAATTAAACAGGCACCTAGAGAGATCGACCTGGGATTGAAACCGACCAGCATTTGCGTAAATTGGCTATTAAGACTCGTACTGTTTAGAGACCTACACATATACATAATATGATGTTTATCATCTGCTTGATAAGATTTGTCATATCATGAACCAGGAATACATTAATGGTCTTATTCATAATGACTTATCGGAGGTGTTATGTACCAAACGATTAACTTATCATATTTTGTCTGCGCACGGGCATCTCTAATTATTGATAACGTCACTATCGATGACGTCGAGAACTGACCGGTGCATCTGTCCTCGTGGCTCGTTTCCGCGCGCGCGACACGGTTACCGAGCGCGCGTTGTCAGTCGCAAAACACATCTTGTTTGCAAACTACGTCGCGATTTGAATGCGATTGAAGCGTTTTCCTTGCAATTGTTTCGCGAGTTAAAAATTGTCACTAGAATTAATTGTTGATAAAACTAATTATCCTTGTTGTGTGAATCGATAATTACCATTGAAACAAAACCTTGAAATGTCATTGCGAAGTTGAGTATTCGCCATTTTTGTATGACAAAAAAGTATTATAAAAACTAGTGAATTTTGTGTCTCCATACTTAATACTATTTAATGTGAGTTGAACTGTTTGATAACTATAATTGTGATAGTATAATTGCATTAAGACGATTGGTGAAAGTTCACGGCTTAAGTCGCGCCAAATGTGGTCATTTTGAGGACTTAAAGAGTTCGTGTCTGCCTGCATAAAGTTAAGTATAGTTTGATTAGCATTCTGCGTTATTTTGGCCAATTTATCGTAGTTAGTTAATGAAGCTATAGCTAGGGCTTGACACAGTGAAGACATTGTTGAAGAACAAAACAGGGTAAGTTTGTACTATTGTAAATTTGTAACGCTGTGATATACAGTATATGTTCGTTCCTCTCGCGCCTGAGAGATATCACGCTTCCACTTAACCTATTATTAATTAGAACACCAGGTTGAACGCAACATATTTTTGGTAGCAGAGCGTGGTTTAAACTCCGTTTCTCGAATGTTCCATGTTGAACAAACTATACCCTCATTATTTGTGAAAATTGATTTAATTAATTTAATTAATTTAATTTGATTAATTTAGTTGTTTGTTTGTTTAATCTAAATTGTTGGTATAGTTTTAAATAATTAATTTGAGTACTTGAATTGGCAATTAGATTTTAAAGGGTTTGATAATTATTTGTGCTATTGCTAATCGTATTTGTTGTTGCTCAGGTTATTATTTAATATAAATTATTATTTAATTATTGTCTAATATTGAACAACGTTATAGTTAAATTGTGGCGTTGTGCGTTTGTATAATACAACATTTATTTCATACGTTTGTTTGTTTTGTTGGTTACCCTAAAATAAATAATTTAAGTCTTAAATTAATTGCACATTGGCAAAGAATTGTTTTGTTTGTTTGATTTGAACTATTTAAGATTTGATATTTGTTTAGAGTAATAGCGGCTTGTCTCATTGAAAGATATTTTGTTTTTCGCTATTGTAATATTGTTTGTTTGTGAAAGATATTTGTTTTTTTTTTGTTAATATAAGATTGTTTGTTTCGTGCCGTTTGTGCTTTGAAGATGTCTACCGCCGCGTATAATGTTGTCCGCGAGACATATTCCGGGATTGCGACTCATTTGAGATGGTTCACGTCAGCTGCCGCCTTGGTGAAAAGGGAGAACCGAATCGAGGCATTGTTGGACAGGCATGAGAAATGCCCTACACGACTTCAGGAGGTGGAGGCGCTTTACCGGCGCTTCATCTTGCATCTGGATGATGTGCCCCTGGAGTCATTCCCCCAGGAGCGACGGGACCAAGTCCACGAGGACTACGTCCAGATTATGGACCTTGCCGACGACATCGCCCAGCGCGCGCGGGAGATTTTAGCCTCGCGCGCCGGAGTACCGGCTCACCGGGCCCCCTTGAAGACTCCCGTGGGCCTTTTGACTAGATTACCCAATTTGGATCTTCCACGTTTTGATGGTCGATTAGACACGTGGATGGGGTTTATTGGTTTGTTTGAGAGCCTTGTGGACTCGAGGGACGATTTGGGTCCGTCTCAAAAACTGGCCTATTTACTCTCCGTGCTTGATGGAGAGGCGAGGGGCTTAGTACAGCACCTCCCAATATGTGACGGGAGCTATGGGATCGCGCGGGCGTTGCTCACCAAGCGCTATCACAACCAGCGCTGTCTGGCAGATACCCACGTCGACCAGATTTTGAACCTTCCCGTCGTGAGCAATGCTGCCCAGTTGAGGACCGAGCTGCTGAACCCCCTCCTAATAGCCACCAATTCGCTCAACCGCTTAGGACTGCCGGTTGCCAAGTGGTCTTACCTACTAGTGCGTATTGTGCTCAAGCGATTGCCGGTGTCTTTGAGGGCACGTTTTGAACAGGGGCACACTAGGGATGAGGCATCTGCTCTCCCTACCTTTGACCAGCTCCTGACGTTCCTGGAGGACGAGTGTCGCATGGGTGACGTCATGGTCGCCGACACGCCGGTGGAAGCATCACGTCCCAGACCCACCAACCAACGGCGCAATGCCCAACCTGCACCAAGAGGAGGTACGGCCGCCCGCTTCGCTGTCGCTCAAGCTGCGCCACCGGACTGCCGGTTTTGCAAGTCGCAGGGACACCAAACGGTGCGGTGCCCAGACTTCGCGGTCCTGCACGTGGCCGCTCGTAGGCGGATTGCCCAGGCCCGCGGCTGGTGCTTCTCTTGCCTAGGGGACCATTACCAGCGCGCCTGCCCCGACACTCACCCGTGTCCTATTTGCGGAGGGCACCATTTGAAAATCCTGTGCGCCAACGCGAATGGCCGTCGCGACCACGCGGGGTCGCCTTCGGGCGGGTATGCCAGTGGACACCGGGACCAGTCCCGCAACTTGGAGTCCGGCTCATCACCCCCACGCCGCGCAAACTGCGCTGCCGTTGATCGCCGAGTTGGTTCGGCGCGCAGCCCCACGGGCGGGTATGAAAGCGGGCCCCGGGTTCAATCCCGCACCTTTGTGTCCCGCTCGCCCTCCCCGCTTCCACGTGATCAAGCGAGATCACCTCCGGTAGTGTACCACGATTACCGTGACGCGCGTCCGGTACCACTACCGTCCCCCCCTCTGGCGGAACGTCCCCGTTTGGAGACGCGCAACCCTCGGTACGGACGCTCCAGGCGCTACGAACCGCCGTCTATGGCTCGTGGCAGTCGTCACCGAGAGGAGGCCGAGTTTAGGCACTACCCGCACTTTGATTTGCCGTCTCGGGACAACGGCGCTCAGTCGCCGCCACGCCAACATTAGGATGTTGGCGTCTGCCCCCGCTATGCACCGCCCCCTTTTGAGACCGTCCTCTTGCCTACGGCCCATGTCAGGGTCTGGGGACGGACGGGCGCCTCGGTTGTAGTCCGAGCGATATTGGACACAGGCTCACAGGGGTGCATAGCCTCGTCTTGGTTGGTAGGGCAGACTGGCCAGACTATTGAAAAATATTCAGATGTAATAAGGGGTGTCGGAAACGCCCCCGTGGCCACGGTAGAGGGCCGCGTTTGGTTTGAGTTCTCCCCCTCAAATTCTCCACGTCCGACGTTGGAATCGTCGGCCATTGTGATGGAGAATATCTTGGGCAATCACCCGCAAGTTCGTTTGTCTGCGGATGCGGTAAAATTGACCGCGGATTTGAATTTGGCTGACCCTAAATTTGACCTGCCTGGCACGGTCGATTTGTTGCTTGGTGCCGATGTTTTGGGTAAAATATTACTCGGCAAGGATCGTGTTTTGCAGCCAGGTGGCTTGGTAGCCCTCCGGACCATATTTGGGTTCGCACTGATGGGGCCTGTATTGAGGACTCCCCCCCCTGCCGAACTTGGAACGGCCTTGATGGTGGGGTCCGCCCTTTCTGACGCCGTGCAGAGATTCTGGGAAGTGGAGGAGCCACCACAAGCTCCCCGCTCTGATCCGGAGCATGAAGAGTGTGAGCAGTTCTACAAGACCAACACCAGTTATCTCCGTTCTGGCCGGATCATGACAAGATTGCCATTTCTCGCCGTACGTCCGCCACTTGGCGTCTCGCGGCCTATTGCAGAGAAGCGTTTGTTGGCGATGGAACGCCGTATGAGCAGGGACCCACTACTCAAGGAGAAGTATATTGACTTCATGCGGGAGTATGAGGATTTGGGACACATGTCTGTGTCAAAATTGGATTGGCGTTCGACGGAGCACTTCTTTCTTCCGCATCATGCTGTAATAAAACCATCCAGTGGTAAGCTACGCACAGTATTTGATGGTTCTGCGCAGACTACTTCAGGAGTGTCATTGAACCAGTGTCTGCATCCTGGTCCCAAATTGCTGAAGGACCTTTGTGACGTCATCACGCGGTTTCGACGTCATCAATTTGTTTTTGTGGCTGACATCAAGATGATGTTCAGGCAAACGGTAATTCACCCGGATGATCGCCGATACCAGCTGATATTGTGGCGAGAAAACCAGCAAGATCCCATGCTTGTCTACGAGCTCAACACGAACACATACGGGCTGAGGTCTAGCCCCTTTTTGGCTATACGTTCGCTTTGGGAGCTCGCGGATCGAGAGCGTATGTCGTTTCCTCGCGCAGCCGCCATTTTGAAGGAGGACCTATATGTTGACGATGTGTGCACTGGCGCGGCCACGGAGAGAGAGGCCCTGCTCTTGCGTGACGAGTTGATTGGCATTCTAGCCTCCGCAGGATATGAGTTGCGTAAATGGATCTCCAACTTACCTGCGCTCTTGGAAGGGCTACCGGACGACCACCAGCAGGATCCTCACCTATTTGAAAACCGTGACAACCCTACCATGATGTCAGTGCTTGGAATCCAGTACAGACCAGTCCAGGACATCTTTACATTTAATGTCAATTTGGATTCGCATCACACTTGGACGAAACGACTGGTTCTGTCGACTGTCGCGAGAACCTTTGATCCCAATGGCTGGATATGCCCGGTCATATTCTGGGCCAAATGCTTCCTGCAGAAACTTTGGACTGCAGGTCTTGGATGGGACGAGCCACTTCGCGAAGCTGTTTTGAAGGACTGGCTCCTATTTGCTTCCTCATTGCCTGCCATCAATAGGATATCGTTACCCCGTGCTCTGCTTCCGCCAGGGAAGCACACCGCGTCCCTTCATGGTTTCTCGGACGCTTCGGAACGTGGGTACGCAGCAGCCGTATACTTGCGCACCGTGACCACAGATGGTCAGGTGAAAGTGTTGTTGGTCATGGCGAAGAGCAAGGTCGCGCCTCTTCGAACTGCCTTGACAATCCCTAAGTTAGAGTTGTCAGGGGCGGCCCTTCTTGTTCGCCTTTTGAATCACGTCATGTCTACCTTGTGCACGTCAATTGACATTTCCACGATATATGCATGGACTGACAGTCAAATTGTGCTATGTTGGCTGAAGACGTCAGTTCACACCTTAGAGGTGTTTGTAGCAAATCGTGTCTCTCAGATACAGAAATCGGAGACCCCGTTGGTTTGGAGGCATGTGCCTGGCGAGGTCAACCCTGCTGATTGTGCGTCACGGGGATGTATGGCCCCCCTTTTAGTTGAGCACTCTCTGTGGTGGGGACCTGAGTGGTTGACCAGATCAGAATCTAATTGGCCGCGAACTCCGGCCTTAGACATTGTCGCACTGCCTGGGTTGCGAACGCTTGCGCTCGAACGGCAGGACCGTCCGTTCGACCCAGATTTCTTACTTAATCGTTACAGTTCATTGGACAAATTGTTGAGTGTCACCGCTTGGATCAAGCGCTTCATGAGAAATTGTAGACATCCACAGAACAAATGTTTGGAGGCCTTCTTATCGCCACAAGAGCTCCAAGATGCTCTTCTTCACTGGGTTCGTTCTGTGCAAGAGGCACATTTTGAAGACGAGATTGACATCTTGAGGAAAGGCAAATCCAAGCTGTCTGGAGCCATTTGTAAGCTGAACCCTTTTTTGGATAGTGAGGGTCTTTTGCGTGTCGGAGGGCGTCTTAGGAACGCAAACCTCCCTTATGGATCTCGTCACCCCCTCTTATTGCCAAAGAGTGGCCACTTGGTGAACATGTTGGTGACTGATCGTCACATCAAGAACTCCCACGCCGGCTGTAATGCCTTATTGGCCATTTTGCAACGGGAATTTTGGATTTTATCGGCCCGTCGGACGATCCGTAGTGTGGTCTTTCGTTGTATGCCTTGCTATAGGCTCAAGGCCCCTACCATGCAGCCTATCATGGGTGACCTACCTTCGGATCGGGTCACTGAGATAAGGCCCTTTGCTGGAGTTGGTACGGACTTTGCAGGCCCTTTTTTTGTTAAGACCTCGACCCTCAGGAACAGTAAAACTGTCAAGGCTTATTTGTGCGTCTTTGTCTGTCTGTCCACCAAGGCGGTACATTTGGAACTCGTCTCAGCCCTCTCGACAGAGGCATTTGTTGCGACGTTAGATAGATTCGTGTCACGACGAGGACTACCGTCCTTGATTCGGTCGGATTGCGGTACCAACTTCAAAGGCACAAACAACTATTTAAAAGCGATGTATGATTTTTTGTCGGCTAACGAGACTGAAATTGCGTCTAGACTAGCTACACGTAGAATAACTTGGAGGTTCAGTCCCGTGTCATGTCCCCACTGGGGAGGAATATTTGAAAGCGTAGTAAAGGTTGCTAAGACACATTTGCGACGGGTAATTGGCGAGTCTGTATTGACCTTTGAAGAGCTCGCAACTGTGTTTTGCAAAATCGAGGCCGTTTTGAATTCACGCCCGTTGTGCCCGATCTCTTCAGATCCTAACGACTTGGAAGCCCTCACGCCGGGCCATTTTTTGATTGGGCAGCCACTGAACGCCCTGCCGGAATATCCCCTTGTTGATGTGAGACCTAATCGTCTCTCGCGGTTTGAATTGGTCCAACAACTCACTCAGAGCTTTTGGAAACGTTGGAATTTAGAATATTTGCACATTCTCCAGCAGCGCGTTAAGTGGACTGACAAGACTGATCCACCTCATGTTGGTGACCTCGTTTTGGTTAAGGACGCTAACTCACCGCCACTGTGTTGGCGCAGGGGGCGCATTCTCAACCTCGTCTTTGGAGCAGATGGAGTGCCCCGTTTTGCTGAGGTCCGGGTGGACGGTTCAATTTTGAAGAGAGCTGTATCAACCTTGTCGCGACTGCCAGTGAATTAGCGGCCAGGTAGTCCTGGCCGAGGCGGGTAGATGTTATGTACCAAACGATTAACTTATCATATTTTGTCTGCGCACGGGCATCTCTAATTATTGATAACGTCACTATCGATGACGTCGAGAACTGACCGGTGCATCTGTCCTCGTGGCTCGTTTCCGCGCGCGCGACACGGTTACCGAGCGCGCGTTGTCAGTCGCAAAACACATCTTGTTTGCAAACTACGTCGCGATTTGAATGCGATTGAAGCGTTTTCCTTGCAATTGTTTCGCGAGTTAAAAATTGTCACTAGAATTAATTGTTGATAAAACTAATTATCCTTGTTGTGTGAATCGATAATTACCATTGAAACAAAACCTTGAAATGTCATTGCGAAGTTGAGTATTCGCCATTTTTGTATGACAAAAAAGTATTATAAAAACTAGTGAATTTTGTGTCTCCATACTTAATACTATTTAATGTGAGTTGAACTGTTTGATAACTATAATTGTGATAGTATAATTGCATTAAGACGATTGGTGAAAGTTCACGGCTTAAGTCGCGCCAAATGTGGTCATTTTGAGGACTTAAAGAGTTCGTGTCTGCCTGCATAAAGTTAAGTATAGTTTGATTAGCATTCTGCGTTATTTTGGCCAATTTATCGTAGTTAGTTAATGAAGCTATAGCTAGGGCTTGACACAGTGAAGACATTGTTGAAGAACAAAACAGGGTAAGTTTGTACTATTGTAAATTTGTAACGCTGTGATATACAGTATATGTTCGTTCCTCTCGCGCCTGAGAGATATCACGCTTCCACTTAACCTATTATTAATTAGAACACCAGGTTGAACGCAACAGGAGGTTTAAGCGGAGATTTTATCGGAGAGATAATAAACATTTTAGCGTAAAAAGACTATTATGAATAACAAGTTTTGACAATTTTCGCGAACCGAATTTAGCGAACTTTTAAACCTCCGATAAGTCATTATCATTAAGACCATTAGTCCACAATATTACTCTATGTAAATCATTAGACTACACTAGGAGATTGTCTAAAAAACAATTTTTAATTATCGTGTTTTAGAATTAAATAAACTGGCAATATACAATTTTCGTACTTTTTTTAGTGATATAAATAGTACGGAAAGCCAAAAACATTCTCCTATATTAAAATATTCTTTTGCCTAATAACTACTACATTATTTCAATTTCTTCTCATATCTGAATTTATCCATTTATTTATTGATCCCATCTCTATTGGTTTCTTCGACTGAAAATGAAGCATACATAATGTAAAAACGCTCACTCAAGGAACACAGGAGCCGCCATCGAGAAAGTAAAGAAATGGAAATATTATAACTACATTTTAGGATAACAAGTCTTCTATCTAGATTTAAAGTTTGTGTATGCACTTTGTGAAAGACAAAGAAAAATATTAAATAACTAAAAGGGTATTTATAACCTTAAGAGCCATTTCACGTTTTCGCACGAATTTCTAATATTTTGGGCTCCTAAATCACCATAGTCTGTAACACCTAGAAGTTATTGAATATGCACAAAAAATGGGCTAAGGTTTCGTGTTGACGTTTAATGAAACACATTTACTAAAAATGACTTCATCATCATCATCATCATAACATCACGCCTTTTTCCCATGGGGGTAGGCAGAGACTATAGAGCGCCATCTGCCATGATCGAAGCACACTTCCTTGGCTTCATCCACACTCATACATCTGGTCATACATGCCCGACGGTTGTAAGTGCTACGCACTTGCCCCTTTTAAAAATGACTTGTTTAATCTATAGTGTTACGAACACACAAAGTACAAAGGAGCTAGCGCCATCTAGCGTCAACTAGTAAAACTACTTAAAGAACCGAACAGAGTGAAACCCCTTTTCAATACTAGATGGCGTTAGAGGAACTACCGTACATGCGCGAACTTTCCAGAAACATTCGTTCCGGGCAATCACGTTCGCGCACAGTCGGGAACTTTCTGGAACTCGTCTCGGCGCATATAAATAGCGGCAGGGAGGCGAGCCCGGGCAATTCAGTTTGAGCTACGATCGAGGCGACTTCGAGAGCGAAAACAAGAGATCAAGAGTGATACCAGTGAAACCTACGACTTGGCTACGACCTAGGACATTGTTAGTGCTTAGTGTTTGGACCTAGTGCTTGTGAATAAAGTCTTCAAAAAGAGTCAGCAGGTCTTTCTCTCCAAATCCTTCGAACCCTAACACGTAACAATAGTAATAAATTTCCCACAACCATTTTATTGAAAAACCACCGCAGAGATGATTTCATAGACGTATTTCAATCAAAAATACTTATAAATTAAGTTTCAAAAAATACATAACGCATTGGACATAAATTTTAATCGCCCTTTAATGTAACAGATTATGGAATAGTATTACCATTATTTAGTAAAAAAATAAACCAATAGGCCAGTTTTTGAGGTTAACGTTGCAATTTTATCGTGATTTTTGGTTTAAATACACAGTAATTATGGAAATAAAATTATTCCAAAATAAACTACGTTCATTAGAGAAGCAATTTCTATAGTAATACTGGAAATTCTTGCATTTTTTTGTCAAAATATTGATATAACTTCAATCGAAATTCCAATAAATTAGGATACACAAGCGGATACCTAGGGCCTGTGTCATTTAATCACGCGCGCGCCGCGTCCCGGCTATCGAGCGTTTGTAGAGTGAACGTAATATTGTACTGCGAACACATAGTATCGATTCACTTTGTATTTTTTTCATAAGGTAAATCATCCTCCTGCCCTTATCCCATTATTTATAATCAAGTATAATGTATGAATTTGTAGAATCCTTACTTATATATAAAAGTGAAAGTGAGTTTGTTTGTTCGTTTGTGTCGTCTTCACGCCAAATCTACCGAATGGAATTGCACAAAAATTGCTATACAAATAATTTATAGTCCTGGAAGTAAAATAGGCATTATATTTTTTCACTAAAAACTCTGCATGAGATAATAAAAGCAAATATTTGTGAAATACGATAATCAAGTAATAGTTCAGCCATTTTGTTATTTTACAGTTGTCATAGCAACTCATAGAAGCCGTCGTTATTTATTTTATTTATTTAAAAACTTTTGCACAAAAAAAATGTACATAGGCGTGCTTAATGCTAAAAGCATTCTCTACCAGCTAACCTAGGGTGGTGCAGAAAACTTCAAGGTAGGTGCAATGAGGAATTAGAAACTTAGTGCGTAAAATACCATGATTACAATATAGACATACATACATACCAACATACACGCAAATATATACATAAACATACACAGACACATATACATACATACATACACATACATACATATATATATAGATACATCAACACATTAACATAATATACAGTATAGATAAATTATACATATTATTATATTCTAATAACTACATTTGTTGCAATGAACCAGCGATTTCTTTACGAAGATATTCACGTACTTTCCGCTTAAAGGTGAAGCGACTCTTGGAATTCCTGATATCAAGAGGAAGCGCATTCCAGAGTTGTACCGAACGAACAAGGAAAGAAGATGTTACAGAACCTGAAGTATGTTTTGAGCATAGGAGAATTGAATTATTAGTAGAACGGAGGTTTTTAGTGTGGGTAGAAGACAAATAATTAAAGCAAGAAGTCAAATAATTAGGAGCAGAAGGGTTTGTAAGGATAGAGTAGAGGGTAGTGAGAGAACGCATATCACGACGTTGACGAATAGGCAACCATTTCAATTCGGAGCGATAAGTAGAAACGTGATCATACTTGCGAAGATTGAAGATGAATCGAATGCAGTTATTGAGAAGCCTGTCGTATTTATTAAGAATATCTGCATTCAGGTCTAAATAGCATCACCATAGTCGATGATAGGAAACACCAAACTCTGCACAAGCATTGTTTTAGTTGTTGTTGGAAGAAATTTCCTTAAGGAGTAAAGCGATCCTAGTACTCCAGTAGTTTTTTGGCAAACAGCAGTTGCTTGCGCTCTCCAGTCTAGGTGACTATCGAGGTAAAGGCCGAGATTTTTAACCACAGGACTGAAAGGAATAGGGAAATAAATATAATGCCATTAAAATTTATTGATGAAAGGCCGGCGGCGTCAAGTTTGTCTAACATACGGCGACTGCCCATAATGATAGCTTGGCATTTTGTTGGATTTACTGTAACCCCGAATTCAGTAGACCAGTTTTGTAAAGCTTCCAAGTTCGTGTTGAGCAAGTCGACGGCCGAATTTATATTATCGACAGTGGATTGAGCGTATAACTGCAAGTCATCAGCGTACAAATGATACGAACAGGCGGTTGTTCGGCATAGAAATTCCTTGTGTCGAATTTAGTTCCAATTTTTTTTTATTGAAATATTTAAACAGGTTGGAATAGTTAAGTATTTATATTCTATACTATGTCGATTTTTTTTTTTGCAATATTGAATTAATCATTCCTACATTAATTTATGAATTTTTGCAATTGACTTGCTATGCTTTTTTTTTACTAAATAAACTAAATTATAATGGAAAAAATGATAACCATGAGCGGGACTTGAACCCACGACCTCGGAATACCGTTCCGTTGCTCTCCCATCTGAGCTATCATGGTTCCCGCATATGTTTACCAAATCAATTTAATCATTCCTTGCAATTTTAATAACAATTGACTTGATTGATTGTATTTTTGATATCAATCGTAGTTGTCACCATGCTGTAGATTTAAATTCATTTTAGTAGATATACATAGTATTTTATATCGATTGTTGTTTGATGTAAATTTTGCTACGGATTTCAGTATCGATTTTAGTCTCTATTAATTTCAGTTCTCATTTTAGGTTTGATTTCAAAGTTTCTTCTACAACTATTCCTTTGAACGAGCGTAAACTTTTAAGTATGGACCGTATGAAAAGGCTACGTACTGCTGTTCGTGCTGCTATTAGACAGAGACAACAAGACGACAGTCCAAGTTCATGTAAAATTAAAAACCTCCAAAAGGACATTTTAAATAGTCCACATCACATCTTTGGGGACCATTCCAATTGTGATAGTTATTACTGCACAGATGAGAGTAAATAAGAGCCTAATCTAGTCCCACTAATACCTACGCTATTCTTGAATATTAAAAAGAACGTATCTCAACTCGCTTATAATTCCCGAAGCCTTTTATATGCCTACACCAATAATCGCGCAGAATAATTCAATAGTATTGTGGCTAAGATGGTAGGTGGGAAACGCGTCAATTTTTCGTTAAAAGACTCTTACACAACAAGGTGTTATGCCGCAGTTGTATCTTTTAATACCGGCAAGCCACAATACACTTTTTATAAGTCAATTTGTTACACTAGTCCAGGAAAATCTTTAAAATTGTCAGAAACCAGGAGACATGCAAAAAATACTCGAGAAGTAATAGCACGTGCAGGTAGTACCTACTCGCAAAAAAAATAGTTTTAATCCTGTAGATGCTCTCTATGGAGAAGAATGTAAAAGACCGGATATGGAAGCTGCAGATTATGAGCGAGAAAAACAACTGTTTTTGAACAATTTAAAATAACAAGCGTTAAACCGCCATGAAATTGAGAGAGCTACTGTATTACAGGCTGAAAGCTTTTTGTGGCTTGAACTTAGGTGTATACTTACTGCGTCTTTCTTTGGCAAAATTTGTAAAAGGCGAGCAAACCAAAATTCTGCTCCCCTTGTAAAATCCGTTCTATATTTATATAACCTAGACCACATTACCTCAATAAAACATGGCAGAGACAGTGAACCAAAGGCTTTGGTACAACTCAGTGTCCAAGAAAATACTTATATAGATAAATGTGGTCTTTTTATAGACGAAGAATATTTTTATTTAGGCGCAACACCAGATGGATTGTGCAGTGAAGAATTAGTAGAAGTGAAATGTCCAAGCTCACTTTTTGGAATAGATCCTGAAACCGCTTTGCAAGCTAGAAATCTGAAATGTTAAAACATTTCAGTGAACAGCCAATCTGAAATCGAGGTGAACAAAAATCATGACTGGTACTACCAAGTTCAGGGCCAGTTGCACATAGCCAATAAAGATACTCGTATATGTGTATTTGCTGTATGGACTGGGCCTGATTTTCCGTTGAAAGTTGTAAGAGTAAAGTAAGATGACGTTTTTTGGCAGGAGAAAATGCTACCCAAATTGACTAGGTTTTACCAAGAGTGCGTATTATCGGAAATCATCGACCCAAGAAAGGCAAGATCAATGCCTTTACGCCAAATATCTATGTAGCGTAAGCATTTATTTTGTACGTTCAAAACGGCAGGGATTTTTCTATTATTTCCGTTCCTACGGTACCAGGTGTAGCTATAGTAGAGGAGCTGTCCTAAATAACATCTCCATTATCAATTTTTTTATGACATTTTCTCTTCGTTCTCGACGCCATATTGTCAACGACGCGTGCGTTTCATCGAATGCGATCAGGTGCGCGGGGCACAAGATAGATTTGACCTGGTCCCGCACTGTACTTTATTTCTTCAGTGCGCTACCAGATCTAGAACATCTTGTATTAAGGTAGATACAGCACTGGACTCTATTATAATTATACATCTTAGATATACATTCATCTCTTTCGTCCACCGACCCAATTTAAAGTTATGTCTTACGCAAGATAGAGAGATCTATACTTTTCATAGCCGAACTATAAGCGAGATACAAACCAAGTCTTTTTGACCTGGTTTCGCATTCAACGTGTTAACCGACAATAATATGTGATTGTTTTTATGTTAATTGTTATTATATTATTTTACATACCAAGACTTCTTGTTTTTCTGTTTATTTTGATGATTTTGACGGGCTTCGTGGTCTAGTGGTTTATGTAACGGACTGCCGATCACGAGGTCTCGGGTTCGATTCCCGGTCAGGACAATCATTTGTGTGATGTTTATATTTGTCATACGAATGTTTGTACTGCGTCTGGGTGTTTACTATGTATTATATGTATGTATTTACAAAAAGAAAAGTATGTATATATGTAGTATATCCGTATTCTGGTACCCATAACACAAGCATATAAGCTTAGCTTGGGATCAGAGGACGTAGTGTGAAATGTCCATGAATATTTATTTATTTATTATTTATTTATTTTAAACTTCATGCACATTCAATCTATACATAGGCGGACTTAATGCCTAGGGCATTCTATACCAGTCAACCTTTAGGTGGTGTAGAAAATATAATTGGTCAAGTGCGAGTCGGACTCGCGCACGAAGGGTTCCGTACCATTATCTATGCAACATAAGGCAACGTTATTAGTATCGAGCAAGAAACGGTAAAAAAATCATGTTTGTTGTATGGGAGCCCCCCTTAAATATCTATTTTATTTTATTTTTAGTATTTGTTGTTATAGCGGCAATAGAAATACATCATCTGTGAAAATTTCAACTCTCTAGCTATCACCGTTCTTGAGATACAGCCTGGTGACAGACGGACGGACGGACGGACGGACGGACGGACGGACGGACGGACGGACGGACGGACAGCGAAGTCTCAGTAATAGGGTCCCGTTTTTACCCTTTGGGTACGGAACCCTAAAAATGGTAACTATGGTATGTTTACCTAGCTTGAAAATTTTATTAAACTAAACACAATGTATAACTTTTTGTTAATCTCATATAAAATCACATTACGGCTCAAGATTGCTTCGTCCGCCTAGGCTCTGTTCATGTTACGTTTGAGTGCGTAGCTACGCACACATAAACAGTGATGCAGTATTTTACCTAAACTCGAGGGTGATCATTTTGTGAAATGGCTCTTAACGCAGACATAAAGTCAAATGGTCCAAGCTAATTGAAGCGATGTTAGGGATTGGATGGAGCCAGCGAGCCATCTTCGATTGCCAATTAATGTCATCCATCTGATTTGCTGGCCGGCTAATTGAGCGAGATGGATGCCTCTGTTCAAAATTAATAGAACTACAGCCGGGATATAGCTAGTTAAAGGTGTTTTGTTGACATTTAAAATATCATCAAGCATAACAAACCACAATTTTTTTTTAAATCAAATTTGAAAAAGGACACTAATTTTAAGCAAAGAACTTTTCAAAAATTTATACCAAAAAAAAATAATCCACAACACGCTAATTACAGATTAATGAAGTCGTACCAAATTCAAATTCAAGCCTTATGTTAAATTTGACTTTGAAAAGTAAGTCCCTTTAGAAATAAAAAGTTACGAACGTAAATTAGCAGTGATTTGTTCCACAATAATACGAAAATAATCTTGGTTTGAATACAGACATAAAATCAACGTTAACATACGAAGTTCTGAGGAGCTTAGTGGTATAAAGTTAGTGGATTAGTTTTTATCATCACGAGGTCAAGGAAGCGATATTCACACAAGACAAGTCTTTAGGACATCATTGACCTAACCAATATAACTAATTATGTATTATTTTAATTTATTACATGATATTGTTATATCAGTCATGTCAAATGTAACAAATGAACTACTATTGTTATTAATTAGAGTACACACGCTGAAACTACCCGCATCTGTGCACAATTTGCATTTAATATTGTCTAACGGACATGACCGGCTTTAGGTGACAGCTTGAAGCCTATATTAATCGCAATAGTGAATATATTACAGTCACTATGAATAGACGCACGTTATTAAAACTAGATTAAGATATACAATCATGATGTCTATACAATTAAATAGGTGAAAATGGACACTATGTTGCACCTTACTAAAACTATACACTTTCAATAAATTTTATACTTACGCTCTCCATTTCATAGATATACATAAAATTAATTAGATCTAACTAAACAACGGCACACACTAGTACACCGGTAAATTACTAAACAAGATCTATACATATATATAAATACTCAAGTAATTTTTCAATAAGGACAAGGCCACAATTTCAGATAAAGTTATTACCAAAATCAAATTGTAAAAAACCTTAGAGAAATTGAAACAACAGGACAATATTCAAACATCTCTCGTTCCCTCGATGTCTTATTAAAACGCGTCGATTGTTCACAGTTCATTGTTCTATGAAACAATTCACTTTCATAATAATATTAGGTCTGTTTTGTTTTAATTTGTTCAGATCGGTTGCTAACCCCTAATAATAACTTTTTACATTGAAAGATATTGCTTGAAGGGAGTTGATTGTAACGAACATTAGCTTTGAATGTCTCAACTATAGATGAGAAACTGAATAGTTTATAGTGCTTAAACCATGGTTACCAAGTTAAGAAAGACAATTACTTTATACATAAATAAATAAATAAAATTTTATTCCTCTATCTTTAAGGCTGAGCGCACACCTGAGTCACGACAGTTTTAAGACAGACTATTGCTTTACAAAAACTATGAAACCGCGCACACTTTAAACAAAACGTCTCATAGACAAAATTGTCCAATACCTACAAGAATTACAAGGCGATAAGTCTGAAAAACGATTGTCGGCTTACCTTTTGTATGTATGCGGGCGCTCACATCAAAGACAAAACAGTCTAGTGATAATTTCCTTTAAGTATTTTTTAAAAATTCTATATAGTGAATATTTCAATAATATTGAAATTAGTTGCTTATCTGTGTGGTGACGGATTAAGAATACAAGTGTCACCACCCCTTTTCTTCTCAGGGTGCTGTAAAAGTCAGCTAAGGATTTTGTACACAAATAACAACCTCTGTGAGAGACGGAAAACTCGACTTAAACCCTGTGCCAACACGCCTGGACAGCGCGGCACAATAGACCATAATCCCTCCCAAAGTGGAGGAGGCTCGTGCCCAACAGTGCGACGTGAATGGGCTGGAGAGGAAGATTGGTTTAAGGGTTTAAGGGACCTTTACTAAATCTGGCAACAATTGTTGCAGTTTTTCCCAAGTATCACGTTTGCGTTTAACATAAAATTACAAAATTATAATATTTCAAGTACAGTGCCATGGCAACGCTTGTCAAACACGATACGTTAAAATCTTAAAAAATTATTATTTAAGATTTATTTATTATGTTACGTATTATTAGTGTTACTATTACCATGTGTTTCTCTTTTTGAAGAGGTTCGCACGTATTATTTATCATCCTGCAGCATCATTGTTGGTTTTATATCGAACTCATGTTCTTTTAAAAACTCAATGGCAGGGCGATTTGGCAGGGCTGCGAGTCTATCATCAATAGATAAGAATTGTGTGAATGAGGAATGGTTAGATGGACTAGATGAAGTTGATAATGACGTACTGAAGGACAATGCTGTGGCGAGATGTGAGGAGAATGTTATGGAGTGCAATGGAAATACACAAGTTAACATGGAGTTGGAGGGAAATCGTCTAAGAAAACGACCAAGAGATGAAACACGAGAGGAAATTTCATCAGATGAAGGATGGAATACTGTATCGAGGAGAAATAAGATAGTGAGAAGATCTGATTTACACTTAGAGGAGAATATACAAGTTGCAGTAACATGTGATGAAACAATACCAAAGCAATTTGCTCTAGCCCGGATATTAAGTCAAAATAAAATAAAAGGTATTGAGCGTGTCAAATATGTACATCAAAATAAAATATTAATTACTTTCGAAAGCAGAGCTGATGCCGATGCATTTACACAATGCAAAGCATTTGGCGAGTTAGGATGGCGTATTCGGAATACATCTGATCATGAAATTTCTTTTGGAGTTATTAAAAACATAGAGTTGGATTTATCTGAAGCTGATGTGTTAAAAAGTCTTTCATGTGAACATGAGATAAGTTCAGCCAAGAGATTAAACAAGCGAAATTCAGAGTCATCATCAACAGGTATTTGGGTTAAAAGTGAATCATTTCGATTAACGTTCAAAAGCTCGACCTTGCCTAAATACGTTGTAATTGATAATAATCTTAAGATCAGAGTAGATCCGTACATTTTTCCTGTTTCCCAATGTTCTCGTTGCTGGAAATTTGGGCACCTATGGAAGATGTGTCCAGCAAAAAAAATTGTCTGTCCAAAATGCTCCAAAAACCACGAGAATTGTGATACGTTGACATTCCGTTGTGTGAACTGCACAGGCAACCATATGGCCTTACAAAAAATATGCCCTAGCTTCAAAAAAGAAAGGAAAGTAAGAGAACTTATGTCAGAACATAATTGTACGTATCGGAAAGCCCTGTCTTTATATACACCGCCATGTATCATCTCTAACTCTGCACCAGTAATAGCTGAACAATCGTTAACAGAAGAATCACCAAACGAATTCCAACCAGAACCGGTTGAGTTGACGAGTAAGGACGATTTGAAGGAAGATAATAGGCCGGCATTATTTTCTGAGGTTGTTAAATCTCATAGAAACAGAGTACGTAAAAATCAAAAGAAGCAACATATTCCTCCTATAATACCTACCACACAATTTGAGAAGGCAACACCAATACAACCAGAACATAGCAATAAGTCTGCGTCAGATAAGGTTCCCGCTAGTTCGTCACAATTTTCATCTTCAAAGGAGTCATCAAACAATAACAGAATAGTAAACCAGAATCTAGTTATAGTAGCTTATTTGATAAACTAAAATCTATTGTTTTCAGCATTTCACCCATAGAAACAAAAATTAAACAAGTTTTATCCATTTGTACTGACTGGTTGATATGTAAGTTGGTGAGTAGCATTACCAATTGTTCTCTTTTCAATTTCAACCTTAATAATGACTAATTACTTCAATAATTCTAACCTTAGTAATGCTATTCTTTCTGACACCTCAACTGATAAAACCAAATTGTTATGTAACTTAGCGGACTTATTATGCTAAGATCGATTTTGTTTTTATTTGTATTTTAATGTAACTACACATTATTCACTTAGTTAAAGTACTCTAAGGATTTGTACTGATAGGGCGATATAGTCGCAAAGCGACCAAGCCTTTTAAATAAAATTAAAAAAAAAAAAAAAAAAAAAAATCTTTCAAGTAAATAGAAATATATTTTTTATTAAAGTAATTTATTGATTTTGCAATTGACATGCTATGCTTTAGTTAATAAATTAAATTATGGTGGAAAAGGTCACTTTTTAAATTATGGTGGAAAAAGTGACCTTTTCCACCACAATTTAATTTATTATATTTTTTAGATTTAACTTAAAAGTAGTAGTAAAAAATACAACAATCAGAAAAGCTGAAGTACTGCAAGACACTAAAATGGAAGTGGGCAGGCCATATAGCACGCAAGAGTAATGAAAGGGAAGAAAAAAAATAACAACATGGCACGGACCACTGGGAAAAAGAAGCAGAGGAAGGCCAGCAGAAAGGTGGCTTGATTAAATCTTAAAAATTACAGAAATGAAATACGAAGAGAAAGCAAAGGATAGAAAAATGTGGAGTAAAATGGAGGAGGCTTTTACTCAACAATGGGGTCCTTAATGACGAAAATAAAAACGGCAAATTGTTATTCTACAACAAACATAAAAAAAGAAAATTAAGGAATAAACAAGGCTATAATAATAATAATCTTTAAGAGCCCCAGGTTCTAAAGCTTCCGAAGAAAACTCAACGGAAAACTGACAAATTAAACTTCCTGATTTTGTGCTAAGCATATACTGCCAAGTATTATTTCACACATGACTGCCTATCGCATTAGAAACAAACCTAGTGTGTTAATTAAAAACCTTGAACGCTAAGCTTTCAGACGTTGTCTTTCAAACGTATATGATGTCTCCTTTATAGAAACATTTGCCGCGAGCGATTTTATACTTTCTACTAACCACAAAGGACGAAAAATAGTTTTTTTAGCGGCCACATTAATTCAAGCTTCATTTGCAGAGCATGGTCGAATTTCATACTTGCGATATCGTGACCCGACAACAAGTAACAACACAAAACAGTATCGAAGTTCAAAGGAAACTTAGTGATTAATAATACACAATGGGACGTCGAGTTACCGTTTAACGTTACCAATAACTTGTCGCGAAGATCGGCGACAAACTCCGAAATATCTTGAACAGTTCACGGCGAGCCATTATTGTAATTTACCGTTGCTTGTTCCGCTCCTTGAGACAAACCCTTGTGGAAAATTAGTCAACACTCTACTGGTTTGGACATAATTGACCGATTATCTTTGTGGGACCTTTAATTTCTTTGTTATTTGATAGATCGATCTTTGAAAGTTTATTGAGTTAGCATAGTATCTAACGATCTTTGTGTAAACATCTTTGTTCTTGCTACAAAAGTAGACTGTTAGTAACAGACATTAATAATTCTTTATATAAGAAAGGTTAAGTTCAGTGTCGTCTTTTTAGACAATAGCAGTCGTCAGATTTATAGTCAAATATTTGTTATGAATTTTAGCAGTTTGTATTTAAAGCCTGTATTGTTAAATATTTCCAGGAAGCCTAACACCCTATGCTCTGATTATAACAACATCAAAAACTAAACTCATGCCATACTAGCAGCCAAGACACCTCAACAACGATAATATTTGTTGAGCAGTATTCGCAGTTGGCAAAAATGATATTAAGAGGGCACGATACCAAATTATGCTCCATACAAAAATATGGGCATATAAGTCCTCTTTTTTCTTTGCGAAAGTTACACCGATTTTAATTGTTTTCACGCTATATCATAGATGAAGACTGTATCTATGCTTCTATCACTTTTTTTTTAAAACATAATTACTAAAAGAATTATGGCCTTCGATTTTCTTTGTAGCAACTATCACACATATTTTGTTAGGTTTTACCAAAAAATAAAGTGACAGAAGCATAGACATACTCTTTATCTATAATATAGCGTAAAAACAATTAAAATCGGTTTAACTTTCGCGAAGAAAAAAGGGGAATACGAAACGTCTTTTTTCCAAAGAATTTGTAGGTAAGATCTGCTTCAGCTATATTTGTCCCTTTCAGCGCGGCGCTCGGGAATAGGGATAGCAATACCTAAGACAAATACCTAAATTAGGAGTACAGTACCCTCTTAATGTGCAATACAAATTAATATACCATAATATAATAATATGTACTGTATATGGAAAAATGCAATATACATTATATATCAAAACATTTAACATTAGATACATAATGACAATTTTATGCAGTCTCCATTAAAGTGACTGATCCAATGAATATTTAACTAAGCGTTATTACGCTCGACTATAATGTGATTGTTTTTGGGTTTCTGTTAGAGTGGTTTCGTTCTAGCTCTGATTATAATAACAATAACTTAGTATAATTGAAAGCTAGAGTATTTGAATAAAGTTACGAATCAAAACACATTACGCTCCAGCGACTTTAATAGTTTTGACTGTTTGATAATTTTGTATCATGCTTTTTTTTATGCAACATTTGAACATATTAATATACTTTTAAAACTATTGGTGAAAAAAGAATTATTTTAAATTAATTATTTATTACATTAATTAAGTTAATAACAAAAAGCAGCTGTAAATCACGACTTAAGAATAGGGTTTCGTAAATTATCAAATGAGTAACTTACAGTAAAACTAACAAAAAAAACATTAGATAAGTTTTATAATAGTAATATAAGAAAAATACATTGTTGCAACTAATGAAAATAAGTTAGTAGTAGTAGTAGTAAGTAGTTCACACAGCTCTGAGCAGCAGCAAGCAGAGGTGTGTGAACTAAATGTTCGATAAATATAAAGTTACAGTATCTAGTATTAGTGAAGAATTGTCTACAGCGTGTTACCTTACTGACAGAGTTTATTTTAACACTAAGTACATAACGTGCCCTTGTGGTGACATATATCCAGAGCCTATAGTCAGTATAAACGGTGATAGCACTATTTATATCTTGACTGAAGGTAATATACAAGTTCCAAACGAGACCTTAGTAGCTTCGTACAGCCCTGAAAAGACCTAGCGAGAGTAACATCTCTAATAGTATATCGCCACCCCCAACACTCAAACCTAATTGAGCATTCTTTTGCATTTGCAAAAGTTATACTACAAGATGGCCACTGCAGAGACCCTGACATCCGATGCTATCTTGGCAAAACTTAAAATCCCTAATGATGAGGCTGCAGCAGTTGAATTCCAACTATCTGGTACTATCCCTAACTCTATAGCAACAACTGAAGTTAGGAAGACTCTCACCATTTTGAGAATAACCCCGGAGAGTTTTGCTGCACAATATCTTATATACAGTTCAACTTTGAAGAACTTTCCAGACCTTTGAAGACTACTGTAAAGATTTCAACCAGCCACTAAGCGACAAAGTCCCCAGCAAGGTTTTGGAATTCAGTTCCAAAATATTATTTGAGTATGGACCATACATCCGTGACGAACGCAAATCTAAAGGTGATAAAGCTATACGTTTTAGATTCCCTTATTTAAGGGAAATTGATGGTAAAAAGGATCTTAAAATAAAAGTTGTAATTGTATCTACATTCAAGGACATGCAACTGACTAATCAAATAGCAGATTCTAAACTTATATTGACTTTCAGGCAGGCAAGTCTTCTTGCTATGGTTACTTTCTCCAAGACTATAACTTATTGCTATAGTCAAAATATATCTATATTACCATTATCATTAATATTATTTCTCATATATTTTAGGCTTAACATAATTATTGTTTTAATCATGCTGTTATTTATATTATACATTGTAATCGTTTATCTATAGCTTTGATATGTATTACTGTATTTATTAGATATAACTATATTTATGTATATATTATATTACGATTGTGAGCATGCCACACCTCTATAAATAACTTCGCAATGGAATATAGCAAACATTCCAACTATCTAACAGGCCACTGCTGGACATAGGCCTCTCCCATAGAATGCCCATAGACGCGTACGCAAACATACAGACGGACAAACAAAGATTTAGCCTCACTTACACCAATAAAGACCCACATCCAATTTTTTATTTAAATTTCATAGGTTCTTACCTTTTGGTACGAAACCCTAAAAAGTGTAAGTCGGTTTTAGGGCGTCTCTCTCAGTAAAACAAAAAGAATTGTAAACACAATCCTGTCAAAAATGTAAATAGTCACGTGAGCGCAAAAAAATGTCCTCGCCGCATCACGATTTAAAGCGCCAGTTATTACCGATCACAGGGCAAGAACTCTTTTTATTAACACTAGAGAAATCAATTGTTATTATATTGTTTGTAATGAATAGATAGTTCGTGGCTATCTGTGTGGCCTTAGAAGGCCCCATTTGAAATTCAGCGTTAGGTTCTTGCGACCTCATATTCGCTGAAATGGTTGCCTAGTTGTTGTTATGACAATTGTGTCATAACAGCAACTAGGCAACCTACACGATATTTGTATACCGTATAATATAAGATTTGCTGTAACCATACACTGCTGTGCAGTAATCATCAAAGAAAAATGCAGGAAAGAAAAATAGCCGGTAAAATAACTCGAGATAGAGTGTTACCATATTTATGAATGAATTCATGTATCTGTATCTAAAAGTTTTTACAATCTCTAGTGCATGACAGTTCCGTTAAGGGCAGGGTTTTAGAATGACTGTGGATGATACATATTGTCTTAATAGTTGCAGGATGCCTTGGTACATAATTATAGCCATAGATGGCAATAATATTATAAGCGTTATCATTACTATTAAACGTGTATTGCAGAAGGTAAGAATAATGATTCTAAGCATGGATAGGTTACACGGAAAAATTTGGCGGGGTAACATCGGTAATGATAGTAGGGCAACAGGACAAGCTAGTGCTTCTAGTTTAGGTAGCAAGGAGTCTGAAATGTTGTCTCATATCTCCGGGAAGATGGACGTTATTATGAGTAGATTGGACAAAATGGAGAACAAGAATAGGGAACAGGTCGAAGTAGTCCTGGACGATATATATCACCATGCGATAGCGTACAACTGAACAAAGGGCCACCGCGTCCGCTATGCCAAGTGGCAGTGGTACAGTGAAGCAGGGCTACTTGTTAGGAACGGCTCCGGAGAGCCCAAGTTTAGTGGAAGGGGTTCTAACCCCGATAGGTTCTTGAAACAACTGAAAAGGTACATAAGACGTATAAATGCTGAGGAGAGCTTTGGATGTGGCGTTAAATTGCGTGACAGGTACAGCCCAGAGAATCATAGAAATGTACAGCGACAATTGGGAGACGTATGACGATTTTCAGAAGGACTTTCTTGAAACCTTTTGGGGCGCGAGGGTACGGGAGGTTGCTAGGAAGCGCTTGTTCGACACGGTGTGAAGCCCCCGATGATTATGACTGTTGATGATAGAAATTATACTAGCAATAGCTAGTATATTTTCAATGTTCATGGATGTTAGCAAATTTTGCTCAATATCCGGAACATATGCAAACTATTCAGACAATATGTACCGTCTACGTATTGTCTGAATAGTTGTAGGATGCCTTTGTACGAGGGCGGGTCAATATTCCGTGACTTTTTGAATTTCTGACCTCTTTACTGAAAAAGCAACACTACTCCTGTCAACAGGCATCTGTCAGGTAACTCCTATCAAAATTTGAACTTGCTGCGTCAGTTTGTATGTATTTGACAGCTATCTTTATCAGACTACCCAGTAATTTGAGGAAAAAATGGAAAAAAGTGAATTTCGTGTGCTTATTATGCATTATTTTTTGCAAAAAAAACCATTACCGAGACTAAGGCTAAGCCTGATAAATACTATATATAGTAATAATATATATATAGGGACTCTGCACTATCGATTTCTATGGTAAAAAAGTGGTTTACTGAATTTCGTTGTGGCCGTTCTGCTGCTTGCTGCTTGCTGCGTTCGTGCCGTCCTGGACGTTGAGTTGAGGTCTCTACACCCGAAACAATCGAAAAAATTCACGATATGGTGTTGGCCGACCGAAGATTGAAAGTGCAAGAGATTGTGGAAGCCGTAGAGATCTCGCATGGCTCAGTGGTTTCAATTTTGAATGATCACTTGGGCATGAGAAAGCTTTCCGCAAGATAGGTGGCCACAACGCGTGAACCTGCACTATCTGCATCCAGCAGCTCCCTGCACATTTTGCGATGTCGTCTGTCCTTCTTGTTGGGGACCGCCCTACACCGCGTCTACCGATACGTGGGTATTTATAAATTATTACTACATAGTATGCGCCTCTTTTATGCCTGTTCGCGTAAACATTAGTTTTAAACAATGTCCAATAACAAATCTTATCTAGACAAACAATGCGCGGCTCTATCAAGTTGTGACAGCACTTGTTACTCACTCGAGCTTGAATTAATTGAATTTAAGAGCAACCACCGCCTGCGGTCAAGTCTGCAACAAACAGTGCAACTGATGTTTTATACAACACTTTGTTAATACTACGATGAGCTGTGAAATGTTTATATAACTCTCATTTATGTTATTACAAGACATTAATTTATTATATTAGATTAGAATTACTAATGTTGGAAAAACATATAGTTTATTGCACTTTGTATATAAGTAGCGTATTTTTTTTATTCACTACGCAAAAATATGGTTTTAAGCTTGATATGCTAAAACTCGTTTTCTATTGATGGTTTGCAACTATTCAAATAAATAGATCGCTTGAGAGGTCGCTTGTCCCACTATATCTCTGTTGCTAAATTAAGTTAATAATATGAACACATGTATACATCTAACTTGTACAGTAACATACAGGCTCAATATATATTAATCAACAGGTACATAACACATTATATGATTGCGTTAGACAATTACACGATTTCATTTCAAATGTATGTATTATTCAAATCCATTCGTATCTCTAGGTGCGGTTTCTGTGTTAGCGGAATATTATTTAACCTTATCATCATCATACCTTAACGCTTTTTACCCATGAGGATGGACAGAGACAATAGAGTAATCTAACCTGCTTAAGTGAAGATATTTATTAGTCATTAATCTGACAATGTGTACTGCGCAAGAAGTCATTATTTAGTTCTATTTGCGAAAAATAGTCGCAATGGAATATAGAAGCTTCTGTGAATATACAGCTTAGGGATTCAAAGATATTTAATGCCTTTTACAAGGCCAAAGGAAATAGAGATAAAAAGTCAAACACAACTAAGTGGAACAGTAATGTAAAACTTTCGGGACGAGATTAATTCAATGATTTAGGACAGACAGAAACTACATCTAATCTTTATATATAGCAAGCAATAGAGAAGTATTTGAATACGGGTCTCGAAACTTCCACGTTACTTTCTTGTTAGTTTTCGACAAGTTGATCCGGATGCGAACAAATTTCGATATTGACAGACTTTCATAACTACAACTATAGTTTACAACTACAATAGAAATTCATAGCTTCTTTATTGGAATTATTAACATTAAAAAACTTTACTTATTTAGTTTGTAGTTCGAAGTTAATTTCTACAAGAGCGCAAAAAAACCAAATTAACATAATTTTTTATTGACTTCAAAAGAAAGAGATAATTGATTTTATTTGTCTGCATTTTTTCTATAGTCGTTATATCGCTAAAATCAGAGCTACACACATAATAACCAAAGGCTCACCACAATATATCTAACATTATGCACACACGACCAACCCCGTATGAATAAGTAAATGTTTGATTACAAAATATTAAAAGCAAGGGTATTGATTTTGCGAACGTCTTTATGTGAACACGTCTTGTTATTTGTCTATTTTTAACCGAAGCTATCAATTGAGGTAGGTTTGATGATTAAGATCCACTACAGTACCAGCCAATTCACAATTTAGGTATTGCTTTCCCTATTCCCGAGTGCTGCGCCGCAAGGGACAGCTATGGTTCAGCCAGATTAAAAAGAAAAGACCAGAAAAAAAAGACGTTTCGTAGTCAGTAAAAATATACCGATTGTAATTTTTTAATGCCAATAATATGGATGAAGAGTATATCTATGCTTCTTATACTTTTTAAAAAAAAAAACCTTTACAAATTTGTGTGGTAGACGATGCAAGTTATCGTGTTTTGAAAAAAAAAGTAGATGCATAGATGTATAAGACGTAAATACAGTAAAAATTCGTTGCTCTAGAGGCAATATTCACGAAGAAAACAGCAGCGGACTACAATACCATATTTTTGTTTAGAGCATAATTTGTTCTCGCGCCCTCTTAAGCAACGCAAATATACATAACTAACTTGAACGTAGAAGAAATTTTTAAACTAGTTCTACGTATAAATCTAACCGGTTTTAGATTACAACAAACACATTTTCATTGGCATTTATAGTAAGTTTCCGACTTAATAGCTTTCAGCGTGATTCATTTCCTCTTTGGCAATTAATATTATGGTTTCAAATACAAACATATAGCTCTATTACGAATATCACTAGAAAATTATGTATTATAAGTATGTATTTACAAAAGAAAAGTAGTTTATGTATTATATCCGTATTCTGGTACCCATAACACAAGCATAATAAGCTTAGCTTGGGACCAGAGGACGTTGTGTGAAATGTCCCTGAATATTTATTTATATAAATAAATAAATAGTCTAATGAGTCTCATTACATAACATCTACATACCTAATATTGAAACGTAGACTATGTATAAACACACACAGAGATAACATACACAAAGACAGATTATAACACGCTCCACATGCAAATCAAATAACGAAATCTTTTCTACGAATTTCGTAGCGATCGTAGCATTTCGTAGGCGAGCTACAGAATTTGTAGACCGTGCTACATGTTCTACATCATAATGTATGAGTTTGTATTTAGATGAATGTGGAGAGGAGTGGGCACAGACATGATACCTAATTAGAAAATAAAGATGGAAATTACAAGGCATCGTGAAAAGGGAAATTCGTTGAACAAAAAATATTATACATTTTATATAAGGCCTAAGAATAAAGTAACACATTTATACATGAAATCAAAGCGTAGGCATACTGACGAAAAATAATAGTACAAGCAGCAAGACGAACACAGTTGTTTGTACTGTGGCTAGATTGTTGTATATATTTACAAATAAAATACAAGTAACCTGGTTTACGATGGACAGGCTTTTACGTTCAGAAAATATTTATGAAATCGTCTAACCTATTTATATCTGAAGAAAGTTCGATTAAAACTCATTTTAAAATTGGCAAAGTCAATAAAAGTTGGACATAATACTCGTAAGGCTAGTAATTATCTAAGAGTATAAAGTAAATCCCCAGTATTCCCGGCGGAGGGTTTAAACCGGGCGTGACGTAAGATCCAGTGACGCGGGAAACAAACAACATGGATTACTGTAAGACCATTACAATCTACATGACAACATCCAGGACATGCGCTTAATACTTTCCGGTATTTAACTGCACTATCAAACTGAATTCATTTATAAAGTTCTACATTAGATAAGACATACCTAGATCAAGTTTTAGGAATATGAAGGATACTGAGTGTCAATATCATTACAAATATATTTACTTCTATTTCTCCCTGTATGTTTTAGTGCAGTGTTGAAAAATCTAAGCAGACCTCCAAAGGACTAATACTTTCAAACCTATCGTTAAGCGCAGCAAGTATAGTCACACTGCCATCAAATTGTTTAATAAAACCTATATGTTAGGTTTGATTGTTGATGACTACAACTAAATGTTATGTATCTATTCGCTACATTCAGTTTAAGTTGAGCGCATACAAATAGCCTCGCTGAAGGGTGAACAGCGCTGACATTAACAACGGGTGTCGAATTGCCTTTACGTCCATCGCAAACATTAAACTTGAGCTTGTTGTCCAGCACAACGCTTGAGGTAAGCTTCGGTAACGCTATTAGATGAAAGTAAAAAATATTACAGCAGGTAATCCTTGCAACTTGGTAAAAATATAGCGTCAGCGACTATAATAATGGCGCCGGGTCTCGTGGTTCATGTAAAGGACTGCCGTGGTTCACGAGGTCGCGGTTGGGTTCGATTCCCGGACGGGACAATCATTTGTGATATTTATAAATGTCATACAAATGTTTGTACAGCATCTGGGTGTTTTCTATGTATTGTATGTATAAGAGAAAAGTCGGTAGTATAATGTAATCTATCCGTATTCTGGTAACCATTACACAAGCATATACGCTTAGCTTGGGACCAGAAGACGTTGTGTTAAATGTCCATGAATATTTATATTTAATAATAGAAACCTTTAGACAATTTTCTAAAAGGAACAAAACAAATTAAAAAATTAACGCCAAATTTACTTCACAATAAGGAAAATTCTGATTAGATAACGTACTCGGCAAAAGAAAAACGTTTCCAAATTTAATTAAGTACGCTGGATCAGCTTGATATAGCCGGGGCTATGTACCGTTCTACTATAGAGTAGACTAAAGAGGATGTAAAAAGAGTGAGGTTTTGACACATTCATGACTTTAAGCATAGAGACAAAGGAAGGTTAGAAGCTAAGCAAATACTGGCACAGTTACACTTACAAAGTTATGAAGAATAAAACCTATCAATTAAGCTACAGTATTCACCATTATTGACAAGAAGTGCTGCAATATCGCTTACCATAGCTTGTTATTAGCTTAGCACACAGTGTGGCATGTACTTAAAGCAGTTCAGTAAACACAATGGTGTGTGACATGAGTGTATCGTGTTTGAGAGTGCTCCTTGTACAAACTAACGAGTTAACTAATGTGTGCTGGGAATTTTACTGTTACCAATAAATTACAAATTTGTTTTACAGAAATATAAAGGGTTCACTTATACGACCAATTGAATCTGTATTTTTTTTCTGTCTAAGATACCTACACACGGTTCTAAGTAATTTAAAACATTGCAAGTAAAAGGTTTTTGACCATGCAGAAAACTTTAAAAATAAGAAATGATCAAGTTTCGAAGAGAGAAATAGAAATTCGAATTGATGGAAACAAAAGATGGCTAAAATATATCTCCCTTTGAAAACTGAATATTAAATAAATTATTTGTTATCAAAAAGACTATTAATTATTAATATTTTGCGATTGACTCGCTATGCTTTTACTAAATAAACTAAATTATAATGGAAAAAATGATAACCATAAGCGGGACTTGAACCCGCGACCTCGGAATGCCGTTCCGTCGCTCTCCCATCTGAGCTAATATGGTCCACGCAAATGTTTACCAAATTTTCCACTACAATCATCTCAATGCGAGTTTTAACATCGTGCGATGTTTTTTCGTACAACGCCATCTATTGAGCGGTTTGCACCAACTCCATCAATCGATCAGTTAGCGTTCTTTACAGAACACAATTGGACCGAAGTAATGGCTGTACATGTATTTCTACATTAATATATTAATTATTAATATTTTACGATTGACTCGCTATGCTTTTACTAAGGTCGAGGTCGCGGGTTCAAGTCCCGCTTATGGTTATCATTTTTTCCATTATAATTTAGTTTATTTAGAAAAAGACAGATTGTCAAGGCTAAATATATGAAATATTATATAGGTAACTTAGGTACGTTTCCCTCTAAATATTATGCGCCCTATGGACAGAACTAAAAGAGAAAAACATCCCGAAAGTTGTTTTGAAGAAAACTCGTTACCTACCTTTAGTACAGATTATGTAACCCAGAATAGGTACACAGGCAAATGTAATATAGATAGAAGTACAATATTATATAAGAAAACTTGTGGACCTCTTACAAGTTTTTCCGCGATCAGCAAACAAAATGAAAATAATTCACATTCAGTAAATATTTTTATTTTATCTCTATATACAGCTTAATATGCTTAGGTATACGTATTTAGAGAAACAGTTAATCTGAAAGATCACTGAAATGTCACAAACTCGTGTAATTCTTTAATATAACATAGTTTCTAGCTTAAGATTGAAACGAAATAAGATTATTCATTGTTCATGTCTAGACAGCTCTACTATCTGTATCGAATGGTAAGCAAAACACAAATTGAATTGTCTCTATAAAAATAAAAGTAGGTACAAGTGACGACCCTATTGATCCTGAGAAACACATTATTTACAGCGGCAACCCTACCGCGACCTTGTGTCCCTGGAAATATAAAGTGCCAATGGATTGAGTACTCTTAATATCTGCATTTCACTAAAAGTTATCAATGCCTTGCTAAGCTTATCTTGCTTTATAAGCTTATGCTATCCTTTTTAAGTTTTTTTAAAAATTTATTAATGTTTCTAAAGTAAGTATACAATATTGTTACATAATAGCTACAAAAAACCACTAAGGTTTAAGCCTGTGCTATTGTGAGTCTATACAAAAATATATGACAACATAATACTGCAACAACTAAATAGATCTAGTTAACAAAAAGAAATAAGAATAGATAAGTATAGATAAGATAAGTAGCATTCATAAGTCGTTTATTGTAGCAAATCTGCCTATTGCAGTCCACTGCTGGACTTAAACCTCTCCCAATTCGCGTAACAATACATGGTCCTCCACCCTCCACATCCAGTGCAGCGATTTTTGATTTTCTTAAGGTTGTCAGTCAATTTAGCAGTCGATAAGACTAGTTTTCTTTACCTTTCTATCTTACTGATTGATTGCAGTCAATAAAAACTGTACAACAACTCCTTCCAGTTACGCGGAATTTTATTTACCTCTATGGTATTCTCGGCGGTGGTATTGTTACATCGGCAGCTTAAGTAATCACTGAGAATAATGAAAACATACATTGCCGGTTGAGATAGGACTTATAAAAGGCTGGTAGTTGTGAATTGAATAAAAGAGGGTAGGCGAACAAAACTCACTTATGTATGCGTCACCGTGGCGTTCATTTGTCTATTGTATATACCTTTTAGAGCGAATGTTAATATACCGATTCTATACTTGTATCAAGGTAAAACTGATCTCTTAGATTTTATTGACAATTCAGAAACGTCTGCTAGCCCCAACTGTTCTTCACACTTAACTAGCTTTTATTTTAGTTATTCATACACACGTCGCCGTATTTAAATAACAAAAATATTTACAGAGTTATAAAATCAAATTTGCTTTGACTTTAGCATAAACATATTAACAACTTAACAAAAGCTTAAAATTCAATATTATGCGTAAAATTAATATCAGATTTAAATATTGAACAAACATTATTATAGAGCAAACCAAAGTTAAAGTTAACAACAACGTTAGCTTGCAACTTGTGTTAAAGTAACCAATGAAGTTGGCTGTGTTTTAAAATACATATAACACTAGGTTTAGCACGTGGCTACCACTTGACAATGTTCTTCATCTGTGGCCACATGAAATAGCCATGTCAGTGACAACAATGGAATGGCTACAAACTATTCAACATTTGAAAGACATCATTAAAAAACTTTGCCCTTAATATAAACATTGAAATAATAACTCGATCAAAGCTGGCCAAAATTATATTTAAATGATGCAAACACGGCATAATGGCGGGCAGCGTTCACTTCCGTTCATAGCTACAGACAATAATGTTAGGAACGTAACATCCGGTCTTATAATGGAAAAATTTAATGGTGAATTTAATTTATTCTTCGTAAACAAAGTGGCTGTTGCCGTAAACAATTTGTCTGGATATTACGGTACCGCTTTATAGCATCGAATTTAATATTAAAAGGTTTATGGTTAAACCGTTATCAGAGTTTCTCAGATCACGTTTCGTGCATAATAGCTAAGCCTGGCAGGTAAAATCAAAGTAATTATAAAAATTAAAAAATAATATTTGTTTTTGTCTTGTAGGAATTTAAGTCACAGGAATACAAGACATCCGAAAAAGGCGAAAATATCGAATCGAAAACAATTTTGCCATCTACTCATTGACGAAAAATCAACACGACAACAGAAAATATTGGATGGGAAGAAACACCACAGCTTTTTTGATAACGGAATAAAAGAAAATATTCACCAAGTTTGGCTTCCTCCACCGTTCTTTTTCTTTAGACTGTGCATCTGAATGAAGGAAAATTAGCAATTATAATTAACATAGCATTGGAAAAATGTGCTTAGGCAAATATATAGATTGCCTCTTCCACTGCGATGGCATCCAAACCAACACGCTGCAATACGAACATTGGGTACCAATCTCGATGATTGCCACTCATTAAAATATGATGCGTAAGATACGTTCCACATGTTATTAAGCAATAGTGTTGCACATTCGCTAAAAGGTTGGACAAAGTTTTTTGCAAGCTTCTAACGATTGAACCCACTGTAGATTTCATGAAAATGCATAATGATATCTTTGATGTTTTAAACTCAAGAGGAAATCATAAAACGTAAAGATTTAAAAAACCATTAAACATGATAAATAAAGACAACATATTCAAATTGCTTGAAGATTACAGAAAGAATATATAACTAATATAAAAGTTAAAATCTTAACAAAGAAGACAACCAAACGAAAAGGGTGCTGCCAATTATTTGATATTAAATTTAAACCAGTCCTAAAGTGTAAGTTTAAAACTGGTTTATGGGTTTATTAGTTTATTTTTAAAAAATCGATAAACCTAATACTTATTACAGCTAGTACAACAAAACCTCCTTGATTATATAGCGACATATAACTTTCCCAAGATCACCTTGAGTTTTTGCTTCTTAACATCGGGCACAGAGGCAGATAAATGGATGGAGGCACAAAGGGAAATACAATAATAATCCTAATGCACTACAATTTAAATCCACCTATAAAAAATATGAAATCACTAAGAATTAAGAACAGCATTCAGACATACTGAGAGACATACTGAGAAAAAAATAATATTTTAAATTGTACACCGAAAAATTGTTTATAAGAAATAAATAAATAATTTATTGGTCAACAAGAAAAATAAAATACAAGCGGATCCGATCTTACAAAAGAATGGAGGTGATCAACAAAGCAATGCTTTGAGTAACAAACTCATCACTATTATAAATAAGTAAATTGTAGGATTCCAAAGCGTTACAAATGACATTTATATATATCTACTACACTAGCTGACCCGACAAACGTTGTTTCATAAAAATCGGTCAAGCCGTTTCGGAGGAGTACGGTAACTAACACTGTGACACGTGAATTTTATATATAAGATACTAACTAATATTATAAATCTGAAGAGTTTGTTTGATTGATTATTTGAATACGCTAATCTGAGAAACCGTTGCAGCGCTAGTCCAATTTGAAAATTCTTTCAGTATTGGATAGAACATTAGACATATCATTATTCAATTGGAGCGAAGCAACAGTGAAAAATGTTGGAAAAAAGGCGAAAAATTTCTGAAATCCACGTGTAATAAGTAGTAACTAGTAGTGACTAAAACAATAAAATCTACAAACACAAAATACAGATCGGTCTAATGTAATCCATACACGTTTACTACAGTATCTTCCAAAGATAATGGATTCGCAGAATATCTTCACTTTGTACCACAAATATAACACAAACATTGATCGATGATGCATCGTAATATTTACGACACAAACATCGATCATTGTTTATTATTAATCGTAAATATATTTAATCCAACCCTATTGAATTGCACTTATACTGTTAATGCTATGCGAATCGTGAACAAAAGATTGCTAAGCGAATATTGAATACTTCCCGCCTATTGCCTGCGAAGACTTTTTTCAATTTTGACAATGTAGCTCCAAAGAAGTGCACGTTGTTTTACCTGCAGTAGCTTTGATAGTTAGAAAAATAATACATTGACTTTTAACATTAGGCGAAAATCCCAGCATAATGCAACATAACGTCATATTGTCCCCATTTATCAATATCTAGAGGAGATAGGAGATATTTTCCAGAAAATCTGCCTTCATATACCACTAAACATGTTTGAAGAGGTTTTGGTAAACAAAACATTTAGGCGACCATACTGAGACCAATACTTTCTTCAAAAAGTTCCATTTCACACTGATCTAAACATATAAACAACAAAAAACAATATACAGATTGGCATTATACTTTTATGAACGGCACAAGCGAGGCGGCTATACTTCAACAGTCGATATCGCGTATTTACGACCATCATATATACTGACATAAAGATATGGTACAATAATAAAATCCCCTTATAGCATCAGCGACAAATAATATCAATCATATACAGTGATGGCCTAGTTACATAAACATTTGCTAACCTGAAAGTTGCAGCACAGATTGGTAAACGACATGCAAGGGAATTGTACTTGGGGTTATGATTTTTACGACTTTTACTGGCTAAAAATATCGACTGTTGTGAAATATTGATCTTTGATTTCGTGAACGCTTGAAACAACAGTAACAAAAATATTTAATTAATCTTACGAAAAAATGGCCGACAACGGTAAATATATTATAGGAGTACTTGTAAAATGAATAATGAGTATTATAATAAGACATATAAGAACCTCTTTTCCGAGCTTTAATAACCGAATGAATAAAGCGAAGAACTGCGGAAAAGTAGTCGATTACTAAAGAATAAGAATTGATACAAACAGAAAAAGAACAGGATTCGTAAAGAAAGGACGAAAATCCATACTTACGAAGGTCACAAGAAAAATAAATTAAACGTAACATCGCATACAGTAAAGTAATTTAACGTGAACTGGCAGTCCCGTATCCCTGGAGCTTACCACAGTATCGTCTGTAATAATTCGGTCACGTTTTACATACAACTTGTCGGTTATATATATCGTGTTCTATATCAAAGAACACATGAACACTGCGGTTATTCCCAACACGACAGCGTGACTTGATTCCAATACAATAATTGGTAATGTTGAATTAATTTCATTCGATAATATAACGTAATAAATACATAAAGTTTATCAAAATAATGGGCTGTATTTTAACACATTAGAAAGTATTTGCAAAATCTAAAGAAATACTAAATTTATAATGCAAGCTATTGTAAAACTTAAAGTGATTATACATTTACGTACCAATTGTACAATGAAAATCAAACCAAGTATTCGATTATCCCGAGGCAAGTTACTCTGAACACATTAATAGAACAAAACTTCATAGAATATTTCACTATTGTTTTCAATGTGAGAGAAGCTAATTGTACTCACATAGTTGTAATAGATGCAAAATCTATAAAAATTGAGCTTTGTCCCATAGATATAGCAAAATTCTGAAAATAGCGAAACGAAATAAAACCTGTACTACCATGTACTTGAAAAGTGCAATGAAAATAATGACAAATTATTTTTTAAGATAAACGTCGGCATGAATTTGACTTTGTGTAATGTATTTTTTTTCTGTCCACTGCTGACGGCGGTCTGGCACCGCTTGTATCATGTGGCAACCTGCTACCTTAATGATATCGTCCAAACAACACTTAAATATTTATCTCAGATATACTAAACCTCTATAAGGAATTACGACTTACATTTTAAGAGCTCACGACCTCATGCACAAAAGTCAGTAACAACCGCTACGCTTCAAGACCTGTTATTATTCACAATGTAACAATTCGATAGGCAACCCTAATTCTACAGGATACTGAAACATAAAAAGTGAACATGCCCTTTACCGTGCCATTGACATTGGCAGGTTGGCACCGAGCCAAGGTCAACACCATGGGACCAGGCGAGGTCAATGTCTTACAATTTTCTCAAATAACCTCACATAACAAACAAATTTCAATCTTATTTATAAAGAATTAAGGTTTTCATAGTAATGGTTATTGTCGTAATAAATCCAGTACACATTTAGGTACTTATATAGATCTGCACTAAATGGTCAGACCTCGTATAGTTTTATTATAGTGGTATTGTGTTTTAGTAGTGCCAATATGGAGAAAATAGCTTACTTGTAAACTGGTGAAACTGACGCCAGTGCTTTTATAAGTAAGAACAATGTTTATGTCGAGGTCTATTTATACCAACGTCTATGAATAATAATCAAGGATCATTATTTTTCAACGCTTGCGCGACTCATTATCCAAATACAAGTCTGAATCGATCAAAAATAGTATTCTTTGAGAATAATTAGGATCGATTCCATCTTCTCCAGCCCATTTACGTCCCACTGTTGGGCACGGGCCTCCTCCGCTTTGGGAGGGGTTATGGTCTACTGAGCCGCGCTGACTAGGCGTGTTGGCACGGGGTTTGTTTTCGAGTTTTCCGTCTCTCACAGAAGATGTTATCTGTGTACAATATCCCAATGGGGTGGTGACACTTGTATTCTTAATTCGTCTCCACACGGACGATTCCATCTAGATAGGTTGAACTATACAAATAACTAGCTGTTGCCCGCGACTCCGTTTGCGTAGAATTTAGAAAATATTTCCCGTTTTTGTCAACATTTTTCGATGAGGCGGCGTGATGTTATATGCTTCTAGCCTTTCTCGATAAATGTACTATCAAACACTGAAAGAATTATTCAAATCGGACGTGGGGTTTCTGAGATTAGCGCGTTCAAACAAACAAACAAACTCTTCAGCTTTATAATACTAGTATAGAAGTATAGATATAATTTAAGTAGACTTTACATTTCATTGGATATACAGCGTCCTAGCATGGAGATTATAATTGTTAGATTTTAAATTCAATTTTAGCATAGAATACTAACATTATAAGATATTTGTAAGATATTTGTAACTAACACTATATGGATGTTTTTAATCTGAAATAAAAATTTATTTATTTATTTTAATTTTATTGGAGCTCAGTACGGGCACAATACACAGACAAGGACAGTAACATAATGCTACAATATTAAGTAATATGAATAATGAACAATGCCGCGGAACATTCCAGTATAATTACCACAAAGACACCTTCAGAAGACTGCGCTGATTAAACTGCCGGCACTTACCTGTAACAAAGGACCACAAATTACTTTCATTAATTGTCGACATTTTGCGTCTTCAACACAATTTAAAATAAAGTTAAAACAAATAAATAATTTTAATATTATCTTAAACTCGCGTAACGCCTTTATTCAATATAACATTACTTTTTACGGAAACTACTTTGTTAATTGGGAATTATTTTATGTCTGAAAGAATAAAAATGGTAACAAGAGAAAAAAAGGGTGATTTTTTAAGCGTAGTTTTTTAAAAAATCAAATAAAACACTAAATTTGCATCATACATAATTTTTTTTTGCTTGGTTTTTTCCCATTTATATTTTAAAGATAAATTCATGTAAATGTTGTCCGCGACTCCCTTTCAAGTGTTCCAAGTTTGCGTCACTTTTTCGAGCATTACGCCCACGAATTACGCGTGTTATGTTTTCCCACGAGGCTTCAATCGTGTTCGGCCTGTCTACATAGACTAACGACTTTACATAACCCCACAAGAAATAATCAAGAGGCCTTAAATCATCGCTAAACACAATTTATCGATAAAACAGCGGATTTTTATACATGTGTTCCAAGGTCCATTAACCAAAAATTTGACGTTGTCGTAGGTCATTCGGCATCAAATCTTGAAGAAATTGAATTTTAAGGACCTTCAAATCCAAATCGGCACGTAAAATTTTCCATGTGGTTGAGTAACAGAGGCCCAATTGCTGAGCACGCATTTTGTTAGTACTTAAATTTCTACAATTTGCAATGGTTGCTCGTTTGTAAGTCTTTCATAAAATGGCAGAGCTTACTGAAAACTTTTCACTATCGCACATGACATAACAAACGACGAAATGAAGGACGCCATAACCAATGGCGCTGGCAGTCTGAAAAGCTTAACTCTTAAAAACACCCTATAAATGTATATTATCAACAGATAGCTATAATATTTTATTATTTCCATATTACGAATTGAACGAGAAAGCAAATCTAAACTTTGCAAAAGTTAACAAATCTATATCTTAAGTCGTGATTACAACTATTTTACGACTGTGCCAAGATCTTAATAGCATTTTATTCGTTTATCTAAGTCAGCACGTTTAATGTTCTTTATCTCATTGCTTTCAAACCGTTATCATAAATACGAGCCATATCCTCCTAGAAAGCGAACTGTACTATATATTTTCCTGTTTGCATCTTTACCAAAAAATACCAACATGAAGTAATCCGTAACATTACTCTTTAAACAAATTACTTCGGATTCCTAGTACTAGTTCATAAATAATTAATTTCTTTCAAAACTGCTAAAGGGCCGTGGAGAAACTCTTTGCCAGAAGAGTTTTCAATCAGACCATAGGTAAATATAGAATCCTATTAAGTAACTTATTCAGACCAAGTAGGAGATAAAGAAGTACCAAGAAAGGAGGGCTCCGAACAACTCTGTAACGTGAATCCAAAATTTGAGAAGCATTTGTGGAGGTCATTGGCATCAAATGAACGAGCCGCATAAACACTTTCGTAAATTGCATTATTGATGGAGCACAATGAGCACGTCGAAAAGTTATAATAAAAACTATGTATAATACCCCTTTATCTTATCACTCTTTCTACTTATTTTATTATTTCCTCACAAATTCAGAACACAAAATGAAGTTTACAGTCCCATTTACAACACGGATTAAGGGAACAAAATATGTATAACTACATTATGTTAACAGCACGCCACTAGGAAAGGGGATAACGACCCCTTTACATTGCATTTAATTCAAGAAATATCAAATACAAAACAACATTAAATTATTTTTCTTGCTAGGATCCTCATGACAAACAAAGACGTTTATAAGGAGTCTATGTGTTTATACGCATAACTTGGCAAAGTGTAGCTGTTTAAATATGAAACAATATATCCTAATCTGCAGAAGAGCAAATGATGCTTGAAAAAACCTAGACAAATTTTTGGTCTGACCGACCTACAAGATTTTATTTCTACGTAGCCTTGCTTCTATCTTCTCTAATAATGTATTCTGCCTGGGTATTCTGTAGTACCTAACCGAACAATTGCGTCCTTCAATATGTACAGCATATTGCCACATCAATTTTTACTTAGTTCCTTACATATCTAGGCTTATTATTACACAGTCGTGGTTTAAAACAGAGGTAATATTTCAACAATTTCTCCATTCCATTAAAGTACCGAGAACGGAACTTGTGACTTTAAGAAATGTTGGACTCAAATAGTTAGTACTTTAAATCGCAAGTGGCCTTGCTGCGGCCAAACTTGAGTTAGCTCTTGACACGTAGCACTTGGCTACAAAATAACTAGAACAATCTTACAAGTTTACAGCACTATTACAGATGCAAACCAATTTACTAATCTATTCCAAACAGTTAAAAAACACTCAACAACCTTACACAGGAAATACAAACCTAGTCACTAAGTCCTCATTTCTACCCTAGTGAATGAATGGTGGTGACATTAGTTTTCTTAATTTCTCACATGTTAAAGGTTGCTATTTCTCATTATAGGTACCAAGTAACTATGAAATATTAAACTGTCTTGAAAAAATACGTACAGTAAGGCATGTCTACTTTTTGTATTCATTTATCCCTTGACGAATGAAAATATCATAAAGTAGAATGTAGTTCACAAAAAAACGTTGGAGAGCATAAAAGCTTTCTCCACAGAGTGCTATTGGAATTTCCGATTCTTAATCAGTTCGTTGCAGTCGTTTTTTAAACCCCAAGAGCTTTCGTGATAAATTTTACTTCGTCCTACTTTTTAATAGGATTCTATTATTATTCAATTTTCACTCGACAACTTTGTTGTCTTTCAAGCCTTCAGACTACACCATTAACTGACTTTAAACAAACAGGTTTTTTTATTCTTTGGGCACTAATCAATTTCTACAGTGTTACTATTTAAACCGAAGACTTCCTTTAACATATAAATATCTTGCCAAAGCAATACACAGTCAAAAAGTATACAAAAAATAAGAAGCTGCAAAAAAACCATATTTAGAACGCATGGTCACGTTTAAATTGTATAGTAACATTGAAGGACAAGGTTACTTTCCCTATAATAATTGAAGCAATGTTGTCCAAACATGGGATGAGAGCAGGCGTGTGCCAGAGACAGTTCGTTCTTGACATTAACACCGCTGGCCAAGTTCCAGGGACAGATGCCAACCGCCACAGATGGTAGAAAACCGATATTTGTGTCATTATAATTTGGTAAAAACCTAGAAACATGAATGGCCAGATGAGTTGGTACTCTGTGCACCTGACACTCTTCCGTTGCCAAATAAATATGATATTGCAACAACTTAAAATAATAATACATGGATGAGCTTGTACTAACGTATTCTTATAGGAGCGGAAGTTTGTGTAATATGATTTTGATGTTTCATAAAAGTGTACAGTTTACTAAAAGATTGTCCAATTTTGAAAAAAAAAAGGTGCAGCTTTTGATAAGTAATTTTATGAAAACTGTTGAAACGCTGTTTGAATATTCCTTAACAAAGATACAAGCGAAACTAATAATTCTAACAGTCAAGCTAACTTAATATTATAAACACATATATAAGAAAGCAAAAAAATATAAAATAGAGTAGATCGCATCTGGTAAAGTATGAACATGCGCTCTACAGTCTCTTCCTATTCCACGAGAAGGCGGGAAGATGATGAAGCAAGGTGTATGGCTAACAAAATCAATGTTACAGTCGGAGCGAACTAACAGTTCTATTACCGAGTAACTATTATAAACGAATTAAAAGTCTGTACCGTACACGTCTATCTCATAAAACTAACGTGTCTCGGGCTAACTTTCAATTTTCGAAGTAGAAAATGCAATTATTGTGTTTAAACACCATTTGATTATCCTATCACTTTCTCCGAGATTCAGTACACTCCACATATAGAACTTTAATTCGCTCATTCATAGAATGTTCCATAAATTGCTACAAACTGAATGGAATGTGTGAGATATAGGCCAAACTATAACACAGCAAATTAAAAAGTATCACTAGGATTCTCCACTCTTTTAACGTCCCACATGGGCACGGACCTCCATCCCTTTGGTAGGGATTATGGTCTTCAGTGCGGCGATAACCAGGCGTGTTGTTACAAGGTTAAGCTTCGAGTTTTCCGTCTATCACAGAGGATGTTATCTGTATAAAATATCTCTTAGCGAGCTTATACAGCACCCTGGGAGGGAAATGAAGTTGTGTGTGACTTGTATTTTTTATATTTAAAAAGGTATAATGATGTGGTATGGTATTTGATTTGATATTATGTTTGGCACAAGACCGCGCGTTGTGGCTTTCTATAGGGGAGACCTGCATCCAACAGTGGGTGGATTGAGAAAGGCGGATGGATGGATATTATGTCCGTAACATGATAATACCATTAGCATAGCTAAGCAAAAAACTTAGATTGGGACCAGAAGACAGTTTGTCAAATTTCTATAAAATTATTTGCTACAAAGGTGTTAACAACCTTTATATTACTATTGAATGTCATGGCCGAATACTGTCACGATTTATGTAGTGTTTTAAGTAATTGCATGCTGAGCTTTTAATAGCTTCACACGCAATAGTTTATATAGTCAATAAGAACATTACTAAAACCCTAATTAAGGTGATTTACTAACTGTTAGCCGAAGCCACAACACTTACTTTTTATCCGTTTGAAAAAATAAAACATATTCTCATTTATTTAAATCATATTATTAAAAGTTTTTTAGCATATAAAAAGATTATTTCAACTACATACATCTATGAATGAAAGTAACTGGAATTTTATTTAATTGCACTGTAACCTGATCAATGTGAGTGCACGTATGCATTTTAATTAACAGAAAAACTTCGTAACAGCGACGCGATGTGTACATTTCATTTTCTTTTTATTTGTATACTCGGATGAAGCAAACATATAGCATTTTCATAAACTTCGATAAATACACCATACGTTAAGTAAAGTAGAATTGAATAAGGCTGAGCGTTCAGAAATAATACATTTATCGCCAAACACTACCTGATCCAAAACCTTCTCCCCTTCAACCTCTGATCTATGTCGTCCCTTGAATAATGAACAACCCAGATTAATGGTACGAGCCCTACAACACGAAAGTACGCCAAGAATTCAACGATTGAAAATATTATCCAAGTTTATATATAAAAGCAGATTTATCGCTGAAGAAAAGATAAATTAGCGGCTTTAAAACACATAAAACTGCTTGTTCGTGGATGTTAAACTTTGTAGATTTTTAGATTAATGTCAAAAAAAGTTAATTAGGACCCCGACAAATTGCCATTCAACTTTTATAACTGTTTTATATTAAATACAGCAGGTAATGTCTATAATATTGGATTTAAGCAAGAGACTCCATTACGAATGTGAGACACTACCATGCATGTATTTTAGTACCAGCTACATTGTAAGAATATCAGAAATTATTATACTAACTGAATGCATATAAAAACTCGAAATATTATGGAGAGAAAAAGAAATATAAAACTATGTATCTATATGTAAACTCCGCGGAATATTTACTATCACTTGTGAGCGACCTCGTCCGTGATATTCATTTTCACTGTATAATTTTCTTTTTATGTATTGTGTTCGTAATATAACGTGAAACCTTGACCGAATAAAGATCATACCCTAATAAAATTTAATTCATAATCTATAGCATTTTTCTCCAAATAAAAGGATTTTTGTAATAGCAAGAGCCGGCAAATGACTGCACTCTTTCTCTCGATTTCTCTACGATCTCTGTTACCGATTTAGGAGTTTCTAGCCTTAAAAACGTAAAGGCATAAAAATATGTCAAACTAAGAAAATTTTTCCCGTATTTGCAACATTTTTCACTGATGCTTCGCTCCCGTTGCTCGCAGTGTGGTGTTATATAGCCTTCCTAGATAAATGTACTATCCAACACTGAAATAATTTTTCAAATCGAACAAGTGGTTCCTGAGATTAAAGCGTTCAAACAAACAAACTCTTATGCTTTATAATATCAGTATAGATAATATGGGAGCCCATTTATGGGTTCCTAATTCCCGATTATAACGGTACCATGATGACACAAAGATTATGTTTAAGATACCACACAAGCATTATTATCTCAGTATGAGACCTTTAAGTTCACATACCCATAAACTAAAGACACCACTTCAAAACGCAATCAATCATGTCGTGCAACCTTACTATTTTATTGTCCTTCATCGTAACATTGTTTTCCTTTCCCAAATCCATGTAATATGTATGTTATCTCGAGGGGTATAAAAACGCAAGTAATGATATGCTTCTGATATTCTTCCCACAGGGTCACAGAAGCTTACAGGCCTTGGAATGTTAACCTTGTAATGTTCAAACACACTAATAAACGTAATAAACTAATATCATAAATTACATTACTCTTATTTTTGCCACTTGTACTGAAACTTCTAGTTTCGGTAGTAGAATATATTCGAATGAAACTTTTTTAATAAATATTCACGAACGTTATTAAAATTAATGCTTTATGGAAGCAGATAATGAATAAAATTTACATTATATTTAATGTCTAGCTATCACCGTTCACGATATAAAACGTGGTTACAGACGAAAGGACAGCAAAGTTTCAATAATAGGGTTTTAACTTACATCTAAGTAACATCTACGAGAGACGGAAGACTAGAAACTAAACTTTAGTAAGTAGAACACACAGTCAACGTGATATTGTAGATCAAAATCATTGTTAATTTGAAGGAGTACCGAACGTTTTTAATCGAATAAACAACATCTACATTACCGATACGGATACTCAAATGACCCAATAAATAAAATGAACCAAATCCGAAAGGCGTGGTCTTTTGTAAAATTTCTTAAGAATATACATTTATATTCATAAGGCACATCTTTATAAAAGTCTCAATAAGCTCGATTTCAAAAAAACGATATGTAGATAATTTCATATATGTAATGTCTGTTTCCTCGTAGCGCGGTGTTTATTTCGTTATTTTTATTTCATATGGTGATGGATAAACAATATAATAATATCATCATAATCATCAACCTATTTTCTTCCACATGTGAAAGAGCAGACAGGTATAATGTAAGTATATACATTTATAATAAGTATATACATATACATTTATTATGATGGCCAGCACCTTGAAAATAAACCCTATACCAACACGCATGGCCAGCACTTTGTAGTTGACCAACGTGCCCAACAGTGGGACGTTAACGGGCTGGAGAGAAAGAGAAGTATAAAAGGTCAGTGCCCTATAATAACAAGTTTATGACTGACAATGTATAGAAATAAATAATCGTGTTATCTTCGAGTTATGTTTAGTTGTATTATAAGTTTTCAACCAGTAAATGTAGTCTTTGTACACATAACAATTACTTGCGAATACACAATATTACTTTGAATACATTTGAACAATTAAAAGTAACGCTCAACAAATATTTGAACAATATATGTTTGGTGTCAGTGCGGGGATTTTTCAAGTTATGGCGTTTAATTTGATTGCGGAAATGATTTCCGGATGCTAATTTTTTTTATTTAAGTGTAATTTTTACCAATGCCATTTTAGCTTGATAATGTTATTTTAAACAAATCAAGTCAAATTGCAAGGAGCCGCTGGATGCAGATAACGCAGGAGCGCGCCCTATGGCGTTCTAAGGGGAGTCCTTATATACAGCAAGGAACGGAGAAAGCCTGACGGATGGATGGCATGTTACTTACCGAGAATATTCGTCACTCAAATATCTCAAAGCCAAATCATAAAAAATTTTTCGTTTTGCAGTATGACATTAGGTTTATGTAACAAATCATAAAATATCTGCTTTTCTGGACCGCTTTGCTTTAGTTGCAAATTTTCCATCTCACGCAAAATGTTTTCTGATTACATTTTTAGTTAGCTAATTTTAAAAACATTTTAGTGAGGGAACGAGGTGGTTATCAAACGGACCAAACATAATAAATACAAAACAATATTATCTAACTACAAATGCCTCGTACATTGAACACAACATTGAACAGGAATATTCATTAGTACAATACATATTCGGTACACAAATACAATACAATATTATCGTATAACGCAATCAACACTATGTAACTAAACATAAGGACTATTTATGTGGAAATTCAACAAGGGATTAAAGTTTCTACTGCTCTGAGGTCACGCACAGGTTTATACAATACAATAGTAGTTTATTTACTAACAGGATCTAGAGTACAGGATGCGCCATTTATACGAGCTTTTGTTTCATAACGGTTTCCGTAAACGAGTGTGTCTCAGCCCAAGAGTAGAGTGTACAAGAGCTATTATTGGTTCGGCGAACTTAAAACTTGGCAAATACGAACAACATATTGTAATGTTGACCCCAACTAGACAGAGCGGCGATTTGATGAAGGGAAGTACCTGTACGCGGGCAGCATAGAAATGCCCGTTCGTGGTGTTCTTTGGGACGAAAATAAACTGATGCAAAATGAGAACTAAACTGTGAAAATGTATCAATATAATACATTTTAAATTAGTAACGGGTAAAAGACAGTTGAATGCCTGTATATCACTATTTAAACAACTTGTTTAAGATACTTTAGTACGTGTATTCACAAACTACTTACATATCATTCTGAGCGCAAGCTTAAAAAAACCTAATTGCACACACTAACGACCAATAAAAGATTAAGATAAAAGCCATTTTGTCTAAGTTATCGTTCAAAAGTCACATCTAAGTAACATAACAGTTTAATCAACTAAAATAAAAGCAAACTTTATGTCTCAGCAAAAGTTTCATTTAAGTATAATAATGTCATATATCGGACTAGGTTATAAATAGCTTAGATTGACACACGTATTTGCTTCTATTATTCAAAGTATCAAAACGTTATCTATGAAGACGTTTCAAAAGAGCTTGTAAAACATGCCAACTTGAAATAAAAATTTTTGACTTTGACTTTGAAGACTGTATATGCACGTTTAACTATACATATAACAAACCTAAAGCCTTATACGTAACACATGAAATAAAATAAAACGTAAGTGTTAATAATACGTTCCATAGTCAATACTATGGAACGTATTATTAACACTTGCCAATACAATTTTCTTAGTCAAAATATGTAGTTATACAAATACACAAAATATACGTATCAGCCTGTACATGCTGAAACTGAACAATAATCTAAAGCGCAGCCAGTGCTTAGCAGTGTTTGTGTGATTTTTGGACTAATATTAAAGACCATTTAAACCTCAATGCAAGCCTAGATACGAAAGTTCAGATCCAACGTACTTTTCTATTGATTTTTCAAATCCATCGGCCTCTAAACATAGGAGCTCTCAAAGTGCTGCAAACGAGAGAATGCGACGAAAGCAATGCATACATTCCGACAAACTATACTTACATAAGAAATAATGGAAATCGTGTCTTTTCAGTTTGAACTCTTAAAATAGTTCATGGCGTCCGACCTTGAACTATTTTAGGGTTTCGGACAAAATGGAAAACCTTATAGGAATTAATTACCTCGTTCTCCGTCCGTCTGTCGAACTTGTTTTACTCAACAACGGCTGCAGGTATCAAGATAAAATTCATAACCTCTAATAACTGCTGCTAATAATTACGCTAGGGAATGAAAACCTACAATAACCAGAGGTCGACGTGATGTAATGTATTGAAACGGGTAACAAAAAGTATGAAATAAGCGGCAAGTACTATTTGACGTACGCATACATAATACTATGTATTTGTATTATGACAAATGCTCCATAAAATATATTAAACTTTAGAAGTTTGTTTTGGGAAGTGTACAATTAATTAAATTCGATCGTGGAGTTAAGAAATTGTAATTAAAGTAATTACTTAATTACAGTTATTACACGTACAAGAACTATAGCAAATTTTAACAACATTTTCGTTGTTATGAAATTAGAAATTTGCATGAAAAAATAGTCCAATGCACTACAGGAAATTAAAAATAAGGTTAACCATTTTAAATCATATACCTGAACAATAGGTTATCTTTATCGGAAGCAAAACGGGATTTCCCATATGTCTGAAAATGATCTAACAATCGTCCTATCCGATTTATATAAGCTATAAGCACATAAGCTTGCCTTGGGACCAGAGGATGTTGTGTGAAATGTGGATGAATATTTATTTTGTTTCATATATGTATTAAAAAAAACCTATGCTTACAAGCTCATCTAAAATAGCAATACTAAGCTACAACTGAACAAATGAAATTTCATGTACCAATACCGGCGTCTAAAAATAAAATTACGCTTTGTATGCCCTTGGAAAGAGTCCAAGGTTACTTAAGGATTAATCCGAGGTCTACTCATTATGTAATACAACTCAGTTTAATTCCCTCTGCCTTTACGTTATTTTTATTTATTCAGCAACGGAGTCTTTTGTCCGACTATAAAACAAGATAAACCATTTAGATGATCAGTGATCAAGAGAATACTATAACACTAGCTGTTGCTTGCAACTACGTACGCGTGGAATGTAGAAAAAATTGGTCAAGTGCGAGTCGGACTCGCGCACGAAGGGTTCCGTACCATTATCTATGCAACATAAGGCAACGTTATTAGTATCGAGCAAGAAACGGTAAAAAAATCATGTTTGTTGTATGGGAGCCCCCTTAAATATTTATTTTATTTTATTTTTAGTATTCGTTGTTATAGCGGCAATAGAAATACATCATCTGTGAAAATTTCAACTGTCTAGCTATCACCGTTCTTGAGATACAGCCTGGTGACAGACGGACGGACGGACGGACGGACGGACGGACAGCGAAGTCTCAGTAATAGGGTCCCGTTTTTACCCTTTGGGTACGGAACCCTAAAAATAACAAACTATACAAAAATGCTATACTCTTTAACCTCTCTATCTATTAAAAAAAAACCGCATCAAAATCCGTTGCGTACTTTTGAAGATATAACCTCACATAGGGACATACATACAAAAATAACGACTTTGTTTCATAATAAGTAAAGATTTATTTAAAACTACTTGAAAATGGAAAATTTAGATTACCTAAATGTATGAGACCATACATTCTGAACGAATGCACCAAATCAGATCATTTCGTATAAAAAAATTAAGCTTTTTTAACTAAAAATATGGTAGAACGAAGTTTACTAGGTCAGCTAGCTAAATATTAAATCTCTTAAAATCGATTCCTAAACTATTCAATACCCGTGTGCGTGTGGAGTTTGTAGTAGAAACTTTTTCATCTACAATAATTTACATACTAGATAGCCTTGTGGCGAACATATTTAATAGCCATTTGGAGCAGGGGCAGTAGTCATCCTATCGTCTAGGAAAATGACACTATAAAAAAAAAACCCAGGTAACTGTACTACATCTAGGTGTATTCTCATTCACTATAACTATACAAAACAAAAAAAAACAGCATTACAAAAGGTAGAGTACAAGTTAAACGCTCATTTTAAGACTTGATGACGCTGTATACATTATCTAACAAAAACACTACTATTAACTATACAAAAACCATGATAAAATAACAAAAACGTATTGCGGCTAGAACACTTATTAAACCACGTTACGCTTGAAGTTTCTTCGTTTATAATCACAAAGTTTAACAGTATAAGCCACGCGCATTATATTCAGCTTACATAAAACTAAGTCTATTTTAATTAGTCCCGTAGAGGACGCGCTGTTGTATCCTACTCACGTTAAATATACTAATCTTTGCTCATGGCTTCGTACGAGTAGTATTAGGAATCGGTACATGCGATTTTATCGCATCAAGAAGTAGCCTATGAGGCTCTACACTAGTTAAACACCGAGTTGCAGTTGTGATTTATCCATTTAATTCTAAACTCAGCACTAATAAGAACAACACATAAAAAGCTTTAAACACATTCATTTGAACTAACTTTAGTACCGAACAACGTAAAACAAAGTATTACAACGTCAAATATTATGTTATTGAAATATTTAACAATAAAATAACAAACAAAAGAAATGAAAAGGGTAAACTGAAATAGTACAACATTACGCCACGAATGCCCAAAAGTTCGAACAGACCGAAAAAGCAATACAAAGTTAGGACATCATTTAATATTGAAAATATTTCAACAAAGTATTATCAACAAAACGGGAAGCGAATAACAATATACGCATATATACCTACTGAAAACTATGTGAAATAATACGTTTGGAATACACGTTTGTGTCATAGAGAATAAAACCATGACCTTTGCCACTGGTGTTAGTCCATTAATGCCTACGAAGACCTCGAATTTTGTGTTTGGAAGCCGGCGACAGCACCGACGGACGTTAGTTGCGTGCAGAGCGCTGACGCGATCATACGTATACGACAGTTGTCTCTCTAACAGAAAATACCAACATTACGAAAAAGTTACATAGTGTAAAAACAGCGTGTTCAAGTGTTGTTATATTATGTAGGAATGTGATGTTCGAAACATGCCTCTTTACTAGACGCACATCTCAATGACATCGTCAGTTTTGAGGTAAATATTGATGATAGCAGATACTCTAGCACTAGCCTCCAACGTCCGGTGCCAGATAAGTATTTGCTATATTTTCCGAAAAGCAACTATTCCGTGTTTTCGCAATTTCATACATATTTCTAACCATTCAGTGCAATTATATCAGTCAAGAAGATCATTTCTTCAAACAATTAGTCATAAAACAATTTTTTTACAATATACTCAAATAAATTTGCTTTAAAATGCAATTAATTTCATTGCTCAAAGGTACTCCTAGTTGGTTCCCACCTCAGTTATATAAAATGTACTAACAGCTAATAATTCCAACGGTCGTACCGGTTCATGCTTTCATAAACCGAAAGTTATGAATTTAAGGCATTCTATATTTTAACGTTGAAATTCCAGACAGCCTTACGTAAGCTTTCGACGAATTCCCCACCCCTACTTATGTAACTGCCCGATTTGGATGGAATTTTTATCTTTTTGGGTACAACTTTAGGGAAAATGGAAAGTGTTATTTAAGTTCGACCTTTTTCTCGCACTCGATCGTAATCTACAGGGACTGTAGTTCAATTCCGCTAGCATTACATTTAGTGTTATTTAGTTAAGTTCCCTCCTACTAACTTTGTTCGCGTTTAGGCCTTTGTTTCTTTAAGCTCATCCGGTATTGAGCTAGTTATGAATAGGCTGGTCTAAATCCATTAAATAGGTCGCTGCAACCTTGCTGCGGTTGCTATTATTGAAAAGCGAGGCTCCGTATTATTATCGTTGGAGTATTTAAGCCGTACATTCGATGCACGTTAACTAATGGAACTAATGGAATCGTATTGCGCCCTTGATCATCTATCTCCGTAGAATAATCAATGAGGAATGCACGAGAGCTTTATCTGTCTCGATACGCCAAAAATGTATCAGTGAGTTAAATAAAGAACAACAATCAAATTATAACCGATAGACAATAAACATCTCATTCATGGATTCACGGTACAAGCAACTAGAACCCACGGTAAATTTAATTAAAATCAATAGCTACAAAGTCCAAGATACGCTGTAGAATTACATTCTAAGAACTATAATGTACGCAAGTGTCGTTTTAATAAGTGATTCATACAAATACTTAGCCGGTTCCTATATTTTACCTAGAATCATTTTTGCCAAAGCGAGTAATATTCCCCATCAAGCTTACGACAAACAGGCACATTTTTAGGGAAGTACCACGGGAATCATGTCACACTACGTTTGGTGGAATATTACCGTTTGTAGCGAACTGTTTGTATTTCAATATAAGAATAATTTATAATAACGAAGTCGTAAAAAGGTAATCCCTGAACATTTTACACTTATATCAATTACTCGTAGTTTACGAGCCACTCTCAGTATTTATTTAAATAGAATACTAAATAATCAAATATAGATGGTGCTATAAAAATTTAATACTCGAATTTGGTCGTTCAAATACAGTTTTAATCTGAACATTTTGTCACCAAATTGACTAAAAAAGATATAAATTTAGAGCAGTTAGAATATGACGCAAAAATGCTAAAACGTCAACGGAAACTCGATGGTCGATAAGAAGCTACGAATTATCTATTCCATTACGTCGGATAGCCTATATCAATATTACCCTAGGGATAGCTTTCAGCAAAATGACCTCCCATAATTCTATATACATACTAAAGCCAATACTTTGACCGCAATCATATTACGCTTAGTCATAAATATATACCTTAGGTGCATTATCGGTTTATTGATGTTTTATAACTGGAATAACTTCACCAAAGGCAATAAATAGTGATCAATTTCTCTTAAGGCCGGTGTAAATGTTTTATCTCGCCGGGCGCGCGAAATATTTTCTTCTAATACGCAAGTTATTGTAACATAAATCTTCATAAAAAGCTACAATTTCGGTAATTCATAATGGGGAAAAATATTATAACGCAAATGTCTGCACCTTAAAACTGACAACAAAAATATTTCCTTGAACTTCGATGCTGTGTATATCAGGAATACATTACTTATTAACTGATTTTGTCCGTGGGTTTCTTTGCATTGTTGACTGAATTAGACTGTTTTGCTAGATGAATACCATCTAAATTTATAACCCTATGGAGAGCGAAAAGATTAAAAACACGGTAACTAAATATGTAGGAAAAGACCTTCCATCATTAGGTAATTTTCCAGTAATTTTTCCATCTCTCGCAATAAATATTGTTTTCTATGCGAGATGTACTCGTAGTCGTTTTCCTTTTTTGCATGTTTTACGATATGTATGCAAATATCATGACAATCGGTTGAGTAAAACGTGAAGGTATAACGAACAAGGAAACATATTATTTGAAATGAATTTATTTTCCTACGATTTTCTTAATTTATTGTTACTTAATATTATAAATACGAAAGTCTTTGAGGTTATATCAATGTTCCCACCAATTACCAAAAAAAATATTACAGACATGTAAATCGTGGCGACGCGACGTATAAAAGCTGCAGGAACAAATGCCATGAACGCATGTGATAACAGCTCGTTAGCTGGTAGTAAAATAAATCATCTAGAAAAAACAAGACTACCTAGATTGATAAAAAAAAGATATAGAGATAAATAGGAATTGATTTTATAATAGGAAATAGGCAATATCGAACGAGTGAGCTTCAAAACCCATTATCCATCAAATCAAGTCAGTCAACGCGGCACTAGATTGAATGCGAGTTATTAATTAATTTCTGGACCAATTTATCACTACAGATTTTTTAAGTGTTAAACTTTGTCTATATCTTTGCATAACATCAATTTAACTCTATCTTAAGCTTATGTTATACTTTTGGGTGAATCATTTAGTAACTAACAACAACCTGTAATAAATTATTTTGCACCATTTAATAGACAAAGCTATCGTATTATATAGTTATATGAGCCGAAGTTATGAACAACAAGCTTATTATACACAAATGGTACACATGCCATAACTCATGATAAAAGCTAGCTAAGGAAATACTATTGAATAGATAATAACATTGATAATACATTAATATAGATAACGACATCATAATGATAACACTATGTGCACCACTATGTAAGTACAACAAGTACATACACTGTTCATAATATCATAATTTACAACTACATTCTAATTTTTTCAAGTGCCACTATTTACAATACATCGAGTTATTTCTATATCACTGTGCTATAACAAACGAACGATGATTGATTAAAAATACTTGTCGTAGTATGTTTTCCTAGATGCTAAGAGTTGGCTTAGGGAATATATTAATAAATAACGTCCTCTATCTTCTTCACCAGCCCATTTACGTCCCAATGTTGGGCACGGGCCTCCTCCACTTTGGGAGGGATTATGGTCTACTGTGCCGCGCTGACCAGGCGTGTTGGCACAGGGTTTATTTTCGAGTTTTCCGTCTCTCACAGAAGATGTCATCTGTGTGCAATATCATTTAGCTGACTTTTACAGCACCCTTGGGAGGAGATGGGGTGGTGACACTTGTATTCTTAATCCGTCACCACACGGAGAACGTCTTCTATGTTAGACATAAAACATGAAACTAAACCCTATAACTAAACACGTGCAAACGTGGTATACCTAGTAAACACAAGTAGAATTTTTTTTTTGCATAATTATGAAATAAATCTCCATTAAGTTAAATAGATAACTCACTTTTAATTAATACAAATAAACGAACACTGCTTTGTTTGTTTGTTTGTTGGTTAAACCTGAGTAATTATTACTACTTTAAGTATGATTCTCAACTGTTACGACACATATCAATAAGAGTTTATATTGGATCAATTAAACGGCCATTTCGTAAAATTTATACAAAACGAAAAGATAACATAATTACGTACGCTACAAAGTAATCAATATTATTGTATCAAAACTAATAACAAATAAACAAAACCGAAACATTTATAATGAAAAAGAAAATTACAAAACGTTTACAAAGTGATCACAGATTGGAACAAACTCCCTGAAAGTGTGATTAAGGCACCTACTTTGAACTGTTTCAAGAATAGACTAGACAAATTCTTTAAATCTTCGTGATACACACGCATCAGCATAAAGCTGCTAGTGTGATTGCAATATAATAATAATAATAATAAAGGACGGAATAGAAAGCAAACAATTTAAAAATATTAACAGTGAACCATCGACACAGAGGGAACAGGGAACAGGTACATGAAAATCATAACAACCGATATGGAAATTTCATACAAAGAATAACAGGGTATACTAAATAAACGTATGCCAGACAAACACTTTCAACAATCATGAAATTAATTGGGTTTCATCACGTGAAACGTGTTTCTGTAAGGATTTCGCTCCAATGTAAAGTATCCGTTGTTAAAGACTATGGTTTAAGAAATAGTTTGAAATCATTTTGGATCCCATCATCACAAGGCAAATGATAATATGAACATGGACTCAGCATAAATAAGTTGACAAAAAAAATTATCTTTCCGTAATCCGTAAGTTATCTGTACACAAAATATTATTTCATCCAGAGTTGGATAACAAATTCCGTCATTGGACAATCTTGAAATACAAAATGAGTCCAAAGAATTCACTTTGAAAATAACTATGTATATGATATTTTCAGCACAAGTTTACATTAGCACACCAAACACGCCATTCGTAATAGAACTCTAGACAAAGAACAAGAAACAATGAACGTGATGAATAAAATATTACCTACACCTTTGAGTTGCCAGCCTCGTGTAGCCAGGAAAATAATTGTCAGACTACAAAAATTAAATAGCAAAATAAGAATCTTATTTTGAGTGAGGTAAAGGCGCAAACTATCAGAACTATCAGTGCCATTTGACGCATGTGGCCAACTTCAATAAAGCCAAGCGATACAATAAGGCTGTTTATACGCAGACATACCTATTCCATTTCGTTCAAATATATTTACATCGCTAGCTTTAAATGTGTGTTTTAATGTAATATTTAAACTCAACTTTAAAACTTAATGTAAACCAAATTAAGGGTAAAATTGACTTTTCTCAGTTTCGGCGACAATCATAAGTCACAAATATTCAGCCATGTATAATTTAATTCAGCCTATTAAGGCAGTAGAAAATCTAATACCCTCTAATTTTAGATAAATGAGAAACAATTTGGTAACCGAGATAAGTTGATACCCCAAAAACCTATGTAGAACAAAAGCTATAAAGCAAACTATTATTAGAGTTAATATTACAAAAAGCTTTTATTATAAGAGTGTCTAGTTTTCACTTTCAGAATATTATATATATCGACCGGCACACCCGCCGCAAACAATATCACTTTTACTTCTGTAATAAAGATGGGGTTGGATTCCGAAGGGTTTCTACAAATCAGCTACAACTAGCCTCGGATCATAAAGTTTTACGTTTCTAAAGAGAAAATATGTTTAGACTACATTCTAGTCATTAAAGTGGGATAAACATTTTATCAAAGCAAAAATTGTATTGTTATGTTTTGTACAACATATTACTTGTAGTTGTTTGGGGAGCTAAATTTTAGGCAAATAAAAAATTGAGATACATCCAAAGTTAAGTTGCAATCTAATAAAACTAACATTTCATCCATTCATGCAATATTCAGCCTTTCTCCTTCCACTACTGACTCTATCCAATGGATACTGAGTACATATTTGTCAGTCAAATATTATTGAATGGTAGGTAGGTAGTCATAACACTCGAGGCGTGGAGTGGCTTATTACTAAAACATGGCGGTTCATCGATCAATTATTTTGATACACATACAAGGTGTTTCTATTCAACACTTTACGATCAAATTACACAAAACAACTGAAAGCAAAACTTTTGTGAAATTGTAGCGCCATTAACTAAGTAATATATATATATTGTATGAAATCATGTCTCAGGAGACGTCAAAGCAATATCGTAAAAGCTTCAGAGAGAAAAACGAAGAACTGTGCCAATATTAAATTACTTCAATCACAGTCTTAGAAATAGAATTCAGTTGTATTTGACACCAGAACAAATTGTCACAACACTCAACAACAAACGAACTCAAACACTTTTACGAGAAAAAATAAAAGACAAATACAGAAATAATTTTAAAATTTAATTACTTACAAAACATAGTCTCGACCGCTTATTATGAATCCATATTGCTTATATTGACTTTTAAGTGCTACAAATATAAGGCAATAAAATTTCTAAAAATAATAAAAGAACATTTAACCTTCATATTACTCACGCGAATCATTGAAGATAATCAGGTTCGCGAATCACAAAGACACAAAATGTAATACCTACCTTAAAATCAACAACAAAGCGGCTTTCATTGAACCAATTACATAAGCCAGCTTCCCAACAGACGTGTGAAATCTAGTTGTCTCAGATCATAAGATAAACCGCGAGGCAATTAAGATCGAGGTCCATTGAGCGCTGCTGATGCGAACAAATTAGCTTTATTAAACCGCTATTCATTCGGCTGGCAAATTGATTTATTCCCTGGTTACCATTTTAGCTACAATCAAATTATTTCCTAAAATACGAAAATATGATCTTCCTGAATGACTGTGACCTTAATCTAGATTTGGAAAGTCAATATAAAAATTTACTATGTAATTTATGCGACAACACGTGGAAAACTAATCTTGAGGCAAAGTTTGCAATAAACCTTGACAATCAAAGATGGCAAGGTTTATAAGAAACGCCCTTCCTGTGTTTTCTTTCGACAAACAACTATAGAGCTAGCTACGTGACATGGAAAGCACGCTTCAATGCACCCACGATCAGAGAAGGATGAAACACTAATAGATAATAACACCTCACGTTCTGCGGACGTCTCTCCCATGTCGACACTTTAAGCTCGAGACAGTTTTTTCACCCCTCCGAAACAAAGACACGACCAAAATTATTAATAGTTAAACTACGATAATATGTTAACAGCATCATAACAATAATCTTATCTGACAGCTTTTGGCAATGTGACGATTATGTCAACAAAATAATAAAGCTACGCAGATACCGTGACTTCACCCCTAAAAGCAGTGTTGGAAATGCAAATTAGAATTCTTAAAATATAAACGGTCATATTGTATCGAAACATTTGATCTAGGACGAAGGTGTCGGAGCATCGACCTTGTAACTCCACCAACGCACGCCCGATATGACCGATAGCTCGTGGTAACACCATCAAATACATGAGAAACCATAAACCAACCCAGTTATCATCAAATATAACGATGTCGTTAAACGTTACTTGCTGAACAAATGTATTTTGCCAAAGGCAATTTGCTTGGAAAAACATCATTTTTATAACACCTTTTATATTAAGACGAAAATAAAAGTTCTTTTAAAAGGGATGCCTTGTTAAATCGAAACACGATAAAAGTCCATTTTAAATTTTACATCATCACACTAAAAAATCGCCATCTTTTTGTTTTCTGGCAACCACAATTTTGGAGAGAACAAGAAACGTTACCGTCTCTTTAGATCCTGCTACCGTTTATATCATTCATGAGATTTATATTAATGGATTAATTTGGATATTTCTGATAAATTCTTAGAGTAAATATAAAGACTAACACCATGTTATTGACTACGTGGATTTATCGATACACAAATAACTCATATCCCAGATAATGTCGATGGAACTGATACTGATCCGATCCTTAGACACTCTTCTGTATTACACTAATTGGAATCAGTCCCTAACCAAAATATTAATAAAGTTAGTAACGAGCGACGTTCGTTTAACAGATGTTATTAGGTCAGTGACTTTTTGGTATCACGGTAATTCAACTAAGTCCGGCAAAACTACACGAACATAACATGATGGACAACCAGAATTCACTATGTTTACACATACCGTGTGGGTGTCCCAAGTTGTAGCTACTTTCGTAATTCCAAACGGTTGTTTACTCAACAGTGTAGTAATGATTGTGATGTTTTTGTTTTGACATCATCTTGATATTTGTTTGTACACGTAGCATTTGTATTTCGTATAGACATTAGGCTATATTAGTATAGTTTTAAAGATTTTAATTTTATGAAGTCTTATTTTTTTGCCTAAGGATTACAAAGTTCGCACAATAAATTGTGAAAATAAAAGGAAAACCTAAACAATTATTAAAAGTATTAATTAAGACTTGAAATGTATACTTTAACATTATCTTGGCTCAGTTCACCAACTTTTCATCATATATCAAAACTGCTAACCAAGTAATGAGTTCATGCAGCGAGAGAAGCCATCCTGTTAAACATTCCATGTAATTCTTGGATATTATGTGATAAAGTTTGCAAATAGTAGATGAAACTCGCGAACGTAAATTAGTGTTATTCGAGATGAGCGATCCTCTAATGAAACGGACATTTTCATATCTTAAAAAGTTATTTAAACTTGAACAATGTCTGGAGCAAGATTCGTAGTTTTCATCTGATTTTGATATTAGATTAAAAATAACTAATTAATCTATTCTGGCATGTAATCATAGAATAGTTTAACTTTATTTAAAAGGCTGTAATATTCCCTAAAAATAATTAAATTCCGACTATTACATACTTATATTTATTATTTTATTATTGTTTCATAAGCATTTTGTTGAGTTCATTTTAATCAAAGAGCATTTGCAAATATGTCTGTGTGGAAATCGGATCGAATCGAAAGACACTAAGATAGCAGTTAAGTACTTTAACCCACTGTACCAATACTTGGTACTGGTCTACTAATGTTTTTTGATAGATTAGATATTAAATTATCAGTAATTACAAAAAAATCTAAAAAAGCAATGTAATGACTTAATATAGTTTAAAACACGCAATATTTGCGACACCCACTTCCTATTTCGTGGTAAATACTAGTAAACAAACAAACATACACACATTATGTAAATGCGTATAATAACATACATATTTAAATACGTATTGACACTTCCATTTATAAGCACGAAGTTGTCCTTGTAATTTTGATTTCATTATTAATAATCGGGTATAGGTATCGGCACGAATCTTGAGCGCTTGTCTTTGCCTGCGCAGAAGTAAATTATTGGGTCTATTTGGATATATGAGCTGAAGCGCGGGAGCGGTTGAATCAAATTATCGTATGTGATTGGCCTGCTGCGCGTCGCGTCATATCTGCCACTCGTGATTCGTTCTCTGTGCTAGATGCACTTTCCGTACGACTACGAGTACACTTCAAGACAATTATATTGATACATACAAATTTTTGAACTGAAGCTTTTAAAATTTAAATTTTTATATTTGTTTGTTTTTATCGACGGGCCTCGTGGCGTAGCTGCTATGTAGCCGACTTACGATCGCGAGGTCACGGGTTCGATTCCCGCATAGGACAATTATTTGTGTGATGAACACAGATATTTGTACTGCGTCTGGGTGTTTTCTATCTATTATAAGTATATAATTACAAAATAAAAGTAGTATATGTATTATATCCGTAATCTGGTATCCATATCACAAGTATTGGAACTTAGTATTGTAGTAGTATTGGAGCTTAGTTTGGAACCAGCGGACGTTTTGTGAAATGTCCGTAAATATTTATTTACTCTTAATTAGAAACAATTATCATCCCTAAAATGATATAAATAATAGACAATAATACAAGTATTTTAATTTAATTTAATTAGCGCTTACCATCAGGTGGAATGCAGTCAAGCATCAACATGTATTATGTAACAAAAAAATTCAGAATATAATTGTATTAAAGTAAATCATCTCCATTTTTTTGCAAGGAAGTATACGATGCGCAAAGCGATCCCCACTCTACCACCGAGCGCTTAAGATTCGTGCCGGGACCTATAACTCTAAATCGATTATATTACATAGTTGCAAGTTTTAGATTCAAATCAATCGGTCAATCAACCTTTATAGGAAGTAGTTATCTTGAAGATGCTATTAATTTCATACCTAATATCGATTCATGTGTTAAAATAAAAAAAATATCTTGTGAACTTATTCAATAAAAAACTAGTAAGTTTCCTTTTTAGTTGTATAAACAATTAAGATTCTATTTAGTTATTATCTATCAGCTTTTTTAATCCACTGTTTGAAAATAGGCCACCCGCAAAGCAATTCATATTTTCTAACATTTCCTTGATCAACTATTAGTCCTAATAGGACCGTACTTAAAACTAATATCATTCTTATTATATGGACTTGACAACTTAAGGAAAATACCCATTATTACTGTATTTGACAACATTTGACCATTCAATGAAATATCCAATTAAACTTGAAACGCCAATAAGAGACCAATTTAGCAATTAAAATATTTGACTGCTACTAAAACCGCAGTAAACGATTCACGCGATACCAACACGCTACGTAATGTAAAGGGCGATGGTAAAGATAACAACAAGTAAATCAATACGAGCACAATTGATATTATTTTCTCAATTATCTTTTTCAATGTCGCACAGTTATTTCCCAATATTCAATTACACGAATACGAGTTGGTGCACGTTTTGAATGTCTAATGTAATTACATTTGCGTCGACGATCTGGCTCTACTGTTTAACAAGATTAAAGACACGTTATCTTTCCAACTTCGGTTCGGTTTGTTGAATTTAATCGATGAGTAAAATTTAAAGCGAACAAATTTTCGAGTGAGCGTAGAAATTAATTCTACGAGGCAGTAATCGCAAACTATTCATCAGCAAAAGAACTCGTAAGGAAAATGTATATAAAATATTTGAATCGTGGTTATTCTTATTTTCTGTAGTGTCCCAAGAAATTAATACTAATGGCCTTATTCATAATGACTTATGGAAGGTTTAAACGGAGATTTTATCGGAGAGATAATAAACGTTTTATCGTAAAAAGACTATTAGGAATAACAAGTTTTGACAATTTTCGCGAACCCATTTTAGCGTACTTTTAAACCTCCGATAAGTCATTATGAATAAGACCATTAGTCTATAAATATCACAAATTCGTTCACGCTTCGTTACTAATACTTATATAAAGCTGAAGAGTTTTTTGTTTGTTTGTTTGAACGCGCTAATCTCAGGAACCACTGCTCCGATTTGAAAATTTTTTTCAGTGCTGGATAGTAAATTTATCGAGGAAGGCTATTTAAAATCACGCTGTGACTAATAGGAGCGAAGCAGTAGTGAAAAATGTTGCAAAAACGGGGATATTTTCTAGATTCTACGCGTACAGAGTCGCGGGCAACAGCTAGTATTAGATAAAACATTTTGCAAACAGGGCCAAAAATAGCTCCCAGAAGCACTACTTAAATAAATAAAGACCTATTTAATTGTGTAAGCCAAGCTGTGTATTGTCATCAAATAGAATAACTCAAGTTACATACTACGAACGAATATTAATGCAGCAGTAAAGGGCATTCCCGTAGCCCTGTAGTACGCTGTGAACTGAATACTACATCGCATCTAGTCATTGATATGGATCGACTCCATCGTACGGTATTTATATCAATTGCATTGTATCTAGCTTTATTGTTATTTACTGCGCAAATATTTCCAACGGTAATTTTAGTTCTATTTGTGTAGAAATGTTTTGGTTTGCGTACAAGTTTCGTAGTTTATTAATATTCAAAGTTTGTATGCCAATTTGCAATCGTCCATTTATTATAAACATATCACTTTAATGAGATATTTCTTCTGTTATCATAATAGATATTTATGCTCCAAAAACAAGTTTGTCTTTGATATATTGTTAGCTGAATTGTCTGAAATACATGAAAACGAGAGAAAACAACAAGTGGCTTGTCTTTGTATACTTATAATATAATATGATCGTTAATAAATAATTGGCATGATCTACGGGCTAAATTAGTTTCGAATAAATCTTAACAATAGATAGGAACAGCCTCAAAATCATCCGATACAAATCACTGCGTCCGTCAATGTCACAGAACAAAGGCAATAACAACCAAATTGTAAAACCTCATCTGACATTTAATTTATCAAAACTGCGTGTTCAATATACAGAGCAATTACCATCGCAATTAAACCGCTGACTGTCACAACCGAAAAGCTATTTACTATCAAATTATTTGTGTTCAACAATAAGTGAGGTTACAATAAAATATAGTTATAGCAGACATACCACAATGAAAAAAGACATAAAATATAGTGCAATTCATGATATTAAACTATTTAGGATTTGGATCCATCGTGTTGCTTAAATTCTTTTTTCGATTGGTCCCCTTCATTGCTTGCATGAGAAACAATTATTCACTTTATTAAATAAGCAATTTTATACGCCTGGACAAATTCACTCTCTCTCGTCTCTACTTCATTATTTGTTCGAACATAAAATGGACATCGCCACAGATTTTAAATCTTTAACGAAATCTAAATAAATGGAGCAGCTATAATTTTATTACTCATTAATACAATAGCACATTAAAAAGACATTTCAGATTCCGATAGTATTAGTGCTTTCTACCTACTTACTTGAATTTACATATTCAATGGATTCACTTACGCTGAATATTACCATTTCTGTTTACTTATCTTATATTCTATTAGTAGATAAATAGTCTCTGGTATATTACCTTCAGTTGTTTCATCTAAATAAACATTAAGTCAGACTAACGATGAAAAATTACCCAAATGTTGATAGATGAAAATTAATGAACCCTGGAAAGACTTTAATCTCAGCTGATTTTAAATTCAAATGTCAACGCTTGGTTCAAATGATAAAGCATACAATTATTTATGTTGGCATTTACAGTTCGCGAAAATATTTCCATTCAAACAATATGCTAACGGAATAAATTAACCCGGATCTTAATAGAAATGGCAAAGTTGTCGTTTCATTAATTATTAAGGATTTTTTGAATAATTTTTGGCAGAGCTTTTATTGAGATAATTCTGGTAACATTTATAAAGTATATAATAAATTTATGGAAATTGTTGGTTGTACAAACTACTTGGTGCATTTATCGAAAAACCCTTCATAATTCATGGACGACTTTCTTTTTTTCAGAACATAATAACTAAAAGAAATATGACGATCCGAAAAACCTACTTTTTTCGGTTTTCTTTAGATAAAGTTGCAGCGTCTATCACACAAATTTGGTTAAGTTTTACCACAAAAGAAAGTGATAGAAACATAGATATACTCTTTGTCTATAATATAACGCAAAAACTATTGAAATCGGTTTAACTTTCGCGAAAAAATCCGCTTCATCTATATTTATCCCTTTCAGCGCGGCGCTCGGAAATAGGGATAGCAATACCTAAGGCCTGAATGAGGAGTACAGTACCCTCTTAATGGGGGCGACGCACCATTGCATACATAATAGCGGTACTTTTGCTACAAGCTTCTACTTAATTACAATGAGTCACTTATAATGCATTGTATATACTATACTATACTTATAGCATATTAAATATAATGTTCTTTTCACGTAAGTAAAATGTATCTATCTGAAAAATTCTTTTTTACTCTCATACTTTTGTTCCAGGTATACAAGTGTTTAGTGACTGACAGAACTAAGAAAATGTGCGATTACTGCATTGAGAAAAAAACATCAATGGGTAAATTAAATGTGTTATGTGTGACAAGTGACTGTTATAGTTAAGTGGTATGTGCGTTTAATCATCGACACGACGTCGAACAACTCGGAGTGGGGGGCGCTGGCGACCACCCCCAGCGATGGTATGGACGTTGTATTCGGGAACGATAGTTATGGGTGGAACGCGACGGAGGAAGGGGAGGACGACAACTTTTACAACCACTGGGCGTGGAGCATTGTGGACGGTTCGCTGATGCTGCTCATAGTGAGTGGTAACACCCTCACTATACTGGCGGTGACGTTGAGTCGTCGTTTGTCATCGCTCGTCTCTAATCAGTTCGTACTCAACTTGGCTATATCTGACTTGGTGGTCGGTTTGACTCTGCCCTACCATCTAGTATTTTACATAAACGATGACTTCGGCACAATAAAGTGGTGTTGCCTGATGAGATTCATATTCATAATACTGGCGTGTCTGGCATCCATCTACAACATCATAGCGATAGCTGTTGACAGGTACGTGGTTGTTACTTTCATTAAACTAGCAATAATATTCCTATAAACTAATTCGGCGCAAGTTTTATTATCTTCAAAGAAAAGCGCTTTTCGCGGATTCCTTGTTCTAATTGTTAAACAACGTCTGAATAGAAAATAAACAATGTAATTGTGACAAATCCATAACAAGTGGCTATTAATAGCATGATTATATTTTAATAAAGTATCGGGTACAGATAAAAAAATCTAGAAAAAAGGCTCCATATTAATCGATTGGGGACGACGAGGCATAAAGAACTTCTAAAGCAGTTTATTTTTCCACAGGACTTTGCACTCTTAAATAATCAATATAGGCAGGTGCATACAGTTATACACCTGAATAATCACTGATGGCCACTGTAATGACTAACTAACAAAATAAAATGCTTTAGAATTTTTTTTGCAATTGACTCGCTTGTTATCTGTATATGAAGTAATGGGTTCCGTAAAGTATACCCGTATGTCAGGCAAGTGATGTTTTTGTTATAATTTTTTTATCACGAGGACATTAGGTAACTAGTTGTGGAAACGAAGTAACCATCCGAATACAGCAACGTAGGTAATTTCTTCATTATTATCTGAATTCTAAAAAATACTTAATGGGCAATGCGAACAGACAATCAAGAAAGAAATCCTTTCCTTCCTATATGCTAAGTTACAAAATGATAACCTTCGAAGAATTGTAGGCCTTCATGTTTCCTACAAAATAGGATGAGTCACCATGAGAATACCGATTGGATAGATAACACATTATTTGCATACCAAATGTTACATGTACTTAGTTTAGGTACATAGTTAGGGCGGCTAGAGCCAACTTTATAATTGGGAAGGTTAGGGAAACTTTTCCTAGGTTTTAGCGAACTCCTGAGTTTGTCAACCAGTAGCCAGCTAAGTTGATGTATCTACATCGTATGTTCCTTAAATCTTTAAGGAACATACGATTCATAGTAACAGTTAGAAGTAAAGACCTTATTCATTAAATTTTAACGGAAACTTCAAGCAACATCCTCTGGTCCAAAGCTATTAGTTGTGTAATTAGTTTGGAGTGTTTGGTCTACGTATAAATATAAAGAGGTTCACTTTAAACTCTGTCAACAGGTACATAGCGATAGTCCACCCCTTGCACTACAGCCGGTACATGACCAAGCTGGTGACCAGGCTACTCATGAGTGCCACGTGGACAGTCGCAGTCTGCATCAGTTGCATACCCATATTTTGGAACGACTGGCATGATGGTGTGGCGTGCGAGATGAACTTGGTAAGTTCCTATTTTTACCAAACCACATGTTCCACTCCTGAGCAAATGCCATCAACACAAAGAAAATGTATTTGACCAATAATTGTATCACGATGACTCCAGCTGATCCACTTTGATCCATTTTGTACCTGCTTCTGTTCAGTGCGATATAGTTAGTTGTGTTGTATTTTTGCTGCATTAAACATTGACTATAATATTACTAAATATGAATTTATAATATTACCTAGCTCATTTTGCCAATCTAAGTAAAGCTAGATCAATATTTATTAATTCAGATAGATATCAAATTTCTACAAAAATAAAATCTTTTAATATTATATTAGATCAATCTTATAACAACATATTGTGATCTTTGGGGACGTAGACGAGATCACAGTAAACATGTTGACTGTTAGTTCGTAGACACACAATAAATATTAATAAATAACTTAATAGAAAGAAAACGTTAACAAAACTGTCAGAACACATGAAACATTTATGTAAATTTGCTCACATATTGTTTTATGATCTCAATTCAGTTAACATAGCGGCGGGGGCGCTGTAAAAAATATATTCTTTGGAGACGACATAATATAAAGCAAATATTATTTTGTTGGAATCATATACAATTTTCTTTAGTTACGCCGAATTTTTTGGGATTAAAAAGATAAAAGCTAGAGACGTTAGTTAAAATAGTTAGGAGCCAGACACTAGCGCCATCATATCCATTTCTTTATCAATCTAGGTCATCGAATAAGCACATATATTATAATATTTATAGGTTTTATCATGATTTATAAGAAATATAAACCCCGAAGGTGAACCACGAAAACTAAAATATTACGGGAAATAATTACATTCCGTTAACAAAACACATAAACATATATAAATCATTTTAAATAAGATGCTAATAAATTGTATTTATGACGAACATAATTGACCAAAGATCACTAGGAGTAAAAACCAAGAAAATGTTACTCACACCCCGTAAGTCTCGTGTTAATCGCTGTATTGAGTATATAATAAGTATAATATATGAGTTATATACTTATTATATTTATACGGCCTTGTGTATGAGACTTTGATCCCCATACGTGACTATGTATGATATAGTTATTTAGATATGTGTACTATGTCGATGTGTTTTCTATTTATTGCATGTATCAAAAGCCTGTAAACATGGGACATTATGTATTTAGGACACATTATTTATTTAGGATCAGGAAACTTCATGTGAAAATATGTTTCTAAAAATAAAAATACCAATTTTCCAGGTGGTGCCTAAGTCTTACACGACCTACATCCTGGCTCCAATGTTCTCTCTAATCTGGATGGTGATGTTTATCCTGTACTGGCGGATATGGCGCGAGGCAACCTGCCACGCAAGGAGACTGAGACTCAACACGTGCTGTCCAGCCGGTGCCAATGATTGGAAGAGCATACAGGTAACATATATTAGCAACTCAGCCCATCAATCCACCCACACATCAGCCTTTTTTCGTCCACTACTGGACATAGGCCTCACCCATAGGACACCATACCGCACGATTCTGCGTCACTTGCACAGGCTTTGCATCACTCTAGTAGTTGACATTTATTTAGATAGTTGTTTATAGACGTTAATAACGAAAACCATTGGGGGTTTGGTAAAGAAGTTTTTGCACGAATAAACGTTTTATGATAATCAAATTCAACTGCGTCTACTGCAACGGAGATATAAGAGCGCCTACCTGGAGAGGGTTGAAAAGGCTATGCTATGTATTACTATCTGTACATATATAGGAACGCGCTCTGGCCCCTTAACTACCATGCAATTAAATTCGTAATTTAACTGTTCGTAATTATTAAGATAATTATCAGAAGACTTACATCAATACATCAAACTCAACCCGGCAACTTTAACGTTCGTAGCGCATATAATTCGGAAGCTACAAATTTTCTATTCCAGTTTGTACCTACTAGTTAAACTCGGTAACTTTAAAATCAAATATTAACATAAAATATAATATTTTTCAGGTGGTACTTCTGGTACTCGGTTCCTTCTCAATATGCTGGATGCCGTTCGTGGTTGTAGCGTGCGCGCAGACCCTGCCTATAATGCCGCTCCACAACCACATAGCATACAGGCTCACTTCATCCCTCGCCATGTCCAACTCAGGAATAAACCCGATCATCTATGCGTGGAAGAATGCAGGCTTTCGAGCCGCATTTACCAAGCTACTTCGTTGTAAACGACCTGACACTTCAGAATATAGAGGATCCCCAGCTCCTGAGAGGAAAAGGGGATCAGTGGCTTTGCGTGAAGGATCGATCACTCGCTCCAGTGCTCCTAGCGCGCTGTCCAGCCTCGGTGGACGCCCAGCTCGATTGTTGCTGATAGAGAAAGAGACGGACACTTCCCGGTGTCGCATCATAGAGAACGCTGGGTATGTGGACGCTGAGAGTGGTGACACCAACCCCTCGTACGCCCCTGACGGCCCGACCCCCGTGCACCGACCCGCCATTCGCGCAGAACTAGTGTAGTGATATCATGAACGATTTTAGACGTTTTGTGGGAAACGTGAAACGCTTCTAGTATTTAAAAATTGATAGTAACATTAGGTACCCCATTTGCATTTAGGTACCTGTTCGAATCTACGCTCAAGTTTTTAAAAGCTTTATTATTGATTTTTTATTGAAAAATTATAATAAGTTCCCCGCCATAAAGATGTTTTAATAACCACTCACACGTTCAAGGATACTTTGATATCCAAAAAAAAAAGGGCAACTTACGTCCAAGGATACTTTTATATCCATAGCGACATATTTTATAAAACCGACCTCTATGGATAAATTGCGTTATTTTTTGCATCTTTAAGTTGTGTAGTAGATAGCTGATGAATTACTTTACAATCACAATTACTAGATGGCAGTGTAAGAAGCATCAACGAATAAAAACAAACTTTTTTCTTCAGTCCACTCTACGCTTTGTGTTTAGTGAACAAGTGGTTTTGAAGTCCCAGTGATTATGTCGTAAGTACTTCAGTTTTATTTATGAGTTCATAGATTATTATACATCAAGATAAACTAGATGATTTGTGCGTTATAATTAAGTATACATATCACAGTTTTAAGAGTAAAATAGTGTTATATTTTGAATTCAAAGTTCGAAAAAAATAGCGTAAGAGCGGCCATTCTTGTTGTTGACCAAATTTTAGTTATTTTTACGTAGTTTTTCAGTAAAATATTGTTTAAACAACGAGTAATAGTTCGTCATAAACATAATAATACACTTTAAAAACAGAAATATACAATAATTACGGAAGATTCCTTAAAAATGTCTTTGTGTTCCTCAGGTGTTTAAGCATGGATAGATTACTATCCACGGACGGAACTAAAATGGTTCAAAATAAGGGTGTGTACAAACTGCAAAATATGTTTGCAATATTTTTGTGTGGTGGTGTGTTTCTTCGTTTGTTTGATATAATAATGTTATGCTTGTTAACAATTGTCGAGTTTTGCTATCATTTTTAAATTTTCGTGATGGTTTCACTTTTTTTCTCTTGTTAGAAGAATTTAATTCTCATATTTTATCAAAATTATTAATATTTCGGTTTCCGGTTTTAAGCCTATTTGTGTCGGGCTTATTATTTTTTTAATATTGATGTCATTATTGTAATAATTATACCATGTGCATACTTAGTATTGCTTGAAGATACGCTGCTATTAAAATGTGAATGTTTGTTATAAGTTACTAGCTACTGACTCTGATATTTCTAATGCATCATGCACATTATTTTTGCCTTTTGCCTTGATGATATTGATAGTTAAAATTAATACATACACCAATTTTAGATCACCAATTGAATTTTCCTTGGCTCGTGGAAGTCGCACACGTGGACGAGGGGTTCGTACTAGAGGTGGGAGCGTACTTGTAAAAGTGTCTTCAAAGATTATTATTATTCTATTTACAGAAATAAATATTATTTCATCATCATTTCATTTGTTTTTTTTTTTATTGAATAAGGATTAATAAATAAAACACAACATATAATTTATTATTGCTGTTTAATTTAAAAGCCCAACTAAAAAAAACATAGCCGCCTTTTTTGAGTTGCGTAAATAAGTCTGAACGAGACCTTAGGCGGCCATCTTGCTTATATTTTGACTTCGCGAGCGAGTCGAAAGCGTTCGGGGCCATCACGATAAAATTATGAAGAAAGGTGTTTTGTTTCGATTTATTTAACTACTTAGGATTAATTAAACATAATGATCCATGCATCGTTTTACAGGAAAACACTTCTAGTTTATTGTTACATTGTTTAATTGGTAAAATAAACAATAATTTTTCGTTGTGGTGTAAATTAATACAATATAAATGTTATGTTTTCTCCAAATTCAATATTTACACCTATTTTTAATACTTTAAAATAAATTTTCAGATCTTAAAAAATACATAGATTTCATCTGTAGTCTTTTAGCAATTTTTCGTAGTATTTGTCTTCACTCTAGATATTATAGATAAGAAGCTATAAAGGTTTTTTGTTACAACATGCGAGCGCGGTACCGATCGAATCAGCGCCACGCGTAGCTGGACGGACAAGGGTATAATAGGTATTTATGTCGGGACGTGTGAGTGGATAAGAGGTTCTCTGTCAAATAAATGTTTAAATTATAATATAAGATAAAGATGTTCTATTTAATATAATAATATATGTATGACATATACCCAATTTATTTTTACTAAAAAAGACCTTTGATACAGCATATTAAATAACTTTAATGTTCTAAATTCTATTAGCTGCTCGTACGACAGCGACACCTATGATATCAGCTATGTAACTTGTTACTCCGCTGTAGAGGACTGCGAAAATCATGTTAACTCTAGTGTAACTGCACAGATGGCGCTCTACGTATCACCGGAAAATATAATTTTATTGAGTTACTAACAAAACAAAGGAAATAATTCATTAAATATTATACTAACACATTATTTGTAAAATCTAAAATCATTAAATATTATACTAACACATTATTGAATATTTCGAGTGCGTAAAAAAATTATTATGTATAGTTTACTTTCTAAAAACACTGGCACATAACTATAACAAATAAAAAAAAAAAATTGGTCAAGTGCGAGTCAGACTCGCGCACGAAGGGTTCCGTACCATTATTTATGCAACATAAGGCAACGTTATTAGTATCGAGCAAGAAACGGTAAAAAAATCATGTTTGTTGTATGGGAGCCCCCCTTAAATATTTATTTTATTTTATTTTTAGTATTTGTTGTTATAGCGGCAATAAAAATACATCATCTGTGAAAATTTCAACTCTCTAGCTATCACCGTTCTTGAGATACAGCCTGGTGACAAACGGACGGACGGACGGACGGACGGACGGACGGACGGACAGCGAAGTCTCAGTAATAGGGTCCCGTTTTTACCCTTTGGGTACGGAACCCTAACAAGTTGTCTACAAAGGGTTATTAGTATTACCCTTTCTAGACAATTGAAAAAAACTTGTAAGTGTAAATTGAATATCTATTTTTTTAGATTAATATTCCAAAAAACCTTTAAAGAGCATGAAAAATGCTTATCATATTTCCTATAGTGACCTATTTGTGGAACAAATATAAAACAAAGGTACACAACTCTCTCCAGACTTATAGGCGCTAAATCAAAGTCATCAAATGGTTTTTCACCTTCACCCCTACTGGGCCATGGTGCCTTGAGCCTTACCAAGACCCGGCAAGGGGCGTGACGGTGCTTCCCTATTTTTCATGGGGGGCACGACTCTACGGTGGGAGCATCCCCCCGTCATCCTAATGTGGTCTTCTGGCACGAATGGCTCGGTAGGTCCCTGAACTGCGACCCGCCATGCCTCGTCGGGGGTTATCATACGGTGGTCAAGAGGAAACCAATTCAAGAACATGTACAACTTGAAAGAAACGTCGCGCGTCAGTAAAATTTAAAACATTATTTAGCAAAGTTTAAAGATTTATATCCACTAATTATTACAAACAAGTTGAAGGTAAAGAGAAAATCTTAGATCCAATTTGTGCAAATTAAAAGGTAAGTTCAGCAATACGCTGTAAGAGAACAAATTACACAATCAATTTGCATTTATTATAAGTAAAATATTACCATATAATATTCGGCAGTACGCATATAACTATATTAGGAAATATGTAAATAATACTAAAAGAATCAAATAGAAATAATTTGTTATATCACTGACCTCATTTTCAAAATATCACTTTGAAAATAAAACTAAACTTATTATTTTATCTTTACGCCTTTATATTATCAACGTTTGCAACGTAATCTTTACTTATTATAAAACAAAGTCGTTATTTTTGTGTGTATGTCTCTATGTGAGCTTATATCTTCAAAAATACGCAACGAATTTTGATGCGGTCTTTTTAGGGTTCCGTACCCAAAGGGTAAAAACGGGACCCTATTACTGAGACTTCGCTGTCCGTCCGTCCGTCCGTCTGTCACCAGGCTGTATCTCAAGAACGGTGATAGCTAGACAGTTGAAATTTTCACAGATGATGTATTTCTATTGCCGCTATAACAACAAATACTAAAAATAAAATAAAATAAATATTTAAGGGGGGCTCCCATACAACAAACATGATTTTTTTACCGTTTCTTGCTCGATACTAATAACGTTGCCTTATGTTGTATAGATAATGGTACGGAACCCTTCGTGCGCGAGTCCGACTCGCACTTGTTTTTTTAATATGTAGAGTGGTTTAAGGTTTGTATAATTTCTTAAGGTTTATTTAGGTACTAAATTCCAGAAGTACAAAGTTGCGAGAAAAGTCAGTTTTGTATAAAAAAAGTTATAAACACTGCGTAGTTACGTAATGTTTCCAGTTAACATATTTATCCACATCCTCGTCCTCCTCCAGCCCATTAACGCCGCACTGTTGGGCACGGGCCTCCTCCACTTTGAGAGTTTTTAGTCAACAATGCCACCCTGACCAGGCGTGTTTGCATAGGGTTTAGTTTTGAGTTTTCCGTCTCTCACAGTGGATAGTCTATTTAAGATATCACTTAGCTGGCTTTTACAGCACCCTGGGAAAGTAACGGGGCTTGCATTTTATCACCACACGGATGATTTATTTATACGAGTGAAAATTTATATTAATTTTCAAAACCTTAATCGATTCGGTGCAGAGGTGAAACACCAAAACCACAAATTTTCACGAGTTTTAACGAGGCTCAACTTAATTAAAAGTATTTTATGAATTGTGCCATTATTCAGACCATTAGCACATACATACGCACGTACTTTTAATCTGCAAAAAATGTATATTCTCATGTTTAATTATAAAACCAGTATTGATAAACAGACAACGCAACACAAACAGATTTAACAAAATCATACGAATAATAATACAAAATAAGGAAATTTGTTATTTATTTTAATTATTATGTAATTTGTATTTAATTTAACTAAGGGCAAGCTAAAAATATCAGAAGTCACTGTCCTATGCAATTTTTAAATATTACAATGAATTTTCAAACAAAGAATTGGCACCTCCAAAAATGTTAGGCGTAATAGTTACGAACTTAGTGGCGATCCAATGACCTTAGCATAATTTCTTACAAAATTTGGTAATGACAGCAATTGAGTCTCCCTTTAGAAAGTCGTCCAGGAAGACAAATTCATCGTTAATACAGACAGTAAAGATAAGTTGAGGCAACATAGGAACATCTTCAATATTTCAAACTGAAGGTGGAAACTAAGTATATACATGTTGACCTCCAGAGCCAGAGGCGTATTTACCCTAGGGCCAAGGGGGCCATGGCCCGGGGCAGCCATTTTGCTAGGGGCGCCGCAAGCTGCACTTACAACTTAAAACTCTCTTACAACTTAAAACTGCATGAAAATTCATTCAGTAGTTTTTAAGTTTATCAAGAACAGACATACAGACAAAGACAGATATCTGGTGGGCGGCAAACCTATATGGCCCGGGGCGCAAAATTTTCTAAATATGCCCCTGTCCAGAGCTAACAACATTTAAAGGCACACATAGTCAGTTTCAGATAAAAAACATCCGAGATAAAATCACAAATAATCAGGAAAACCTAAAAGCAAAAACATTGCATGTTTCGCTGGGATTGGGTTAGTTGTTTTATTTTAAGGCCGATGAATGCAAAAATCAAAACAATGATCGTGACATATCGTCCAAAAATATAGTGAGACATACGGAAACAGGTTTACCAAATTTACATGCGATGAATAATTAACCTCACTAACTACTGCGAGATTAATTAATTATTTATTACTTTAGTGCCTATATAATACGCAATTGTTCTGTCGGGCTATACAAACAATGATAGAATAGAAGATTTTGAATTATTAGAAAAATTTGAAAAGTAGATAGTATAGTTCTGGACTAAATATTACATGTCTTGGCGTACATTATAAAAACCGCATTCATGTGTAGTGAGTAAACAAATTAGGAGGATACCAAAATAGCTTCGTGCATTTTTCTACGTACGAAGTTTTCATTGTTTCTTTAGATTGAATGGCTAGAGCTCTAATTTTTAAGTATATGTTTTTTCAATATATGATCTAGGATCGCATAAACTCAGAAACGCGATTGAATAAAGTTTTCTCGATAGAAAATCTTAGCGAAACAACCTCTCTAATTTTTAATTTTTAGGGTTCCGTACCCAAAGGGTAAAAACGGGACCCTATTACTGAGACTTCGCTGTCCGTCCGTCCGTCCGTCCGTCCGTCCGTCCGTCCGTCTGTCACCAGGCTGTATCTCAAGAACGGTGATAGCTAGAGAGTTGAAATTTTCACAGATGATGTATTTCTATTGCCGCTATAACAACAAATACTAAAAATAAAATAAAATAAATATTTAAGGGGGGCTCCCATACAACAAACATGATTTTTAGGGTTCCGTACCCAGTATCTCAAGAACGGTGATAGCTAGACAGTTGAAATTTTCACAGATGATGTATTTCTATTGCCGCTATAACAACAAATACTAAAAATAAAATAAAATAAATATTTAAGGGGGGCTCCCATACAACAAACATGATTTTTAGGGTTCCGTACGCAGTATCTCAAGAACGGTGATAGCTAGACAGTTGAAATTTTCACAGATGATGTATTTCTATTGCCGCTATAACAACAAATACTAAAAATAAAATAAAATAAATATTTAAGGGGGGCTCCCATACAACAAACATGATTTTTTTACCGTTTCTTTCTCGATACTAATAACGTTGCCTTATGTTGCATAGATAATGGTACGGAACCCTTCGTGCGCGAGTCCGACTCGCACTTGACCAATTTTTTCATTTGTCGGTCTATTATCGCATATTAACTAATGAAATAACTTTAAAAACATAAGTACGAGGGGAGGTCCAAAAGTTCGTGGAATGGAGGGGATGGAGTGGGGATAGGGGCGCTCGCTTAGTGTCATACTAATTGGGGACTCATAATTAGTATATTAATGGAGTTTCAGCCCTATTGCGTCATTCGTTTACGAACACTCGCCTGCTAAACACGTCAATCCGGAAGAAAACTGAAACTATGGAGAAAATTGAACACCGTGCGGTCATTAAATTCCTTACCAAGCAAGGAAAGAACGCTCAGACCTTTTTGAATGAAATGGAAACTGTTTACGGGGAACAGTGCCCTAGTAAATCAATGATTTACAAGTGGCATGGTCTTTTTAAACATGGTCGGGAGTCGATTGAAGACGACCCCCGCTCAGGAAGGCCAGTTGAGGCCACCACATCAGACATCGTCGAAAAACTGGAAAAAATTGTACTGGAGGACACCCGTTTGAAGAAAAAACAGTTATCTGCATTAGTTGGAGTATCAGATACCACCATTTTGCGAATCCTACATGACCACCTGGGTATGACAAAAGTCAGTGCAAGATGGGTACCGAGAATGCTCACGCCGCTTCAAAAACAGCAGCGCGTCGAAGCGTCAAAACATTTTTTGGAGTTGTGTGGCGACGATCCTGGACCGATTTTGGAGCGAATTGTTACCGGCGATGAAACATGGGTTTATCACTTTGAGCCTGAGTCCAAACAAGAGTCCATGCAATGGCATAAAAAGGGGACACCACCGCCAAAGAAATTCAAAGTGTCGGAGTCGGCTGGAAAGTTGATGGCTACTGTTTTTTGGGATTGTGAGGGGATAATACTGATTGATTATAAAGAAAAGGGCAGGACCATAACCGGAGAATACTACGCAACAATACTAGAAAAATTTAAAGGATGCCATCAAAGAAAAACGTCGGGGAAAATTGACCAAGGGCGTGTTGCTCTTGCAAGACAACGCGCCGGTTCACAAGAGCAAAGTTGCAATGGCTGCTCTACACACGCATGGCTTCGAATCACTAGTCCACCCACCCTATAGTCCAGATCTGGCCCCAAGTGATTTTTATTTGTTCCCCAATTTAAAAAAAGACTTAAGGGGAAGGAAATTTTCCGACGACAATGAGGTAAAGGAGGCAATTTTGGCTCATTTTGAGGGAAAAGATAAAAAATATTTTTACGATGGTTTAGAAAAATTAATTCATAGATCTAATAAATGTATTCAGCTTAAGGGTGATTATATTGAAAAGGAAAAATAAATTTACTGTTTCATTTTTACTAAAACCCTTTCATTCCACGAACTTTTGGACCTCCCCTCGTAACTATTATATATAGAAACACGTAAATCAGAATTAAAATACGAGTATATTTAGTAGATTTTGAGTAAACAAAAAAATATCCCTAATTCTTCATTTTCTATACCTACTAGCTGTGTTAATACGTACATGTCGACGATAATATTGATGTAGGCCCTTAACAATTTAAAATATTGAACCTGAATATTTAAAAAATTCTATCAACATTAACGTGTATTTTATATAGGTAAACCAAGGTACTAAATACGAACTGAAAGCAGGCACTTGACTGATTTATTAGAATGTAATTAAAATATAGGAAGAACTTGTAGTTGGAGACATAACTCTAACAATTTGTCCCATCACACCCAGCAATTAAATTCTGAACATGGGTAGATATTAAAACAATGCCTGCAATAAGGCCTTGTCTCACACATAACGCTATTTATTCTATTAATTAATTACCTGTAAAATGGACACAAATATATTACAGCATGATTAAAGGAATATGAAAATAGAGACTCACCTCTACGCCAGTCACGCCAAGCGCCGTCACCAAATTCGGAGTCAGCCTAAACGGCACAGTCTCTGGTACTCGCAGGGTCTTACCCTTCTCAAAGCACACATTATAGTCTATATGCACCACTTCACCAGATGTCAAGTCCACTAACACATTGTCCAAGTGCCTGTCACCCAATCCTATAATATAGCCAATCATACTCATCACCGCCACCGAGTAACTGTAGCGACGCGTCATCTGCCACCACTGCTCTGGACTGACACTGCTACACCACAACTCCCTCCACAACAAATCTCGAGGAGTCTCTGCAGATAGCTCTTGCAAAACTTGCTTCAAGATCGACACTGGCCATTCCTTTCTATTCTCTGTTGATATGCCAGCCTCTCTAAGTAGCGGATTAAGTTTGTTGTAAAATAGTTCAGATGGTCGGAGCACGTTTACTGGCTTATTTGTCTTAGCTGATATGAGAGCAGCCTCTCTATTCTGCCATCTTTTATACAACGCAAATAACGGTGTTACGTTATCCACCCAACTAATCAGGCCTGAACGAGGACCTAGTGGAATGACAGAATAATGACGAGCTCTATATGTCTGGTTATCATTGTTTTCCGAGTCACGAGCCATCATTGTATTGGTGATAGAAAGTAACTGCATTATCCTTTCGTCCAAGTGCAAATCTTCTAAACCTTTAAACAGGTATGTGTACGCTTTACCATCAGATCCATAAAAAACTAACTTCTTAGGTCTAGTCTTCGTCGGCAAAATAGCAACATTATTTTCAACGGATTTTATTGTTATTCTGACAGTTCTTTGATTTGTGTGTAGTCCTGGCATAGTAATAACAGTGTTTTTCAAGTCAGCTAAGATAGGACTAATATCAGACATTTTTAAAATGTAAGAAGTTCGCCGATTAACTTTTTGTTGTAGCTTTATTTGTAGCTGTTTCAAAGGTGCCCAAGACTCCTGTGGTTTGTCTGGATTAATTGGATTTTTCAGTTTGTCTATAACTTCGGAGATCACAAACTGAAATTTATTTTGGAAATACACTTCATGGGGCGTCTCTGGTTTCGCTGACGTCACTTGATGTAGTTGCTCTAGCACAAATACTATTGGTTCAAAAATAATACGATGTTTTTCTTTAATTAATTTTTCCTTATCTTCTGCTGACAAGTGCGGATTATTTTTTACTTTGGCTACTTCAGTTTCTAATTGTGACAAGCGTTTTGTAAAATCTGAGTGATGTTGAACTAGGGTACCAAGGCATAACTCATCCCAGAGCAAGTTTATTCGTTGAAGTTCTTTGACTAATAGCTTGACTTGTAAAATAGTCTTAGGTGCTTGCTTCGCCAACGTCTCAACCATATCCAGAAAACATGAATTTAATTCATTATTGACTACTTTATCACTTGCAGCATCTTCAATATCCATATCTTGACTGCCTTCTGCTGTGTCATTAGATAAGAATGATCTTGGAACATTCAGTTCTATCAAATCTCTTTGCTCATTTTCCACAGCACCAACAACAGCTGGGAAGGTAATAAGATGGGGAGTGTCTTCTGCTAATCTACACAATAAATCAGATACGCATTTTCTGACATATGTTTCCGGGTGGTTAAGACGTGAAAACAACTGCGGAATTATCACCTTCCAGGGTTGAGTTGGTGTGTTTGCTAAACCAGACTCCAATACTGTCTGTAACTCCATGGCATGTTTTACAATCAATCGAAGAAGTCTTAGGGTCGCGTTAACAACAGTATTCTCGCCACTGTGGTTAATGTAATCAGATGCGCATATAAGCTGCAAAAATTTAAAGTAGGCATCAGCTGAAAGTTCAAAATAGGAGAATACTCTTTTCTGTGCCTGGCGCCAAATGTCCACTAATAATGCTAAATGTTCAGGGAAAGCGTTACTTAAAGACGGTACTGTACGTAATTGAGTCTCTATCATTTCAGATGTATTTATTTCATTCCAATCTATATCTTCATCATCACAAGTAGCTTTAGTCTTTGATAATATTTCACAGACAGCTTCAAAATCTTGTGGTGAACACCCAATCATTACGCTTTCGATTTGTAGTTTATCATTTTCTGTTAGCTGTTCACGAGTTTTAGAACTAAACTCAACCATTTTACGCCCCCAACGGAAACACCATGCCGCAAAACTGGCCCAAGCTTTGGCTAGACCTGGGCACTGATTAACGCCGAATTGTAGTAATTTGCCTACAGCTGAATCTGATACAGGTATCACATTTTCCGAAATATTATTGTCTACTAAACCAATTTCGGGAAGAGCCGATACTAACTTTAGCAATGGTGAATCGTTTTCTAATATATTTTCACTCTCATTTTGAACCCACTTGGACAGAGTTAGAAGTAATCTCGTGCCTTTCTCCCGTAGTTCGTAACTTTGTTCACCCATTGCTAATCTCTGAGAAAACCCAAAAGCAATACTAGCACAGAGGTTAACAGCCCGCTTCTTGGTGTCATCTTTAGCATAAGTCAATTTACAAAGTTCTCCTAGTGCAATGGCATTATTTAACGTCCAGATCTCTAGTTCATACGTATTCGTCGACATAAGGAGAATTTCACTTAATTCTTCTAAATTATTGACAGTCCCTAAATTAATTTGAAAAACTGAATTGGTTTTAAAGTGTTGTAATAACTGGCGCTTTGCCATCATTAGGTTGGCGTTCTTTCTTGCGCTCTTTATCACATCTAATCGTAAGCACTCTGCGTAAAATATATTTTCTTCCGTTAAATTTAGTTTGGTGAAGTACTGATTCCACCACAAAATACGGCTTAAGTTCTTAAATTCAGTACCAAACTTATAATCTTTCACTGTAGATGGTTTAAAAGGATTGCATATAACTTTGCCGCTTTTGATTATGTTTCTCAACCCATTATTTGCCAATTGTAACACTGAAACTTCTTTCAAGAAGTGAACAGAGTTTGTTCTTAAAAATTCTTCAGCAGAGGATTTTAGAAGAATATCACATTGTTTTAATAAGTTATCGTATTTTTCATTATATTCGTCATTATACATGGTGACTGCAGTAAATACTAATGTAGACTCTATTTTATTTAGCAGCCCTTGATATGAGCAAGAATTCTTTGATATTTCATTGACTTCCACGTCAAGAACATCCCAATCACATAACGCTGGCAGAATTTCCGACTCTTCTTCCATATATTTTAAAGCCGAAAATGAGGTCCATGGCGAACCAGGTCCTTGTAGGTCAACATTTGTCCACAATTGCATGTCTTCCCAGTTCTGTATATGTTTGTAACTCTCCATTACATGTTCATCTATAAACCTTAAGCCTCTAGTATCTATTTGAGGTGCATTTTCAGAGTCCTTAGATTCATCCTGAGGTTGTGTGCTTTTAATTTTTTTATAATATTCTATAGCTATTTCATGTCTAGAATTTGCTTGTTCTGCAGCTCCTTTTAGCCATAGTAGCTTCTTATCAAAAGTCTGTTTTATCCATACATACAGTCCATGTAACACCTCTGGTTCTTCAATTTTTATAAGTGCTCGAGCCACACTTATTGTGATTGCTTCAATGTCAATATTAGTATTACCTTTAGAAGCAGTTCCTAGAATCAAATATGCATGATATATGGCAGCTCCAAAATGGCCAGCATACAGGCTAACAGCAAGACCAGCTGGTCGCACTCTCGTTAACCACTCCCGACACGTAGGCCAATTTGTATTGAAAAACGTTTTTACAGGTTTAGCAACTGCAGGTAATACGCTAGCAGTTCCCTCGGCCGCATTATAAATATATTTCTCTAAATAAATCATAAATTCTGTTATCCAACGTGTTCTCGTTTGTTCTGATATAACAATATCTATTACATAATTTTCAGAACCCACATACTTAGATTCCAATGAAGAAATATCTCTAGCAATGCCTTTCACAGCCCCTTCTATCTTCATAAATGTTTCTTGTGGCTTGCCGAGAACAGTTCGTAGTTTGAGTGAGACGGTAGTTTGTGCTAATTCGGATAATACCCATCCTATGCATATTGAGTTAAAGTTTGTGGCGCACTGTCGGAAAAACAGAAGATTATTTTCATCAATATCGGAGCTTTGCAAAGGCCATGACGTCAAAAACGCATCCACTAACGCTGTCTTATAGTTGGTGGCTGTTTGCAGAAGACAATTCATAATTATTTTAAAGTGTTGGTTAGATAAGTTAGAAAAGGAACCGCGCATTAGGTATTCTTTGAAAGAGTTTGCTTTTGTATCACCATTAAGTATGTTTAAACTCATTTTTCTTGCAGTAAACACTTTAACAACTTGTTTGTCTAGCTCCAGCTGTACAATATCCCAAGGCAAATCAAATAACACATCTTTGCAAACACCTGATAATATATAATTCTGATTGTCCATGTGAAGTATACATAATACAGCAATTGTTTTCAGTATGAGGACATTCCACGTTAAGGTTTTATTTTTCAGCAAGTATTGAGTGTTCTTCATGACAAGCAGCACTATGTCATCATCAAAGCTATATGCCAGAGAGAGCATATTAGTTGTCAACATTAGGAAGTTCTTAGACATACCAATTATACTTAAATATTTGTCCAGTTGGTTGAATATATCTGATATCCATGTTAATGCAAGGATTAAAGTTTCTTTCGGTACATTTTCATCTAAAGTCATACTAATTGTATTGAAGATCACAGCTAAATGACCGGAAGTAGGACTTGAACTGGACACGTCACCAAGACTCAGGTTAGATAATCCAAATATATCATTTGCTCTTTGCTGTGTGTTAGAAACTAAATCACTTGATGCTATGAAATGATTGTTCTTTTTGCAATGAGAATAAAGCAAAAACAACACGGAATATTGAAGAGCTGGATTGTGTTTAGCTAGTCTCTCATCATGAGGGCACATTTTAATAGCTAGGAGCTCTAAAATACTAGGTTGGAGTGCCCACATACCAATTATAGAATTACTAGCATTTGCAAGTTCAGATAAGCATTGTAGGTAAAATACGACATTCTTCTCAGCATCATGTTTATCAATATTTTCTGTATAATCAGATTTTATTATGAATTTGTCAGGTATTATAACAGCATATGCATTTTGAATATCCGTCAGAACATACTTATAAGTTTCTTGCAACAATGGAATGTTTTTCAAGTTTAATAAATTGCTGTACACTGACAGCACACCTTCTAAAACACTAGAGTTATCCGAGTATCTTAGAGGACGCAAATATGACTCAGGTCCTATTGTCTTTGTAATAAATTCAATAGGTAGGTTTGATGATATTTCTTTTATAACTGTTGACACTAAATTAATTACACTAAGGCTCACAATTTCCTCACATTGCAAAAAATGTGCCATTTCTTTTGAAAGTAATTCAAATAAAGTGGGTGAACAAGATGACGATTTAGATTGTAAATGTTTTAACAACAATCCAATGCTTTCATTGCCTGCCAATATCAAATCAGCTTCAGCATCATCTTTTAATATCTTGGTCAATACTTGCAATATCTTAGTAAATGCTTCAGAAAGAAATGTCCATGACACAGTTTGTGATACAACAGGACTCAGAAGGTTACCCAAACTCTTGACAACAGTATTAAAAACATTCAAGAATGATGTTATTTTCTGCATACAGTCTTCAGGTGATGTAGTGTCATCTTCACGGTCAGTGTTACCAGATTCAATATCATTGGAATATGCAATCATATCCTCCACAAACTGGTTCAGTAGATTCACTGAAAATCCCACAGCAGCCTGCCAATGTCTACTCAGTTTGAACAATGATTGCAAAGCAAAATCTTTGACCTTTTTAGTCTGTGCATTATCCACATGCCAGCCCACTAAAATATCAACAGTGTCCACAAAGTGATTTCCAAAGTCTTCTGGATATGAGTTAGACATTATAATCATAGTATTGATAGCAGCTATAAATACATCAGCTGAATCTGTGTTCTCAATTATTGTCTGCAGCCTGTTAAAGGTTATCTCAGCAAAGTCAGCTAAATTAGGTGTCTGATAGTCAAGTTGAAATGTTTCTGTGAATGAGAGAGTCAACAAATGTTTAATTGATGTATTATTTACAGCATATGTAGAACCAATCCAGTCCAAATGTTTCCTAAAGTCATGTCCCATAACATACCCAATTCTGCCAAGGACCACAGCAGCACCTTCCTTAATTTCAGGACCAGGGGCATCATATAATACGTCTAGCAATGATTCAACTAAAATATCATATGAACGTCTTATATATCGCGCGTTTTCTGGTAACATGACGGCATCTTGTAATTTACTGCATATTACCAAAGATTTCTCGACATCCACTTCAGAGCACAGGCGACGTAACAGCTTAGATATACGTGGATCTTCCGGTAAATTGAGAGCAAGCTCAGGCCGCTCATAAAACTTGTTAGTGCTATTTCCTTGAGACCAGGTGTCGCTAGATGGTTGATTTAACGGTTCGTGATATTTATAAGAACTGCTGAGCGGATCACGATCTCCTCGAGACAAGAAACCACCGCGGCCCCTGCTACCACGTCCAGTTCCTCGGGACGGCCTAAATTCGGTAACTCTACCTCGGGGCCGAAACCTGCCATCCCTCGAGGGTCCACCAAAGGACGAGGAAGTATCATACGCACCAACATAACCTCTGACCTTATCATCCGTGTTTTCTTGGCCAATTTCGTCTCTCTCAGGAGTGTCGAGACCCTCCGTTCCCTTGGGATTTTTTGCCTTACTATTGGCTGTGGCAGATATCATCACTTAAAATTTGATCGAACACGTAAATGTAACCACACATGGTCGTAAAAATACGACAAAATACGGGCAAAACAGACTCAACAACAGTCAATGCAACATAGATGAACATAGACAAAGTAAACTGGGCAAACTGTCAAAATATGACGTGCGTTTGCACAATGACACCCACAGACTACACAGACGTTAACTTTATGGTAATTTAACTTTAATTGTAATATTATCTAAATCTAAATATGTATATCAATTTTGTAGGAACACATTGTATGAATTCATTGTTTGCAAGTAGACGTAATGTCAACAAGTCTACGAATGCATAGAGACCATTGTGCTAGCCATCTAAGTTATAATAAACAAATATATTTATTACAGTATGTATGGTCCTATTGTTTGCTCGACGCCTAATTTATTGTATACAAATATATTATGTATGAATTCATTGTATCCAACACTCTGCGTATCGGCAGTTTTAGGAATTTAAAGAATCGATTGTTCTCCTTACCTATATAAGATAATATTATATTAAATATATTGAGTCCCAAATAAACGCCATGCAAGTCCGGACGTATTTCATTTTATCCTCTAACCAACCACACGATACACAAAACCTAAAGTGGTGAACCCGACGTGATTGATTGTGTTAGAGACGATTTTTTTTTAAAGTAATACCGGACGAAGAAATTGATTAATAACATGGAGAAACCTGAAGTTCTTGTTGCCAGTCTTATTAGCAACAATGGAGACAGAGCCCTAGCAGCCATAACCGTATATTCACGGATTGCGGAGTTCTGGGTGGACCAAACGCGACTCCGGTCCATCCAGTTTGAAGCCGTTATCGAAAACCAGTGGCGCTGTGACGAAGCCAAGTTGAATCTCGTCGTAGCTAAACAACCGCCTTATAGTTTGCGCCAGACAGACAGGTATGCGATTTTTAATAGACACTGGGGCTAATATATTAGTGATTCCTGTGTATAAAAATAGTTTGTGTGATCGTACCGATAAAAAGTGGAAATATAACTTGTGCACAGTAAACGGAACTTTAATATTTTTTTTTTTTTTTTTTTTTTTAATGGACATTTCACACAACGTCCTCTGGTCCCAAGCTAAGCTTATAATGCTTGTGTTATGAGTACCAGAATACGGATAGAATACATAAACTACTTTTTTGTTTGTAAATACATACTTATTATAATACATAGAAACACCCAGACGCAGTACAAACATTTGTATGACTATTAGAAAAATCACACAAATGATTGTCCCGAGCGGGAATCGAACCCGCGACCTCTTGGGCGGCAGTCTGTTACATGAAACCACTCAACCACGAGGCTCGTCAATTAACTCATATTGATACGTACTTATAATTTACTACAAATATTCAACACAAAAGTGGTAGCGATAATGTCGTCGCGAACACTCGCGTGCCGAGACCCTTATTTGTCCGTCAACACTCGAATCTAAAGACACAAACAACTGACGAAGCTGTTAACTGATAAGAACGATAGTTTATGATTCAAGCGCAATGAAAATGCAAAAAAAATTTTTTTTTTTTTTTTTTAATGTTTTGCCGGATGCTTTTAATGAGCTTACGTGTGAGTTTTTTTTTACGAATAGTGTTACGCCTTATCTACCTACGGAGTTTAGGAAAAAGGCATTTCACTCTGTATATGATTTATCTCACCCAGGAATACGAGCTACTACAAAATTAGTTGCGTCCAAGTACTTTTGGCCGAATATGAATGTAGACGTTAGGAATTGGACCAAAACCTACATTCAATGCCAAAGTTCGAAGGTTATTCAACACACACTGTCGCGACTAGGACAATTTGAGGCGTGTGACCGGTTTAAACGAACATATCCACGCTGACAATGTTGGACCGCTTACGACAACGGCTAGTGGTCATAGATACTGACTTACAGTGATAGATGGGGCAACTGGTTGACCTGGGCCCTGAGTCGGGTATTTCAACGGTGTCACAACTGTACCATTATTGTACCATTATGGTGCAATAGTAAAGTTTTTGGTAGTCTACTAATAATGTGTAATAATGTGTCGTCATAACGACTTCATCATTGTCTTACAATTGTCAAAGTGACATAAATTGCTAGTCTCGTACACAACTGCTTCACAATTGCAATTCAATGACTGAAATGTTTCGGTAGTCTGCTATTTTGAATTTGACAGTAATATTTTTAAATTGTCCTGTGTCGACAGATTGCCATATATAAAAAATAGATAGATAGAAATATTAGAAATTGTTCTTTGTAATTTATTGCAATTTACTATTCTCCTAAACTTGACATTGCTTTTTATACTAATAAATAGTATGTACAAATATATTTAAATGAAGTCTAGCATGATTAAATGTTTAAATTTATTAGTAGTTTTTCGAAAATCACTTTGGTGCTCAAGTCCACTATTTTGGAACAATTGTCATACCGGCACAATACCGGCACGATACCGTTGCAATTGAAGTCAAATATCCGTAGTCTGCTATATGCCGTCATAACGGTCTTTCAATGGTAATAGAATTGTCGATCTCTTTTATCTATGCATTGAATTTTCGGTCTCTTTTATCTATGGATTGTGTTAGAATGGTATGTATGTGTTGCCGTTTTTAAAAAATGCGTTAGTTGAAGTGATTTTCGAAAAACTACTAATAAATTTAAACATTTAATCATGCTAGACTTCGTTTAAATATATTTGTACATACTATTTATTAGTATAAAAAGCAATGTGAAGTTTAGGAGATTAGTAAATTGCAATAAATTACAAAGAACAATTTCTAATATTTCTATCTATCTATTTTTTATTTATGGCAATCTGTCGACACAGGACAATTTAAAAATATTACTGTCAAATTCAAAATAGCAGACTACCGAAACATTTCAGTCATTGAATTGCAATTGTGAAGCAGTTGTGTACGAGACTAGCAATTTATGTCACTTTGACAATTGTAAGACAATGATGAAGTCGTTATGACGACACATTAATAGTAGACTACCAAAAACTTTACTATTGCACCATAATGGTACAATAATGGTACAGTTGTGACACCGTTGAAATACCCGACTCAGGGCCCTGACGCTTTTGAATTAAAAGATATTAGTGCCGTACAGCCAAGAAGAAGAAATCTAAGAATGTATTACCTAGTGATAAGCCCTTAAGTCGTACCACGCGCAGTGGGAGATTTACTTTTTGGGGAGATTGGTCAAACGACCGATAAGATTTTTGCTTTAGCTTATCGTATATTATTGTGACTAGTTTGTTAAAATGTTCTATGTTTATGTATTACATTAGTTGTGCTTTTATTAGTATTAAATACTTAACTGTAACAGTACCTAAGGTTAAATAAAACTTTATGTAATTAGTACGAAATTATTGCGAATTGTCAGATTATTTAGTAAACACTGTTTTAATTATTTTTGCCTTATATACATTTTACATATTGTCCGAGTTTACTGTTTGTTTTATTGTTTGGTTATATTATAAGTATACATTGTATTGTCATTTTTATTTTGTGTTTTGTAATATAAAGTGCATTTCTTTTAAGGGGGAGGCTACTGTAGGAACACATTGTATGAATTCATTGTTTGCAAGTAGACGTAATGTCAACAAGTCTACGAATGCATAGAGACCATTGTGCTAGCCATCTAAGTTATAATAAACAAATATATTTATTACAGTATGTATGACTATGTATAATTTATTGTATACAAATATATTATGTATGAATTCATTGTATCCAACACTCTGCGTATCAGCAGTTTTAGGAATATATAGAATCGATTGTTCTCCTTACCTATATAAGATAATATTATATTAAATATATTGAGTCGCAAATAAACGCCATGCAAGTCCGGACGTATTTCATTTTATCCTCTAACCAACCACACGACACACAAAACCTAAAAATTTATTTCAAGAAGTTAAATGAAGTTCATCAAAGGATAAACAGTAAATTGTAAAGAAATTTATGCCTTATTTTCAGACTAAAATATTTTATTAAATACCTTGCTTGCGCTTTACGGTTTTAGGACTCCAGTGACTCCAGGGCCCTGAGTCGGGTATTTCAATGGTGTCACAATTGTACCATTATGGTACCATTATGGTGCAATTGTAAAGTTTTTGGTAGTCTACTATTAATGTCTTCTTGTCATAACGACTTCATCATTGACTTACAATTGTCAAAGTGACATAAATTGCTAGTCTCGTATACAATTGCTTCACAATTGCAATTCAATGACTGAAATGTTTCGGTAGTCTGCTATTTTGAATTTGACAGTAATATTTTGAAATTGTCCTGTGTCGACAGATTGCCATAAATAAAAAATAGATAGATAGAAATATTATAAATTGTTCTTTGTAATTTATTGCAATTTACTAATCTCCTAAACTTCACATTGCTTTTTATACTAATAAATAGTATGTACAAATATATCTAAACGAAGTCTAGCATGATTAAATGTTTAAATTTATTAATAGTTTTTCGAAAATCACTTCGACTAACGCATTTTTTAAAAACGGCAACACATATACCATTCTAACACAATTCATAGATAAAAGAGACCGAAAATTCAATGCATAGATAAAAGAGACCGACAATTCTATTACCATTGAACGACCGTTATGAACGCATATAGCAGACTACGGACATTTGACTTCAATTGCAACGGTATCGTGCCGGTATGACAATTGTTCCAAAATAGTAGACTTGAGCACCAGTTGCATCGTGCCGGTATAACAATTGTTCCAAAATAGTAGACTTGAGCACCAGTACATAATAATTATATTGTCTATGTTATAAACTCATTGTTAAGCACATACCTAACCTCTTATTTATTTACCTACATTAATCTGTGACATAACCTAACTTTGTCAATATACGTACGTATACGTAACGTAGTGTCTTCTATCTATTCTGTGTTGTCAATGTTTTGTTGTGACCGTCGTGTGAATTTTAAAATTAATTTTAATAAATATGAAGCCTTCAAAGCGCGTTAATGAATTTCGGAGTAAGTAAAATACTACATACAATTTATGATTAAACTACCCATGTTGTATATTTTATTAACATAACAAAATTACGTTACAGATTTAGAGTTAAAATTATGTGAGGAGTCTGAAAAGGCACATACCATATATTTTAAAGAGCATTCTGTACGAGAACATACAAAAGACAAACCACAGGGACGTACGTTGTTGGTTGTTAATGTACCACCTTACGCAGACGATAAAGGGTTGATCAATGCCTTCAGCGATGCTGGTACTGTAGAATCTGTTCAATTTTATGTCAAACCATCTACTGCAGAAATAAAAAATATTCTAACATTTTTGCCGAGCAAGCCAGAGACTACATTTAGAGCTGCCTACATAGTATTCAAAAAAGTTG